>OX578137.1:77782103-78372103 GCA_951213105.1 Amaurobius ferox | reverse complement strand
TGAGCACACGTAGTCTTTTATTTTTATATATAACGATTTTTGCTGGCCATTTCGCAAAAATAGCCCGTTCCTTTTTCCCGAATCGTAGTAGAATAACCTACAAATGATTTATATACAAAATTTTGTTAAATTTGGTATATAAATCACTTGTAGGTTATTGAAATATTATACTCCAAATTTTGTTAAATTTGGTTCATTAGTTTTTAGCTAGAGTGGATAAAGGCAATTTCTGCGGCCATTTCGCAAAGAAGGCAGATTCTTTTATTACGAATCGTTCTATAATCTAATGAACATCAGGATTTCCCACAAAAAACATACCTACCAAATTGTATGAAATTCGGTCCATTAGTTTTTCAATTAGAGTGGATGTAATATCCACACAGAAACATACACAGATACACCCTTACACACACAGACGTCTTCCTAAAAGTAGTTTTTTCGTGTTCTAGAAGTCCCAAAACGTGTAGATCCTTTGAAAATTCGAGTTCCGATCTTCGGCACGATTCCAATACTTTGAGTACATACACATACACATATATATTATCTGTGTATTATCTGTGTATCTAAATTCCGTGCCTATGCAATTACAATAGTTGTGATTTTAAATGATCCCTAAACTTTTATTATTTCTTCAAAGAAGCCTAATTTTAACATATGCAGAATGCAAATATCTCAAGCGATTGTAAGATGAATTACATAAGAATTGCTGAATTTTTTTCACACAAAATTATTTAGCTCTGGAGTCTGGAATAAAAGTTATATGAATGAAATATTCATTGATTTTGCATAAAGAATCAGATGATTTATATTTCGATACAGTTTTAAATATTTAAGTATAATAAATTACTGTAGTACTGTGATAATGTAAAAGATATTACCACTGAATGAATCACATTTTAGAAATTTTTAAATGAAATTACATTTCAGTTGGAAAGTGTTTCATAATCAATGCTTATGCATGATTGATCTTTCTTGTTCTATATGGTTGTAGACAAATAAGGGGGAAAGAAAAGTAAAAACCTATTAAGTAAAATATATTTTATTTTTTCCATTTAAAATTCCAACCTTCTTTGTTTTGGGGTTTTCTAAAAATCAACAATTTTCTCAAAAGCATGTTAAAATATTCAGTGGGTACAATTAACCCAACGGTTAACAAAAACTGCAACGAGAGGTAAAAGTTAATTTTTATTTTAAGGATGTCAAAAATATGTAAACTGTTTCTAAAGTTAGTAATAAACAAGAGAAACGAGCTCCTGCAGTGATACTATGCTTTTTCGTTACCAATCTTCCGGCTGCAGTCTACTTCCGGCATACATCAATTTGATGTTCTTACCAGAAGATGTTCTTACCGATGTTCTTTACCATCCTCTAAATTCATGCGTACATCAATTTGATGTACGTTGATGTTTACCTTCCGGAAAAAAGTAATTTGTGCAGAAGGATAAAAATCAACGTTTGTTATGGTAAAAATACGCATTACCTAATTTCCAAAGCATATTTGCTTATTTTATAGCTTGGAATACGCGTATACAGAGTGTCCCAAAAAGATTGAAACGCGCTTTAATTCTTTACCTGTTGGAGATAAGTGGGCACTGTAAATGCAAAAATGTTGAAAGTAAGGTAAGAAATAAGACCACGTTAATGAAATAGTCCTTCCATTAATTTTCAAAATGTTACACTTTTTAAATTTTTACGGCCCCCTTAAACAAATTTGGTCATTCAGAAAATTTCTATTTTTAATGCAACATGATCATTAAAACCGAATATATGCCGAATATTCCCTATTTTCACTGATGAAACAGCCTTTCACATGGCACGGAAATGTGGCATAAGTCAGATTGCTTCCTTTATCATAATTCAGTTGATTTTAAAGATACAGATATGGGTTTTTTTAATGATCTTGTTGCATTACAGATAATAATTTTCTGATTGACCAAATTTGTCTAAGGGGGTCGTATAAAAATTTAAAAAGTGTAACATTTTGAAAATTAATGAGAGGACTATTTCATTAACGTAGTCTTATTTCCTACCTTACTTTCAACATTTTTGCAATTTACATTGCCCAATTATCTCCAACAGGTAAGGAATTAAAGCTCGTTTCAATCATTTTGGAACACCTGTAGAGACGTTATCTGGATCTCTGCAGTCAATATTTTTAATCAGAAGAGCTCTTCATATAAGACGATGTTAACGACATTTATTTGAATTTTATCAAAGCTCATGCCTGCTAATAAGGGCGACTACAACAATTATCCTATAATACATTTGTCCTCTGTTTCTCCTATGCAACATTTCCTACCATATGGTAACTACTTCGTAAATTTTTATCCTGTTGGGGTAATGAAGGAAGGAAAATTTTATCAAACCAATAATGACGATGACATCACTTACTTTGTTACACAAGGATTTAAAAAAAATACCAATTAACTACTATCCATTTTTAAAGGTTTCCGAAATAATTTCATACTGACTTCTTTACATGAAAAAAGTTTTATAGATAATCTGTTCGACATGATTTTACTGGCAGTTGCTTACTTATTCTTCCAAATAATAATCCCTAAAAATACAGCTATGTGTTGTTGGTAGCTTAGAAAATCTTATTCTTGCCTTAAATCTTATCTCATTCTTAGAATGAAATAGAGAATTGCTACCCTTTGTTTGAGAGCAAATTACTATTCTAAGTCATATTTAAGCCTAGAGAACAAACTCTTAGTAGAATTTACTCTCTTTACCATATTCAAACGAAAGAAAAATTAGCGTTATTATTCCAGGGCGAATAATTTTACCTTTTATACCACAGGCATTAACTTGTAAACACAGATTTCCCATTCTTCTGCTCATTATTGAATAAAAGAACATTCAAATGTGCAGAGTAGAGTATTCTTAGCGAATGAGAACAATAAGAATCATTAAGAGAATTTGAAAACAAAGCAGTTGAAAAGAAATGAGATTGTTTATATTTGGAGTTTCCCAAAACATCTATTACTGCTCTATTGTTTTCAGAGCATGAATTTTCTTCACTCTCGGTGCTATTTTTGATATCGTTGTAGAGTGCATAACAAAGCTCTGGATTTTGAGTGAATTGAAAAACAAGATCTTTGTTTTAGTTTCCAAAAATAGCGTTTTGAATTCATAAAAACATTCCAGAAATCCACTGATCCTCTTTGTTATTTAGTTGGGTGTTATCTTTGTTATTTAGTTGGGTGTTATCTTTGTTATTTAGTTGGGTGTTATCTTTGTTATTTAGTTGGGTGTTATCTTTGTTATTTAGTTGGGTGTTATCTTTGTTATTTAGTTGGGTATTATCTCTATTATATAGTTGGTATATTTTGCGCTGATATCAACCAAAATGTTGGCTGCAGCGTAAAAAAAGAAATTATAAATATTATAATACAAGAATAGCGGTTTTGTAACTGCAAGAGGCCCACTATAGCTGAAATACAAGCAGCTGTAAATTGAATAACATTCGCAATACTGTATAAAGTCATATTTCCTGTTGAATCAACATTTTTGAAAATGTATTAATATTACTTTCCCCACATATATAGTATAATAAATAGGAAACATATTGCGCTAAGGAGTCGAAAATTCAAGTTCGAGTTTTCAATGGAAGAACGTTTTAAGCATACCTGAACTCGAAATGAATGTTTTTGAAGTGATGTCTGTGTGTGTGTGTTGTTGTTGTTGTTGAGACCCAGACGGTCCGACCTACCAGAAAGGTGCAAGGTAACTATTTGGACGGCCGGGAAGTGCCACCCAATTTAGACCGGAACCTAGTGGGGGAGGCATCCACAGGGACCGTACACTCCTTCCCCTACCACCAACCTCTCGGAAGGACTTACGGACCCACATGTTTAACGTGATCGTACTCCGCATGAACACGGCGGCAGTTGTGGCAGCGTGCAAATCCAGCACGCAAACCACCGGGCAACCTCACCCAAAATGTGCCTGTGTGTGTGTGTCTATTAGTCTGTGACTGCCATATCTTCCGAACGTTATGTAGCGTTTCGAATGTAATATGCTACGAATAATACAATCAGTTAATCGGATCCTGTAATACTATTGATTTTAAACGCAATTGAATTAATAGTATTGAACTCTCCCCCACTCCCTACCCTAATTTTGGAATGAAGTTTTGAAAAAATAACATAAAAAGCAACACCCTCAGCAACGGGTAATTAAAAAATCATTTAATTATTGACGCAAATTATAGAATGCCAGAATGAACCGTTCTTGAGATATTGCATGCTTTTCAAATACATTTTTCTCAAAAATTACATAAAATTAAAAAGTATTAAGTATTATTAAAAATATGTATTTCCATGTGCAATATTCAGCAACAAATCTGCAAACACTATTTTCATAGATCTAGTTATTTCCATTCGCGAGAAAAATTGCGTTTTGAAATAGTTTCGTACTTTGACAAAAAATAATTTGTCTATTGTTATTTATTTTACAGGATATTAATATTTATCGCGTTCTGGGGAAGATTTTGCAGAGTATGAATATTCACTGTTTCGGCTAATAAGTAGATAAAACCACCTAATTGCAATTTAGATGGTATTAATTCAATACAAAAAGTGCATTGCTGTGGATTTTTTATTTCATTATTTCGCTGTGAAATATTTAAAATCATTGCATTAGGTAGGAAGAGTAATTTGCTGCCCATATCATATTGTTAGGTGTTTTTTTAGTGCCTTTCATTGTATGCCAGATAAATAAAATGTGAAGCAACGCAAATGATTGCATCTGCCTCAGTTCAGGCGCTAGTGTTTTCTACTCGGTTATCTCCTCTGTTGTATCATGCTTTTTAACGTTCTGGTCTTTCCATCTTAATCCACTTCTATGAACGTAAATGGAGAGCTTGTCAGTTATACTGCTCTATGTATTTTTACTTTCATATAGTATTCAATATAGTATAGAGAAAGTATTGTTTTCGCGAAAATTTTCAAATTCGAGATTTTGATGCCAGTATAAATTGTAAGGCCTCCTTTACACGTTTTGACTATTTTTAGAGTAATGTCCGTCTGTCTGTTTATATGCCTATGGCGAATTTCTTTTCTAGATGATAGAGGTCACAAATATTAATGGATTTTATATCCGACTTTACTATCAAAAATCTAGAACTAGAGAAAATTCTTCTTAAATTCGAGGGAAATTGCATATATTTTCAACATGGTAGTATACGACAAAATTTGACATAAACATGCATAAAAGGGTTTATTTATGGCTCAGTGATCACGAAACTTAATAATTACAATCCTTGTTGTTAAAAGTAGCCACGATATAATTTGATTTTGTTCGTGACGCCATTGGTTCACGTAGTGGATGTAAGTGAATCAACCCCTCAGTATACCTCTGAGAAGGTACATCGTCAAATCTGAAACCAATCGAAAGATTCTTTCAAGCCCTTTAAAATAAAGGGTAACATGCTATAATTGTAATCATGTATGCCCACATAACCGATTAAAAAAAAAAATCCTTTAAAATTTGAGAAAAATGGATTCTTGTATGTGAAAGACGAGTTGAGTAACACTCAAGTTAATTTTCTTAGAAATTGTAATTGGATCGTTTTATCTTTCGTAAAACTAGTTATTGTGAATGGCAAATATATGGCAAATATATTTGATCAATGCACTTTTGCAAGAAAAAAAAAAAAAAAAAAAAAAAAAACGAAGCACCATGAAGAAAGTAACTGTTTTTATTGAAATTAAATATGCGTGCAGCTCATATACAGGCAATGAAATGTTTAGAATGCCAAGGACGCAGAACCCATCAATGGCTAGCAATTGCAAATTGAATTTTCAAATCAGTAATTGGTGAAACCCCCTTGGCGTCCATGCATGCCTCTATACGTCTAGGTAAGGAATGATAAAGTCTCCTAATGTCATCATGCGATACATTCTGCCAGGCATTCCTCAATTGTTGCTCCAGATCTGGTACATGTCGGTGTGCCCGAATCTGGCGGCCTAGCATGTCCCATATATGCCTGATTGGCGAAACGTCAGGTGACCTTTTTGGTCAAGGAACAGTGTCAACAACACGAATACAGTCCACAGATATTCGAGCCGTATGTGGCGTGGCATTATCTTGTTGAAAAATGTTCTCAGAATGACGTGCCATGAAGGGTAATGCAAACGGCCGCAGGATTTCGTCAACATATCGTTGAGTTGTTAAAGTTGTACACAGGATGACTAGGCTTCCCGACCATCCAAACTGTTACCTTACACCTTTCTGGTAGGTCGGACGGTCTGGGTTTCAACAACAGGATGACTAGGGGCGATCTCCTATCGTAAGAGATAGCCCCTCACACCATTCCATCAGGGGTAATAGCTGTGCGCCTGTGTAAAACATGCGCCTGTGATTCATCGCTGAACACTATGTGGTGCCAGTCTGCTGGCAGCCATGGTGTTCGGCTGCGACACCACTTCAAGCGACTCTGTCGGTGTTGTGGAGTTATGGGCTGACGTCTTAATGGCCGCCGTGAGCGTAACATCATCTCAGCCAATAGCCGTCAGATGGTGGAAGGTTCCACGGGTGGTGTGGCAGAAGCTGTAGTACGTTGGATAGCGAACAATGACGCCGTTAGGCCAGTTCGAGCCTGTTGCACAATCATCCGATATTTGTCTCGCATTTGTGCACCTTGGCCTTCCAGAGTCTTCATTCCGCCTATGAGTTCCTTGCAGCAACAATTACTGTCAGCACCTTTGCACAGCAGTGTCCTTTTGGTGCAGGTGGAAGCCTATAGCTCTGACCAGCCATCTTCACGCATCCCAACTATACGACAACGTTCGAATTCGTCTAATTGCTTATAAGGACTTCGGAAATATCGTGACGGCATTATTAGCTGTGTCTCCACGGAACTGTAACGCCGATAACTAGCAAAGATAATCCATCCACATTTTTAACCTGTTTTATAGGATGCTAGTTGAGCAGTAGAAACGCGCGCTATGACCGAAATTAACACTCATTAGCCTTGCAAATTTAATAATTTGCATACATGTAAATGCTATAAAGGAATTTGCATACAGAATTTCGAGATGATCGGATTATTATTTAGGAGTGCTTCGTATTTTTTTTTCAAAAAAGTGTATTTGAACAACTGCAAATGTATTTGAGCAATTGATCCTATGACAAATGTATTTGAAATTTTGCTTCTGCAGATTTTGAGCACCTTTAGTGGGGGAACATCCATACATCTATTTGATGTGATTTTGCAGTTCCATTTTACCTGATGCTTTTCGGTCCGTTTCGTTATATTTTTTACAAACTACAGTACTACTTCTCAAGTCAATTATGTTTATCATATTTTTTTTCGAAATCAGATGTAGATATAAAAAACAAACCATTCACGTTTCCAATTAGTGCAACTAATATTCTTATGGGAAAGTAAATAGAAATAATAGACTTGCATAGTATACAAAAAAGCAAATTTCAAGTCAATGTATAAAATTAATGCGCACGGTACAGTTTCTATATGAGTAACAACACGAAAATCACCTTTTGCGAAAAGCAGCTAAAGTTAGAAGACAATTTCAGAAAAACAGCTAGAGTTAAAGAACGAAATGGAAAAAATACTTTATTTCGACACTAAATGTATCGTAACCAACAAATTTCTTCGCGCTACTGAAAAAAGAACATGATAACTATTTTTATCCAAAATAAGTACATTTTCTAATTTTATCGTAGTAAACGGGCGTCTTATTGTTGTGATACAACCATTCAAGAGACTTAATTAAAGAATAATATAATCAATTGAACGATCATATCTCAACACCTGATTGGGTCGGACACTCACATACAATTAAGAAGGGAAATTAATTGTTAATTTTTAATGGAATGGGACCGTATAGTGGGGAATAGAATTTTGAATATAAAGCATTGCGTTGTGTAATTAAATATTAAACCATACTTGTATGTGAGCGCCTTAAAATTACTTACTTGTAATTTGAATTCATTATTTTAAATTTTTTTTATGTTGCAATATGTTCCTGTATAATGATCAGACATCAAGTTGATTTAAAGTTCTTTTGTAAAATGTCTCATATTCAATATGAAAACTTCGACAAAGTATATGTGAAAAGTTACAGGTTACACAATGATGACTATCATTTTAAGACACCTTTTCTGCTTCACTCAATTCAAAATCATATTGCATAAGAAAGAAAACTGCACACATAGATGAATATTATAAGATGAAATTAGCATCAATATGCACTTTGCTGTTGTAATATATATTTTTAATGTATAAATCATATGATCAAATATTTTAATCTTCATGATGATTTACATACTCGGTTCCATTTTTTTTGCTGAAGACAAATCTTTTAGAATAATCCACTAAAGACAGGTGAAAGAAGGTTATAATAATTATGTCGAATCAATAATCAACATGTCGATTACTCCATAATTCAAATTTGCATATTAATAGACAATAGATGAATTTCACTGAAATTGTCCATAGAGGCAAAATGCTGCTGTCAAACTGGGAAATAAATATAATTTCTTCAACTTGACTCAAATAATTTATTAGATATTAATCAATCAGATATTTGGTGTAGTAATCAATTCACAAGAAATCCACTCAAAAGGAAAACTTCTGTCTTTACATTTTTTGCAAAATATAATTTGCAAGGGAAATTTCTATAACTTGATTCACAATAACATTATCAAAGAATTAATCCATGAATAGATATCAATTGTAAAAATTTTACTTGAGAATAGCAAGTTCCTGTGTTCAAACTTTCTAAATATACATTCCACAGTAAATCAGACTTGGTTCTTAACAGATGCACAAAAACAAAATATAATTTGTATTTTTAGACATAGAAAAATAATTTTAATCTTCAGTGCTTAAAACTTAATGAATAAAAAGAAATGGCAAAGCAAAGGGCCAAGGCCCCCTTGCCTACGAAAATACGATACACCTTCACATGCAAGAAATTTCAGAGAGAAGAGAATGGCTCAGCACTTATTGCACAGAGGAAGAAATTCCCGCCTAACTTGGCACGCTGTGATTGGCTGAAGCCACACACACCGTTGCCATGCCAGATAAACCAAACTCCTTCTCAACCAGGGAGATTAAAAGGATCCATGTCTCACCTGAAACCGGATTTACCAATTGTCGAAAACGGGTGTCATTCTACCGCAGTATGAAAGTGGATGTCATACACCATACATGAGAATATGAATACTGCAGCACACTATAATTAAAATTAATAAAAGAAACAATTGGTCTATTAATGAAAATATAAAATAAAAGCAATTTTGAATAGAATAATTTGGAATAATAAATTAAGTAAAATAAAATATTTAATGATTTATAAAAAAAAAGTTAATTTGGAATAATAAATAAAAAGTGTTGTGACTTGTCACAACACTTATAGTACAACATTATAACCAGAAATGATTTTCATTATAATTATCTATAGTTAAAAATATTTATAATAAATATAAACCTCCTCCAAATACATTTCATGAGCGAATCCTGAAGAAGTTCTATAAATCCCAACGAGGTTTTCAACATATCATTTGGGAATCACTATATTTATTGTTTTATCTCATAATACGAAATATTTCTAACAAGCTTTCCTTGAAAATATTTTAAACAATATTTTGAGATATTTTCAGGTACGCCGTACTTCAATCCTTTCTATGTTGGGATTATGAGGATATGTGGATTTCGAATACAATTTTAAAGGAGAAAATATTTTGAAGACAACAAGCTACGATGAAAAAACAGTTTTTTTAAACGGAACGAGGCATATGCAGAATGTTTTAGCAGCGCTGGAATAAAATGTATTATTTCGTGATAATATTATTCCGTGTGCCGCCTGTAGCAATAGTTTTCAATATAATAGCGAGAGTTTTACATTTTCGTATATATTTAAATTATTTTATCTATCTTATATTGAAGAATGGAGAAAATATTCTTTACCCAAAATCTTTTAATTTTAAATTTTGACAGGAATATACGTTATTATATATCTTGAACACGTTTCGAACATTTTAAAAATAATGTTTAGTACACACTGACACACAGAACTGTTATGCCCACTCAAGAAAGTTTGTTTTTATAGTCTATACGATACTATGTCCTACTCACTCTCACTGTATGTTCAATTGCGATTTCATTCCTGAGTCTTTCTTTCGACCAAAACCGCCAGACTTACCCAAAGGTGTAAGTATCTGTTTGAACAGTCGGAGAGTGCCACACAAATTAGACAAGAACACAGTGGGAGAGACATACACAGAGACCGTATCATCATTCTCCTACCACACACCTTTTAGAAGTACTTCTGGACCCACAAATTTAACGTGACCGTACTCCGCGTAAACACGGAGGTAGCTTGGGTAGAGACGAGAATTGATCTCGGATCCTGCGGGTGCAATCCCCGTGCTTTAACTACTGAAATATCCCACCCCGTTATCCCTGATTCTCTTCTTCGACCCAGATCATCCGTCCTACCTGAAGGTGTAAGGTATCTGTTTGGACGGTCGGAACAGTGCCACTCAATCTAAACCAGAAGCTAGTGGGGGCATCTATAAGGAACGTACCCTCCTTCCCCTACCACCAACATCTCGGAAGGTCATATATTTAACATGCCAGTGCTCTTCATGAACACGTAGGTAGTTTCGGTAGAGCTGAGAATCGAACTCGTGTCGTCCGTGTGCTTATCCCTTAGCTCTAACGTGCTTATCCCTTAGCTCGTGCGTCCAATCCCTTAGCTCTAACCACTGGAATGTCCCACCCTTAGTCCCTGAATGAAATAACCTGTAAATTGATAAAAAAAATTCTACCAATTCTATGCTCAACTCGAACATTCGGTTGTGGCTGACGACCGCATGTCTTTTGCTCAGAATCGAGTTTAATTTGATTATCCACACACTATAATATTTAATAGCTGCTGCTTTTAAACAACTCACATATTCAGTATCTATATATGCGAATTGCCAAGAGTCCGTCTGTCTGTCACGCTTTGTTTAGGCACTTCCTGAATAGATAGAGACTTGTAATTTGGTACACGGCTCGGACGTTCGATAAAACCCCCTGGAAAAATCGTATTTTTCGAAAACGTTCTCTAGAGGGGGTGCCCCACACCAAAACGTTCGAAAAGTGAAATGATAGGAAATCATGCTTTGCGATAAGATAGAGACTTCAAATTTGGTGCATGAGTAAACCGTTCGAATGGGAAGAAAGTGTGCAATTTCAGATTTCGAATAATTCCTACTTAAGGGGGTGATGCACACCAAAATGTTCGATTTACCGAATAAATGGGAAACGGCTACTTTAAAATTTGATAGAAGCTTGAAATTTGGTGTATGGGCTAATCATTTGATTAAAACACCCAAATCGAATATAGTTTTCTAAAATGTTCCTTTTGGGGATGCTCCAGAGAAAAACGTTCGAAAGGTGAATTGATAAAAAAAAACACTCTTCGGGATGAGATACAGATTTCAAATTTGATGTATGGATAGATAGTTTAGAAGGAAAGAAAAAGTGTACAATTTCAGTTTTCCAATATTTTCTACTTTAGGTCCAATATTTTCTACTTTATGTTCGATGTTCGGAATAAAGACGAAACCACCCTTTTCATATGTGATAGAGACTTGTTATTTGGTACATAGGCGAATAATGTGATAGTAATCCCAATCAAAATGGAGTTTTTCAAAAATGCATATTTAAGGGGGGTGGGTACTGCACACGAAAACATTCGAAAGGTGAAATGATAGAAAAAGAATGCTTCGCGATTTCATGCTGTGCAATTTCAAACAAATTTGGTGTAGGGGTAAATAGTTGGAAAGGTAGAAAGTGTGCAATTTCAGTTTTCCAACATTTGCTATTGTAGGGGGTGCCGCTCACTAAAATATTGGATTTGCCGAACAATTTGAAAACGCCTCCTTTACAATGTGATAGAGGCTTTAAATTTAACATATGGGCTCATCATTTGAAGAACAAACCCAAGATGAATACGGTTTTTCAAAAATATTCATTTAAGGAGGTGCTACACAGAAAAACGCTCAACAGGTGAAGTGATAGAAAAACATGCTTCGCGATAGGATAGAGACTTCAAATTTTGTGTACGGGGAGATAGTTTGAAAGCAAGAAAGTGTGCAATTTCAGATTTCCAATATTTGCTATTTTAGGGGGTGCGGCACACTAATATATTCGATTTTCCGAATAAATGAGACACTCTTCCTTTTAAATGTGACAGAGGCTTGATATTTGGTATATGGGCCAATCATCTGATAAGAAATCCAAGGCGAACAGAGTTTTGCAAAACTATTCATTTATGATTGTGCTCCACAGAAAACGTTGGAAAGGGGAAATGATAAAGTAGTATGCTTCGGGATAAGATAGAGACATTAATTAGGTATACTGGTACATAGTTCGAAAGGAAAAGGTGTGCAATTTAAGTTTTCCAATATTTTCTTCTTTAGGGGGTTCTGCACAATAAAATATTCGATTTGCCGAATAAATATAAAAAGCGAATTATTAAAAGATTACAATATTCAGGGGTTGCTTCTTGCGAGAACGTTGATTTTCAACGGGTATTCGGCTAGTATTTTCTAATTCTTGCCCCACTGCTTCAAGCGCCGAAGATCCTAGCACGTCCAAAACTTCTAGATATCTTATTTCATCTATTAAATCTTGCGCAACCAACTTTACTATTCTTCGCATGCTTCCAGCTTCCCCTTTTTATACTGATTTAGATATATAATGCTAGTAATTTCTGCGGGTTATCTAATTTGTATAAAATGACCTTGTGGTCAGTTACACATATTTACTTACTCACTCCTGGCTTCACTAAAACAGATAAAACATAATTTAAAACAGGCGCAGTATAATTAACAAGGTATTAATTTAAATCTAAATATCGCATGTGGACAGCACAAGACCTTCCTTATATAATGCAATGAATTTATAACTTTTACAGTCAAAAAATAAAGTATAAGATCCACGGGGCTGGGCTTTTATCGTTGAATATTGTACATTTAGCAATTCTCCGGATGACAACATGTAAAACTATCTCAAAGTACCCAATTAACTTATATTTCCATCAACATTAAATTAACAATTATCAATATTGTTAGCATCCTCAGTAAGCGATAGTCCATATATGAAAATATTTTAATAACTAATTCATCAATTAGGCGTCATGTTCATTAATTTAGCTTTATTTTTGCAATTTTGACAATATTTTTGTCCAATCTAGAGCGAAATATCGTTAGCGATATTTTGTAGTTGAAAACCCAGATAATCGACTCATCCCAGTGGACATGAGCAGCTAATTTGACGGCCGGGATATTTTGTAGTTGTCGAAGTTTTGATTCGCCAAGATGGAGATACTTTGCTAAGTTATTCGCCAAGTTCCCCAAATGAATCACCAACTGCTACAGACCTCCTCAGTAATGGCGCCGTAATTTGAAGGTTTGCTTATTTTGTGCGAATATATTGAAATAATTTATGTTACAAGAAGTTTTAGGAATTATAAATGGTATTGAAAGTTTCCTTATGAGTTCTGGAATCTATAGATAGTGAAGTTTGTATATAGAAGTGTTTTATTGTTGTATAATAAGTGTTTATATTTTTAAGGTGAATGCTAATGTTAAGTGAATCTTGGTTTGCATGTTAAAGTTTCCAATGGCCGCCCAGCTGCATATTTGAGAAAACTTTCCCGGTGCCTATTTTTGAGATATTGACTGTTTATATGTGCTGATCGTCATAACTTGTCTATGGAAAATTCAGAAATATTCTTGGCTGTAATGTGGTGCTGAAATATTTATATAGAATCAACCAGTTTCGACGTTATTTAGACTTGGATGGTTTGCTGCAGGGCAGCTTATCTTGTTTCTCCTAAACTGTAATATCTAAAATTATAGGACTGCTATATTAGTATACCTGGGGACCCTATGGAGCCATATTATAAGTTTGGAGTGCTTAACCCTAGTAGTATATTTTATATATTAATTTTGCTGTAATGATGACGTCACGCACCAGGATTTAGTTATATCACTGTGTTCCATGCAGCCTGTTCGTGGAGGTTCCTGGCGAAGTTGGGAGGAAAATGATATTTTTCTTGTAATTTCCCGATGTCTATTTTGGCGATGTTGATTGTTTATAATATTGTAATTGAATATACTGTTGTTCCTTCTATTTTGAATACTTTCTTGTTAATTTATTGATAATAATTACTGTTTACAGTAAGTATTTTTCATAATATTTAATATATTACTCTGTGTTCTTAATGTTTATTTGAACTATTAGTTAAAATAGTGACTAAGGGTATCATCTGGCCTTTCATTTTCTAGTAGAGGCATTGTTGTTATGGTATAAATTAGTGGTATATGACTTTAGAGAATATTTATATTAACTTTGATTATCATGGCTTATCCTAGGGAAATTGATGATTTAATGCAGCTGATGCCCCCAGCGAATGATAAATTTGTTTTTGAGGAGCCAGGGTAATTTGCTAATGAAATGGCTAGACCTAACTGGGTCCAGACAGAGGAAGTTGAAATAGTCATTGATGACGTGAAACGTTTCGGTGTAGGAGAAAGGAAGTCTTTTTCTCTTACGCTGTAGACACTTTTGGTGATGCAATTCTTCGGCTCACTTGTCAAAATTATTTCTCGTGCTACTACATCTGCTTCGAGAATGGCGGATAAGCTAAATGAAAGTTTAGACGAGGATTTGGAGGTATTTAGGAAGAAGAATGAAAATATTAACCAACAAGAGGAATTAATTAAGAAAATTGGCTTCGATCTTAATGAATCTAGGCTAAAACTGGTGGAAAGTAAGAATTATTTGCATCTGGATGCTTAGGTTGATATTGAAAGAATTAGACAAGAAATGGCTGGAATTGTTATGGAAAAGGACCAGTTACTGTGAGACACTAACTTTAGTCTGAAGGAGGCATTCGAACTGGTGGATGAACTTAGGTCTGCCTATCAGGTTAAATTGGGAGAGGTTAATGTATTGACAGAAGAACTCCAGAGAAAGGTCTTGTTGAATGAGTCCAATGAGCTCATTGTGGATCTTAAGAAGATTGTTAGGCTCAGTTCTGACGGAGAATCTGATCGAAATCTTGAGGTAGTTGACTTGGATCATCGGCTGACCGAGTTTCGAACGGCTAACGATTTATTGCTTAAAAGTATATTAGGACAAGATGAAATAATGCCTGTGTTTTTGGAGGAGAACAAGAAGACCCTCTTGGGACTCGCCGAGGTTATTGGTGGTCGTACAGTAGTTTTGGATCCTCCATCTCGGCTTAAGGACTATGTGCATGTTAATATACATATTATTGTTAGACCAGTTTTGCCTTCCTCGGTTGGTGCTACCAGGGAGCTGGTAATAACTTCTAATGTTTCTCCTAAGTCCCTGGATGTAGGTACAGAAAACATTTTTAAGCTTCATGAGGGCAGAGTTGTGTTGGAGGTAAAAGATGAACAGGTGGCAACTAAAATGTGGATGGATTTGTTAATGCCCCGGAGTTAAAACCGAAGATTGTAGTGGATAGACCAACCAAGACACTGCTAAAGTTATATTTTTTGACATTCCTGGTGATGTAACTGTTGGACAGTTCTTGGATGAAATTGGCAAAATTCTTCTTTGAAGGAACTGGTTCATTCACTTGTTTTTAAATTTGCTATTAAGGCTAAAGTTAGGAGAACCACTGGATATTTGAAACTTATCTGCGGCTGTTTAAGGTACCTATGATCCATAGGCATGTATTCTTTGGTTAGTATAAAATATGGTGTCGCGAATTCTATACTGTTCTTCACTGTTCGAAGTGCGGAAGATTGGGCCACACTACGGGGAAATGTTCCTGCCCCCATTTGTGTCTTCGTTGTGCTCGTCCATATCATGGATACGACTGTAGAGAATTATACAATCGTGTAAATTGTAAGATTTATAATGAAAAGTTCAAGGTTAACAAGGAACTTGAACACTCTCGTAGGGACACACACTGTAAATATTTTATAACAGAGATTGAGAGATTCCGAAAGTATGTTGATTATGGTGAGGGTCCATAAAAGTTGGTTCTTAGATTCTATGTGATGTTTCATATTATTCTGTATTGTATTTTGAATATTATATGTAATTTTGTAAATAAATGTAACTATAGATTGTATTGTATAATGACATGTTAGGTGACGGAATATGTGTATAGAATGATATAGATTTGGGCTAGCTTAGGGTACTTTGAATTTATTTGTATATTTGTAGAGTTGTCAGATAAATTTTGTTTTAGGTTCAGAGATCTGTATATTGTTGATTTAAACGTACTTAATTTTATATTGGTTGTAAAGATTAATTCTGTCTAAAGTTAGGGTTGTTTGAGGAGTGGTGTTAAACCGAAGTGTTATTAGAGGATGTATGGTTGATTCAATGTTTTTAAAGTTGGGTAAATATTTTTTTTTATTACGTGGTGGAGTTTAGGATAGCCGTTTATTTGTAATCTGCGTTAGTCTTGTCGATGGTAGTGCTTTTAAATGGATTTATTAGGTGGTTGCATTTAGTTTAAAATTTTGCTTCCTAGCCATGGTTCGATTGTTGTCATTGTTTTTTGTTTTGACTGATTGCAGTCATTTCCTTTGGATGCTTCTGAGCTCTGGGCTCCTGTGCTAGCGGGAAACGGGAGCAACGGAGACGACCTTGTGTCCTGATGGTTGGCCCAGGAGGTCTATTTGTATTTTTAAAGCTTTAAGGATGGTTAGATGTTTTTAGCCCCTCTTTCTCTGTTCTTAGTTTTTGATTTAAGGATAAGTACGTTGGGTTGTTGTTATTAACCTTACATTATGTCTGAGGGGCTTTTAAAAATTTTTGACCTTGTTTTGTTAAGAGCATTGATTATTTTAGTTGTTGGTACTATTGGTTGTTAGTTTAGTTGTTGGATTTCCTTTGTCTTTGGAATTTATAGTGGTGGTATGTTTGATGAATATGTGTTTTGGGGACGCCTCGTTGTCTTTAATTGTTAAATATTTTTAGGTGTAATTAGATAGATATTTGTTTTACTAGTTAATGTTGAGTAGTGAACTAGGTTTATTTTGGGTATTTTGAATTTATTTGTTTATTTGTAGAGTTATTAGGTAATATTCGATTTAGGTTTAGTGGTTTAATATCATGTTTGTTTAAATAACTATTATTGTAGTTATTGCTCTTGTATTATTTATGTGATTGGATATAGGAGGAAAACTTTTAAGATGGAATTAATTGCTTGATTGTTATTACAACTGTATTTTCTCGACGCCTTGTTACTTTTATTATTTAATTATTTTTGGTGAGGACTGGAAGGTCCATTCCTATTGGTTTTAGAGGGGCTAATTTTTATTATATTTCAGTTCATGTATAGTGCGGGTTAGGGAAGTTTGAGGTGAATTTGTAAAAAATGAAGTTTGATGTATGTGTTTGATTTATATAAATTACTGGTCTTTTTTGTGTTGTAAATAAATTAGTGGTCTGATGACATTGATATTTTATTTAGAATTTGTTTTGATTATGAGTTTAGAAATGATTAAGATGTTATATGATTTATTAGATTATTTACAATATGATGTTGTTGTTATTCTAGGCCATTGTAACCGCTCTGGACCGACACATAAAATGTGTTAGTAAATAAATTGGGATTTCTTTCCCGGGCAGGGATTTTAAGGAGCTATAAGCCAGATTAGGTAAACCCCTGGCCAAAAAACTGCTACAGACAATAGAAGATAAGAGCATTTCTTATAACACACTACTAGTACACTAGAAAGTAACCCCGTCATATGACGGAAATTAAAATATGTGAAACAATACTTCCCATCTGGCGTCATTTTTACCAATTTGGAGACATTTTTGTCACTTTAGAAACACTTAAAATAGTCGCCAATTTGGCGACGTCCCTCTAAATTTCTCCTCGAACGTTACGGATGGACGGATGGAGATATGGGTTGTTCTTACAGTTCTTCCCAAGTTATTGAACTTTCATCAATTAGTCGTCATTTTTCCTCAATTAGTCTTCAATGATTTAGCGTCATTTTTGTTCATGATTTAGCGCACCGTCATTCATGATTTAGCGTCAATTTGACGACATTTTCGTTAAATTGGCAACATTTAAAAAGTGAGACATTTGGCCAAATTAGTCGCCAAAATCTAGCTAAGAGTTATGCACGGAGAAATAAGTTACTTTTACAGGAGATAAATGACTATTGGCGTCCAAATACAAAAGTATTACCCAAAGTATTTTTTCTCATGAATGAAACGAGCTAGATCCACGAGAATGATATCACCAATTTATCGCATAGCATTGCATATGAAAAGTGAACATATTTCACGATAGTTAATATTTTTTACGTAATATTTTGATAAATTTATTGAAAAATACGCAATATCTGGAGAACTGTTCGTGCTAGCGTTTTAAATTTTATGTCAATCGTTTTCTAATGAAAAATTACATAAAAAATGACTACTTGCGTAACACTATTGAAGGTTTTAATTTTTTGACAATTTTTTTTAAATTTCACCCGTAAATTTAGGGGTGTTCTGGACATTCGATTGCGTGTAAAGACAATATGCTTCCAGTATTTATGGATTGTGATTTGTGTACAAAATTTCGTTCGAATCGCTCCATTCGTTCGTGAGATATCATCTCACGAACGAATGGAGCGATTGACGGGCTCATTGACACACGCATACATACGCACAGACATCATCTCAAAATCATTTAACTCGTGTTCAGCGATGCTTAAAACGTGCTCTCCCGTCGAAAATTCGAATTCGACTTTTCAACCCCGTCACAATACATTTCTTATACATTATACTATGTATATAAGAAAAGTGAAATTTAAGAAATGACAATGACATAGAACTTACAAAGTTATAAGTATTTGAACTTGTGTATAAAGAGGACACTCAAAGCGTTATGTAATACAAAACAGGTAAAATATTTATTTGCTCGGTTGATCGGCTGTCAAGAGAAATTCATATATATATATATATATATATATATATATATATATATATATATATATTCGTTATATGACTCTTCAACTAATATTCAGTATTTTAATGCTTTAAACATTCACACTCATGCATTTTTAAAGCAAACTATATGCTATCCCGAAGACTGATGAACAAAACTATTATTCACAATACGACACAGATGTAAATATTTAACAAGCAGTGTGTCAAGAATGACGTATATTGGCTTCTTATAATTTATTATGAGATTTCAATATAAAATTATATTTAATCATTAAGGCATTTGTAACATAATGATAATACATTTTTCTCCTCATATTTCTGATATTAGTGCTAAATCCTATAGGAAACGCTGTTACATTAAAAGGATCACTCAGTATTACTTTCCTTGTATACAATAATGTATAAGGAAAGTATTGTGACGGGGTCGAAAATTCGAATTCGAGTTTTCGACGGGAGAGCACGTTTCAAGCATCCCTGATCACGAATAGAACATTTTTGAAGTGATGTCTGTGTGTGTGTGTGAAAGTATATGTGTGTGTGAAATTGTGTGTGTGTATGTGTGTGTCAGTGAGTCTGTGTATACGATATCTCACAAACGAATGAAACGATTCGAATGGAATTTGGTACAAAAATCCCAATTCGTGAATACTGGAAGCCTGTTGTTTTTAAACGCAATCAAATGTTCAGAACCCCCCTAAATTTTCGAGTGAAATTTTGAAACATTCATCAAAAAATCAAAACCTTTAATAACGTTACGCAAATAGATATTTTTTATGTAAAGTTTCCTTAGAAAGCAATTGACATAAACTTTAGAACGCTAGAATGAACCGTTCTCGAGATGTTGCACATTTTTCAAATAATTTTATCCAAAAATCCCATAAATTAAAAAAAAATATTAACTGTTGAGAAACATGTTCGCTTTTCATATGTAATACCATGCGATAAATTGGGTGATATCATTCTCGTCGATCTAGCTCATTCCATTCATGCGAAAAGATGCTTTGAGTAATAATTTTGTATTTGAACACTAATAGTCATTTATGTGCTATAAGAGTAACTTATTTCTCCGTCCATAATGCATGGCGAGATTTTGGCAACTAATTTAGCGGAATGTTGCCAACTTGGCGACTTTTTTAAATATTGCCAAATTAACGAAAATCTCGTCAAATGGATAAAAATGACGCTAAATCAATGAGAATGACGACTAATTGTCGAATAATATATTAATTATCTTGGAAAGATTAAATATCTTGGAAAGAATATGAGTATCTACTATAAGAAAAACCTATTTTCTTACTGTGAAAGCAGGAAATTCATTGCATTATATAAGGAAAGTCATGTGTTGCCCACATCAGATTTTTTTAGTAATATGAAAATACTAGCATGAAGATACCATCATTGTTCTCTTTCACTGCTTGGTTAGATCTGGACTTGAGTTTGCGTCTGTAGTGTGGAAGCCTTTCATTGCTGTTCATGTAAACAAGATCAAATTATTCAACATAAATTCTTGAGATATATTTATTATACAAAAACTGGTAATTTTTTGTTATACAATATCTGCTACTTTTCTTCGTGATATGTTTAATGTTAAAAGCTTACACAACGCAAGGAATTTCATTTTATTTTCTTTCTTCAGGAGTCTGTTCAATAACAGAATTGATTGTTCCCTTGCCTTAGATGGGATCAAATTTTGTGTTCCAAAGTATCCTACCAGAGCATGAGATTATTTCCTGAAAGGAATTTCAGTGCAAATATTGGGTGTTATTGTGCGATTAACAATTTCTGTAAACTTTAAAACAGCTTCCCCGATAATCTTGATATTTTTTATTTATTTGAAATGGTTTTTAAAAGTCATTTGTTGTAAATATTTTATATTTTAATGTATTTATTTCTATACAAGTGCTTTTACAGATCGTTTGTTATCAATAATTTGCATATTAATGTATTCTAATATATTTTAATCAGTATATTTTGCATTGTACTTCATCTTGCGCGTTGTTAATGGAACTTAGTTCTGTAGCTTGCATTCTTTTAAATAATCGCCTGGTTTATTTAAATAAAGTAAATAAATAAATGGCATTAAAAAAAGGCGGATTAAGGCACGTTAAGGAAGGTTAAGGCACGGTAATTGCACTCAGAGGACACCAATTCCATTCTCAGCTTTGCCTAAACTCTCTCCATGTTTACGCGGAGTACGGGAACGTTAAATCTGTGATTATAAAAGTCCTTCGTAGAGGTTGGTGGCAGGTACAGGAAGTTATGGCCCGTGTGGGTATCCTGGCCGTCACTGACTTGGCCGTCCAAACAGATACCTCCAACTTTCGGGTAAGTCGGACAGTCTGGTTTGAAATAAAGAATCATTTGATAAATGGGAAATCGGTATGGAAGTGTCTCAAATGAAAACGTTTCTAATATTCTTGTAGAAATTCTTTGCATTTTCTTGATAGATTAAATATACGGAAATTAAGCATACGGATTAAGCATACGGAAATTCGATGACTACAAATTATTTTAAGGATATTGTAACCCCCCTTGAAACCGTTGTAGTCGCGTAATTTTCATGCGTGGTGTACAAATTATTTATATTCTCAAAACATCAGTCATATTCATTGTAAAGTTCTTGTAACTATCTTTTATGATCGAAATTTACAGGCATTAATATGTAACAAATAATTCATGAATCAGCCTTCGAATGGTGTGCAGGTGATGTCTACACTTCATATTTAACCGAGCTATTAGGAATGTTTACAGTCTTTTGAACACTTATTTCGTACAGTCATGCGAATTTTCGGAAAACCCGGAATTGGCGTCTCCAGAAAAGGAAGGACGAATCCTTAATGAACTTTTCAGCCACTTCCTGAATGCAAAGGTTAATTCATATTAGTCATCACCTAAGCCCTATATATAGCCAATTCTGAGATATAGATGTTTCATCGAAAATGGAAATTTTGGAGCCAGAATTGGGAGAAAAACTGGAGATGAAAATCCTGAGTAAATTCCACTACACCTTCTGGAATTTGATGGTCAGTCCATATTAGCAATCTTGTAAGCTATTTCTATAGCCAATCCTGAACAATAGATATCTCAAGGAAAATGGAAATTTTTGAACCAGAATTGGAAAAATATCAGATGTAAAAATCCTCAGTAATTTCCTTTACAATTTCTGGAATTTACTGCTCAATCCATATTAGTAATCAATTAAGATATTAATCCTGAACGATAGATATTTCAAGGGAATGTTTTAACCCGAAGTGAAAATATCCGCAAATATAATTCACCCTTTGAAATGTAAGATAAAATCTATACCAATTGCCATCTAAGCCCATTTAATAGCCTAGTCTTAGAAATAGATGTTGAAAGGAAAATATACATTTTTGTATCGAAAGTGACATGTCCAGAAACCGGAAGTGGAAATCGCTAGGGAGTTATTGAAACCTTCGAGAATTGAGTGCTGGACCCATATCAGTTATCGTCTAAAAATACACATTACACGAAAAATGGCAATTTTGAATTGAAATAGAAAACAGTGGGGATCCTTAGTGAACAGCCCCCCTCCCCTCCGTATTCAAAATTCAAAATATGATGCTGAAACTATATCTGTCATCTTTTAAGCTCCATCTAATCATCTAATTCACTGGCCAGTACTCATTTCGGTCCTTTAAAATTTGTACCTGAGGGAGTCAGCTTGCTCAATGATTTATAGTTTTGGAGATATGGAATAGCTATCTTATTTTCGGATTCAACCAATCGTCCGTCTAAATTTGGAATTAATAATCGTGTAACCTGCTATTTTTATATGAACATGTGAAATATGGATGTTATTCATGTGACATGCTTTTAAAACAACCGAATGTTACTATTTCAGTTTACTTCAACCCAAGGTCACGTAAAATGATCACTCATTGAATATACGTTTAAAAAGCTTCTTTTATAGGGATTTTCTAGAGATATATCTGCCAGCTTACTTCCTCTAAAGGTTTCAACACAAATCTGCCTACATACAGGAGTCCTACCATCCCTGATACTTTTATTTCATAGTTTTTATGTCCCGGTGATATCTTTCTCTTTACTCTTTGCTTAAATCATCAAAATTTTGCAAAGAGCGATGTGTCTAAGTAGACAATTGACTTTGATACTCATACGGCTACCAAGCTTATTAAAAGTGGTGAACATGTACTCTACTAATTCAGAGTCTTTTATGCCTTAGGTTTTCTAATAAAAGTACTTGACAAATAGAAAAACCGAAGATCAGACCCAATTCTCAATCTTGCCCGTTGAAACTATGAAATGTGACTTTTTGTAAACTGTATTTTCTGGGAACCATAAGAGATCCTTTTTTTATTCTTTTTCGTGCTTAGTCCAGTGAATTTATTTATAAGTAGACAGAGTACAAAGTTCTTTGCTCAAATCCTACACAATTTGTTTCATCTGGTCCAGCTTAATTTGCAATGGTAACAGGATGATTTAGTGTCTGCCAATCAAAGAATCATTGATTATATATTGTTCTCCAACTCTTGTCTTATCCAGTAGCCAGCTTTAGCTTTGCCTTCATGTTTGGTTATGCCATATCTCTAAAACCAGATCTGATATAGCTAATCAGGTGCCATTTTTATAATCAATTGCCTAAATACTATAACCAACAATATCTTAACTTTCAAGGCACCAGATAAAAAATATCATGTGGAGTGTAATTTATCATGAGGAATATATTATTCTAAAGCACTCTTGGTAAAATCATAAATATCAAATTTGGTTGCCATCAATAAAAAGAGACAAAATATTCATCCAAGACCAGAGTGAAACATTGATGACTAGAATTAGTTCTAAAAATTAGAAGTAGCGGGAAACGAACTGTAAAATGTTTATTATTTTGTTGTAATTCTGCCTTAAAAGCAATATATATATATATATATATATATTATATATATATATATATATATATATATATATATATATATATATATATATAATATATAAAGTCTTGTTTTCATGTTGGGAAAACATTTAGTTCAAACGGAAAATCTAGACATTGCTAAAGGGTGTTGACTAAAAAAAAACTAAAGCATACTCTGCTTCTGTTGGTCTCTAGGATAATGTATGTAACCCGTTTTATCGAAAACTAATCTACCAAAGTAAGTAAACTTTTGTATAAAGCATGACTTATATATGAATATATGAAACACTTTCCCATTTAATTTTAAAATTTTGGTTACGGTATACAATAATATATAACTATTCCAAATATTTTTGAAAAGTCAATGTAACAATTTGTAATATACACTTTATTCTACTTAGCCTGAAACCCACATACTTTAATAAATACTTGACACCAGGGAGCCAACATCAAAATATGCATATTTGTTTTACATTGTACAATAAAAAATTAAATTTTTTTATAAATAACTGCACTTGTTAAAAACATTATTATGTGGTATAAAAAAATGAGAGAAAAATATGAACGAATTTTTTGAATGGAAAACTTACATATCTTGTTTTCATAGCAAAAAGAAAAGCATATCCTGTTTTAACGTTTTTTCATCACACATCTAGCCTGAGGGAAAATATAAAATAAAAAACAAATCTTTTTTAACATTCTTTGTCCTAACTCTGTCTTATATGCCTTTAGGAAAATTCTGTTTGTTTTGCAAATACAACTGTTCTTTAAAAAATATATTTTTCTTATATTTTAGAAGTTTTCAAACACATGCATAAATTATGGCGCGCCTACATATTTTGTTATAGAATCTATTGTAGGAAACTCATATTTTTTTCAACCATTCTAAGTATATTATGGTTAGTTAACAATTTCATACAGAAATTTAAAATTTGTCAAAATAAATCGAAATGATAGCTCTGGTATCTGCTATATTTGTACACTGGAGTCATGCTCTCAATGCAGCGATCAGCATCAGAAGACTAATTCCATGATTGTTTTATATTAATGAATAACCAATAACTGCCCTTTCAGCATGAAAATTTGTTAACTGCAAAAGTTGTGGGTATCTGTGGGAATATATATATAGTCAGTAATATATGATATTAGTCTATTTGAAATTTACAGAAAGTTGAGCTCAGATTGCACGAGTTTATAATTGCTAAGGTGATTGTCGCAAAGCTGAGTGATGGAGGAGGGAACAGCCTATTCTTCTTCTTTTTCGACGACGATCGTCTAACTGTAAGGTATCTGTTTGGACAGCCTGGATCTGTCAGCCAATCTAGAATGGAACCCAGTCAGGCTTCATTCACAGGGACCATACCCCCCGTCCCCCTGCTTCCTTTATCACCAACCTCTCGGAAGGACGTACGGACCCATATATTTATGTATATTTTGTATAAATGAAGAATATTTTAGAACATTTAATAAACTATTTCGAACAGTTACTAACGGATTTTCATCTAAAGATTTGATTTTTTTTTGCCACTAAACATCACCTAAAACCATGGATCTCAATATCAACCACTATGGCTTTTGAACCACTGAAATTTATTTTTAATGCGGCAGTTTAGAATAAATTTCAATAATTTGTCCGATTTAGTCTCCTATGCATGGTATTCTTTTATACAGGCTGATTTAATTGTTGCTTAATTCAGCGAGTAGAAACCACAAACACAGAGTTTCTTGATATAGCGTTCTGTATACGAGCAGAAATGCATTTTGGTCTCATTTGACAGATACTTTTCTTGCTTAAAATATTTGAAGCTTTTCATCCACGCAGTTGCTTAGTTACCTTATTTATAATCCTTTATTTATTTAATCATCTCCATACTGGTGCTGTCTCCGGAGATGACAGTTCTTTCCATACAGCATAACTACCGATCTACGTCTGCTTATTCTTACTCTTGCGATATTTTTATTTATTTTAGGGCATTTGTTTTTGCGATGTAAAGAAAAATATATTTTAAAAGGTTTAATTTCGTCTTTTTAATCTATTGATAAGCACTGTTTTAGACGTTTTTATTTGCATAGATTCATTTCACTGCATTATGATGCGTATGGTGAGAATTATGTTTATACAGGTTTTATATTATTTTGAAATGGAGCGTAAATAGCAAAACATCATGAATTGTAATGAGAACATGAAAACTAACAACAAATGTGGAAATCAGTGAAGTGATTGACAAACGAGTGATTGCAAATACAATTTAAGCAACTTTCAAGTTCATGCACACAGTTGTGTATTATTGTTAATCATAATAGATGAGTATATCTTATTTTAAAGCATATTTCAAGTTTTACAGAATGATTTTTTTATTTCCTAACCAATACATTAAGTTTTTGGAGTAGCAGACAGAATGTATCTCCTGTGGCATATATTAAGGAATATGTTCATTCAAATTTTAACAGTTCTTTTCTCTACTATCTTATTATAATTTAGAATTTAAGAATAATAGTGGACGTAAATTATTTTTGCAACTAAAGCTGAGTAATCAAGTTAGATGATTTACTACTGGCTAAAAATTAAAATATATTTTAGAAGTTGTGAGGATCCCATTATTTATTATCATTTATTCTAATTATATCTCCCCTTGATTTTAATTTACTATGTACTAAACTTCTTAACTTTCATCCCGAAGAATCGCATACTCATGATTGGTCAGATCTATAAGAAGGACAGACTTTAGAATTACCGAGCTGTGTGTGTATGTGTGTGTGTACGTGTGTGTGTGAACGTGTGTGTTTTGACTTCCATGCGAAGTTAGCTATAAATAGAGTTGTTTATTTGTTAAATGTCGTGATTCCTTCGTCGAACTCTAGTCATTAGGTCAATTGAAGTTTTATATTAGATTGAAGTCAATTTAGGATTTAACACAAATATCAGGATCTTGAGTAGAAAGTAGAAAGGTTCTGTACAGTCTATAAAATTTATTGCAAAGCAAATGTACAAAATTTAATTCAGTAAATAAATATTTAAGTACATTTGATAAATATATAAATCCGTTTATAAAACTTACATTTTGCAGTAAATAACATTAGTAAATTTCAAATATTATTCTTAAATAATCCACATGTTTCTAACATAATTATTAATTTAAACAATAAAAGTAAACAATAAAAGTGAAAAACATTTTCTCGTCTTAGTATAATTGTAAATGTAATTTTAACAATTTGATTAAACAAGTTTTACTTTAGAATAAAAATATAAAATATACTTCAGAAATTGCTATCTTAGAACGATATTTTAAAATTAATTAATGCAATTAGAATAATTAAAATCCAACTTCAAAGAATTATTTTTAATCTACAATTTTATTTATGTATGTATGTCTACAATTTTAGTTTAATGCATTTGTTACAGGCAACATTTTATTATTGTTTTTAAAATATAACGCTAAATTTATATTTTTAATGAAACACACTGAAATCTTTTTCATATTATTTTAAATCCTTATAACTGAAACAGAAAATCTTAAGAAGGAATTTTAAATTTATTTATTTGTAAACATGATATAGAATTATTTTCTTATTTTTTTATGAAATTATAAGCATAAAATGTTTTCGTAAGCAACAAGAACTTTAAGAAGGAATCTTCATTGGGTTTCAAACGATAAATACACTGAATTTTCCGATAGTAAAATTGTACTCTTTTGTGTACTCGTTTCGAAAACATTTGTAAAGTTACAACCTTATTTAATACAAAAAGTACGAATGCCTACAGAATTGTATTGCATTTCATGCAGAATTGTGCTGCTTCAAATTCGTGTTTGTTTAAAATGTCCAGTACATGTGTTTTGGAAAATGCAGAAAAAAAAATCTTTTAGGTGTTCGTCCGTTTCGAAATTAAAATAACTCCGTTTTCGTCAGAGCTACTGAATCAAATAAAACCAAATTTTGTATACATTTATGCACAAAAACGAAGACAAGCTGGAGATGTATTTTTATTTGCTCACAGTTGTAGGCAATATGTCACACATAAATTTTACGACCTAGTAAATCTTATGACATAGTCGAGATTTCATTTCTAAATTTTGCTCAGTGGCGTGAGTATGCACATGCTATGAAATTTCTTAAATAATTTTTCTCCAAAACAACCCAACCGACTGATAGCAAATTTTGTACAGGGATATACCTTAACATAAATGTAACAACATATGTCATTATTTTAAGTTTAACTCATATCGTGAGCTATCATGAGCAAAGCGTTCAAGAAAATGTTACATTTTAATGAAATACTCCTGAGGGGGGATCCTGTAGACAAATTATATCTATTTTATTAGCTAAAGCATATTCAAAAGCACAGTCAAAAGCAGGGAGCGAGTGATTAACATTTATTTGTAAAATTTGTCATTTATTTGTCCCCATAATCGATCGACCTAGAAACTAGTTCGAGTCGGCGCCTGTCAGCCATACAACTTCTATCAAGGCAATCATGATTCAACTTATAACTTGTACCCTTTTCTTGATTACTTAACAAGCAATTAATGCACCTAGGTGTAGCCCTGCAGCTCTCGCCCTCATGCTCGCTACCGCAACGAAGAGGACGTAACCCCTTAGTACATTTGGTAGTTGTGTGGCCCAATTCACCACATTTCCGGCATTGCCTTACACTAACAAACTCTCTAATGTACACCTTTCCCCATTTTATATACAAAAAACGATTATGTATGACCATTTTAAACATTTTGGGTACAAAGGATAACACCCATAACATACCTCTTTTGCCCTTGATGCAGAAGTCCACTTTAAAATCCTCTGCAGCCAGGAAGTCATTATGCTTAAGCAAAGTATTTTTCAAAGTCTCTCTGTCATAATCCTCTGGTACATTTGATATAGATTTCCTCTTCGCCCGAGATTTCCTCTTCAAGGGTCGAACAAAATCAAAGTCTTTTACTAGCTCAACGTCCGCTGAGAGTTTAGCGGCCATGGAATCCAGTAAAATGCCGCTGGTCGCTTCGATGGCCAACCCACCATTGGCAATTATCTTAATATCTTTAACCACTACCGAATCATCAGTAGGCTTGACCGATGAGCAGATTCTTTTTTTGATCTCTTGGAATTTACAGGAAGACTTGGGCTTTACTAGTAGCACATTGGTAGCAGACCTAGGTCGAGACCTTGATCTGCCCCTTAAATTGGTTGCTGCCACTTCAGCAAAAGAGCGGACCTGGGTAGAATCCGATAGCACAACCGGCGGAACAGTAGCTTTAGCCCTCAGGGCCATCACCCCTTGCTTCAAACTATCTCCCAGAGATTCACGAAATATGGCGAAACATTTCTCGTTTTCTTCATATTTTGCTTATTATTTTCATTTTGTAATTTGATCAAATGCAGTGCCTTAGCATCTTCTTTATTTACTCCTGTGGTCAAAGAGATCTCTTTACGGACTGCTTCCGTAAGTGCCTCCAGTATGCTTTCGGATTCCTTTAATTTAGCCACTAATTCTAAGTTTATTCTATGTAATTCATTATTCTCGTTCCGAACTTTCAAATCATTAAACTCCTCCTTCAGTTCATTATATTTGGACTGTAAATTAACATAACCAGTTTCATCCTTTCCTTCAACCGCCTTAAGGCCTCTTTAACATTAATAAATTCTGATTCCATTTCTTCATACTCTTTCAAGATCCTCTCATTTTCCTCCACTAACCCTGCTCTTTCATCCTTATAATTCCTCACTAATTTTCCACTATGTTCCTTTACTTACTAACATTTTCTCCTTCAACCCTTATTTTCTCCTTAAGTGACTCCATTTCCTCTTCCAAAAATAATTTTCTAGCCTCCAAATCTTTCATATTCACATTATTCAACTCATCACATTTATTCATATAGTTATCCGATAGATCATCATATCTCTCTTTGAATTCATCAGAGATCACTCCCTTTGGATAGATACTAATCCTTCTAAACTCAGTTGCCCAGGGTACAAAAATAGTATTAAGGAATTCTACTTGTTTTGGGACATAGAGTTTGGAGCGACAATTCTTAAAGAAATTTATCAACTCCTCAAATTTACTTCCTAAATACTTCATATATTCAGTGTCCCCTTCTTCCTTAGGGAACCCAGCAACAAATTTTTCCCAAATCCTCTTATGATCTTCCGCCGTAGCCATTTTATAAATCTGATCTACCTGGGACTATTAAAATGCTTCAAAAATCAAAGTAATAACCTATCAACATTCAGTTAGTCACTAACGTTGCTCTTGTGTAAACCCTCTATGGATCATATCAAGTAAGTAAGCAATGTGGCAACAATATCAAAACTTATAATAAACCAATCCGGAAGCAGGAAAATAATGACGTCACGGTCACCAAGGCTCTCTCTTGACACATACTTTAACGATTAAGCTCAGTTTTAAAAATAAGCTTAAATTCAATTCAGAATCAATATTTAGATTAATCTAAAAGTTTTAAATCCAAATATAATCTCGATTCCAACTATATTTTAATAGTTTTCTCAGGAAAAGCCTTCAAAAATTGAAAATTCTGTATCAGTCCGCCAGTTGATCTTGACACTTCAATAGGGGTTTATACAATTATAGCTATTTATTATTGCAATATAAACTATTATAAACACTTTTGTGTAGATTATTATATATCATTTAATTCAATCCGAAAGGAATCAACAGCAAAATCAATGTGAAAGAGCAATAGCAAATATCAAAACAAACCGGATCTCCGGTAAACAAACTATTACTCTAATGACAACTTTGTCTTTACACCTAATTATAACTTACAGATCTATTATTTTACCTATAATACAGTTAAGCATTACTTATCTTTAAGTTCTTATAGGCAAACAACACATCCGATCATAAATAGCACAATCTTTATGGTGCACTATATTTTCACGCCGTGACCAAATCATTTAATTCAATCCGAAAGGAATCAACAGCAAAATCAATGTGAAAGAGCAATAGCAAATATCAAAACAAACCGGATCTCCGGTAAACAAACTATTACTCTAATGACAACTTTGTCTTTACACCTAATTATAACTTACAGATCTATTATTTTACCTATAATACAGTTAAGCATTACTTATCTTTAAGTTCTTATAGGCAAACAACACATCCGATCATAAATAGCACAATCTTTATGGTGCACTATATTTTCACGCTGTGACCAAATCACCGCTAGCACTCAGCTTTTAAAACACTTCAAAATAAACAAAATAAGAAGTTTATAGCTCAAAGAAAAATTAATAATCAAGCAATACACTCTACAAGTCTAAAATATCTCAACTTTAACTCGCAATAATCACTAATTCACAATATATCACATCATCGAAAAACACCAGATCAAAACACGTCGGCCATCTTTGGCCATAGCCTCGGAAGTGAGGGCCTGTATGTTTATGGTCACACCTGGGCCTGTATGTTTATGGTCACACCTGGGCCTGTATGTTTATGGTCACACCTGGGCCTGTATATTTATGGTCACACCTGGGCCTGTATGTTTATGGCCTAATTGACCTATTGGATCAAAGTGTTGTAAAAACTGGCGTCGTTTCGCCTAAAGCATTGTTGGCTATTGAAGCCAGTCATAAATATTGAACATAAAACTGTCTCACTTACATATAGTGTGAACTCAATTCCTGCACTTATACTGGTCTCACAGGTAGCTTAACGAACTCGCATTCATTTCAATCTTAAAATTTAAAGTCATCAGTCAGAATGAAATAAGTTAGATTTTGGGAGGACGTGTGTATTATAGAGATACCAAAACATGAAGATCGCAAGGGATTTTTGGAAATTTACTGTCAGTGCTTCAGGAAGCACTTGCTGTGATATATTGACTTCATTAAATGTGAATGCTTTAACGCATTACATGTATGAATTAAAGAAAAAACTACTATTAAAGGCAACTCTTTAAAAATGGTGGTGTATCCTAGAGTCTTCAATGCTTAAGAGTCATAAAATGATATAAGTGCTAGCACCCTCTCCAAGATTTAATGCAGATCTAATGTAGTATTTAATGTAATTTTAATGTAGATATAATGTAGCAGCATCGCTTTTCCAATCACTATGATCGGGCATGTGTATCACACATAACCCATTAAAAGTTTCCAAGCACTTACATTTACTTAAAAATTTATAGTTCGGTCTTTAAAAAATACTGAAGTTTCCCTTTTGCTGTCCTATATTAGTTGTGTGGATCATGAATACTACCTCGTCATACGTTTATATATCCCTAATGCTCCTAAACACTCTATTTACTTAAATTCCAAAGCTTCTCCTAAATAAAAAATATTTTAGATCTACATTCCATTGAGTGGGTGTCGGCTATATGCATCGTACATAACCCGCTCACTAGGTGCCCTTTTTAGCAGTTAGTAGAAATCATATTTATTTAAAAATTCTAACCTTAGAAAAACTCTGCTAGTTCCTCATTTCACGGCTATGTTTATAAGTATCGCACATGCCGCCTCAGTAAGCGCTTCCGACCTTTTAAAAGCTCTCAAACATCACATTTAGCTAAGAAATTTAAATCCCCATTTTAGAAATATTTATCTAGTTCGGCACTTGATAGCTAGGTGTCGGTGATGGATTCACTTCAGACTCCCTCTGTGGGTGATTTCGCCTTATAAAATGTTAGTACATATTACATTTAGCTAAAAGCCTCAAAGTATCATTCCTAGAAACATAGCCTAGTTCCCCATATTATTGCTATGTACTGATCATCCATACGTTAAATAATCCTAAACACTATTTTCCAACAACATTTCAAAGTCTCGTCTTTAAAAACTAGCCTAACATTCATTTCTAATAGTGTGTATCACACTTATCACCTCATTAGATGTTTCCGCCCCCTTAAAAAGTTATATGTGTTAAATTTTACTCTATGTACAATGCATTGTGTTAAATTTCACTAAGTACAAACTCACATTTAACAGTTTGTGAAACTCCGCAAATTGTATTTGTTAGTTTTTGAAAGATAAAACTTGTATTTTTTAAATTTTGCTAAAAATAGTTTGCATTCGAAAATATATGTTATTTTCCGCAAGAAAATTAACACGTATGTTTTTTTTAGACGTTGAAAATCATAAAACAATCTTTTTCAGCTCTATAGCCCGTGAGTATATGTGGAAATTCGCTCACACTTCGATAAAGCTATTCCTCGCCGAGCAGCGTGACATGTGTAAACGTCCCCTGTATTCACAATTTTCGAGCACCATAGATACTTTAAACATACCTTTCTATATGTACAGGGATTGAGGGGGGGACATTAGGACTTATATCATTTTACGATTCTTTAAGCGTTGAAGGCTCACCACCATTTTTAAAGAGCTGTTTTAATAGTAGTTTTCCTTTAATTAATAAATGCAATGCATTAAAGCATTCACATTTCATAAAGCCACTATCTCACAGCAAGCGCTCTTTGAAATGCTGACCGTCAATTTCCAAAAATTCCCTGCGTTCTTCATCTTTTGGTATTTCTATAATGCATACTCCTTCGCAAAATCTAACTTGTTTCATTCTGATTGACCACTTTACATTTTAAGACCGAAATGAATGAGGGTTCGTTAAACTACCCACTTAAATATTAAGTATGAAACCCGCGAGTCATCAACCTCACCCAATGCATATATTCTCGAAATTCCCGAAATTCTCAAAATTTAGCTAGTTAAAAATACGTTTTTGTTAGTTTCTTGTTGAATACATGTTTTTTGCAAAATTCAAACACTTCAAATCACATTTTTGGGAAAAATCGTCAAAAATGTGCACACGTGCGAAAACGTATGATATTTCCCATAGAGAAATTAACACATATGTGGTTTTTTAAACACGTGAAAATTTCCGAGATTCCCGAAATTCAGCTAGTTCAAAACACGTTTTTGTTAGTTTTTTACAAGTTGAAAACATGTTTTTGCGAAATTCAAACAGTTTAAAACGCAGTTTTGTGAAAAATCGTCAAAAATCTGTACACGTGCGGAAATATATTTTATTTCCCATACAGAAATTAGCACATATGTGGTTTCTTAAACACATGAAAATCATATTTGTTAAAATTTATAAATAATAAAACTTATATTTGTTAAATTTTGTAAGTAAAAAACATACATTTGTGAAATGTCTTTAGTAGAAAACATCTCTATTGCACTGTTTTTATTTTAACACTGGATGTTAGAAAATATATCTCAATCGAATTTTAAAAGGCAATGTCACTCTCACTCGATACACGTATTCCCGAGATTCCCGACATTTTCGAGATTCAACTTGTTCAAAACATAAGTTTGTTAGTTTTTTGTAAGTTGAAAACATGTTTTGGCGAAATTCAAAATCTTCAAAACACACTTTTGTGAAAAATCGCCAAAAATGTGTATAAGGGCGAAAGCGTACGTTATTTCCCATAGAGAAATTAACACACGTATGATTTTTGAAAACCGCAAAACGTAAATTTGTTAAAATTTACAAGTAGAAAACTGACATTTGTGAAATTTTGTTAGTAAAAAGTACATTTTTGTGAAAAATCGTCAAAAATTTGCACAAGTGAGAAAACACATGCTGTTTCCCATAGAGAAATTAACACATGTGCGATTTTTGAAATGCACTAAAATCACATATATTGGTTTTTAACAAGTTAAAAAATTACATTTGTGAAATTTTGTTAGTGAAAGGTTTGTAAAAGTTTGTTGCTGAAACACATGTTAATTTTCATAGAGAAATTAGCACATATGTGGTTTAGCACATAAGTTAGCACATATGTTAGCACATGTGTCATCAACACATGTGTGATTTATGAAAAGCGTGAAACGCGTAGTTGTTAAAATTTGAAAGTTGAAAACACATTTTTTTTAAATTCAAGGACTTCAAAACACGTGCTTGCTAATTTTTGCTTAAAATTTTCACAAGTGCGAAAACACATGTTAATTTCAATAGAGAAATTAACACGTGTGCGATTTTTGAAAAGCGGGAAACGTGTATTTGATAAATTTCATAAGTAAAATACTTACATCTGAGAAATTCGTATAATTGGAAACACCTCTATTTCACTGTCTGTATTTAAAAAATGCTTCCATTCACAGTTAAATTTCTGTAACCGTTTTACTAAGCAATCACCACGATATGGCCTTGGTGGAGGGATATGGTAAGAACTATTACTTATCTTTAGAAATGATCTTGTCGCAACCTCGGTGCAAGGATATTTCAATACTTAACGTACCTTTCCACCACGATGTGGCGCTAGCGTTGCGGTATGCGTATGCCCCGCATATTGACTCTGCCACAAAAATCCCAGGTTTTGCCATAGAAACCCGAATGCTGAACAAAAAATCTCCCAAGTATCGTCTTTCAATATTTAAAATTAGAAATATCCCAAGTTCCAACTTTTAAATCTACTGACTCGTTTGGCCGCTAGGTGGCGCTTGGGTTCTGCACAGCCTCTGCTATAGAATCTCAGCTGTTGCCACCCCCTCAAAAGTTTCTATACCTCTTAAAAATAAAAAAATCTCAAGTTCCAATTTTTAAGTCTAGTTCCCTTTTAGTCGCTAGGGAGCGCTGAGGGTTCTACACAGCCTCTGCTACAGAACTTCATCCGTTGCTACCCCTCTCAAAAGTTTCTAAAAATTTTAGAAAGAAAAAGACAGAATATCAAGTTCCAACTTTTAAATCTAGTTCCCCTTTCAGTCGCTAGGATGCGTTGAGGGTTCTGCACAGCCTCTACTGGTGAATCCCAGGTGTTGCCATCCCCTCAAAGGTTCCTATAACTCTTAAAAAGAAAAAATTACCTTAAGTTTCAACTTTTACATCTAGTTCCCCTTTCAGTCGCTAAGGGAATTCTGCACAGCCTTTGCCGTTGCCACCCCCTCAAAAGTTTCTATAACTATTAGAAGTAAAAAGAAAAAAATCTCAAGTTCCATCTTCTAAATCTAGTTCCTCTTTCAGTCGCTAGGGGGCGTTGAGGGTTCTACACAGCCTCTGCAGGTGAAACCCAGGTGTTGCCGCCGCTCAACAAGTTTCTATACACATCTCCTCTACCTCATTAAAAACTCATTAAGCTGGAAAAACAATACTCTCGTATAAGACCATGGCTCCGTTGTCACCCGCAAAAAAGTTTCTGACACAAAAAACTCCTCCAAATATTTCCATTTCCCCCTTTTACCCCCATCTAAGATTACGAAATCCAAGTTGGCGGTCATTGCACAGCTGTGTACAGCCTATGTAGGTTAACCCGCTGTCCCCTACTACTAGCGGTTTTCAAAGACATAGTAGGTACGACATATCCACTAAGAGTCTAGTAACGGAACTAGAGTTTAATGCAAACCCAATAAGTATACAAAGGCTGCGTGTGTTAAGTTTCCATGGTTCATCTAGCATGCAACGGGAATTCGGTTTTCATTCCGCAAGTCCAATTCATGTTTTGCAGCATGGCCATATCTCAACATTGCATAAATAAAATCTCTTTTTTTTCATTCTCTTTTACGCAATGTTTTATGTGCATTTTACAGATTTCCACAAGTATAAGATTCTTCTCTGGCACAAATAGTTAAATTGCATTCCATTTCATGAATACAAATTATTTTCTCCAATTATGGCGCCACTACAATTTAAAGTTATATGCGCATTTTCCGCTGCAGAAAACTTCAAGTATGTTACTTTTTCTATCAACATGTGGCATAAAATATTTCAAATAAAATAAAATCATATTCTTCAAGGGATTGCCTACGTCAGTTACAGTTAGAAGCGACGTAAGTTATTAGAAAAATAAAAATGGTTGAGGCATCGTAAATAGTCGAAAAATTCGTTTGAGTAGCCGAGCAGCCGTCATAAAAGTTGAATTATAAAAAGTGGAAATATTTTGTGTATAGATTTTATGACAGATAAAATTTACGACTATCTTTATTAGTTCTTTCTTTAGTATTTTTGAATATAGTGTTTAAGTAAAAGTATTCGATTTGAAACAGAATAATCACAGTAATATCTTGAAACCATAATATAGAGCATTCTGTATAATCCTTAATGAAATCCTTATCAATAATGCAGTTTCCTTTTAAACTGATCAACATTTTATAAATAGTATCGCATTTGTACTTAATAATTGTAATTTTAAAAATATCTACATTGTCTATATTTTGCGCACAACTAACTTGGCAACTGGGAGGTATAATATAGTATAGGAGACTGTTGTCATAATGTATCACAATTATATTTTTTACATGTTGAAACTGGACTCCACACAAATGGTGCGTTTTGCAACCACAAGCAATGTACTAAACATACTAGATACAATATGTATATATGTATACAAATATATACTATATGTATATATGTATATAAATATGTACTATATGTATATATGTATATAAATATATACTATATGTATATAAATGTTATCTTTAAATAATCTGAATATTTAATGAGAAGTAGTTAGTTTGAAATCCCCACTTTGAATGAAAAAATAAATAATTATCGCCACGTTTTGCAATAATTTGTGCGACAATTTTGAAAGTATTTTTAATTTTATATACCTGAACATCATTTAATTAATTAACACTCTGTTTAGTACTAATTAATTTTGGATACGCAACATGACGCAAATATATAAACATTTAATCATAATTATACAATTTTTTCATGTTTCAGATGATTTTTTCTTTTTGTGTGAAATTATTTAGACATTCAATCATAGTTTTATAAACTCCATTTCTCAATTTAATCAAATTTTATAAAATTCTGCACAATTTTATAAATAATTTTAACACAGAAAATGCATCAAACATTTTGCAAAATTGCATTTCATGGCAAAATTATACTATATGTATGCGATTACACCCTAAAACAAGAAACAGCCATGTTTGACGTCTGTGTTTAATGTTTATAAAATCATTCAATTGTATAACATTGTATAGCGAATAAACATGGAATTGCATAAATATTTTATAGTCAACTTCATTAGCAACAACTTTAAAACGATATAATAAAGATAATCAAGTTGTTTGGTAAAAAAGGGGTTTTAATATTAGCACCATCTATGACGTACATGCAATTATAAATCCAGAGCGGTTTGGGACGTCACTACCTCCTTCATCATTCGAATGAAGGACGTAATGACGTCCAATCACTTCATTCCAATGATGAAGAGCGTAGTGACGTCTAATCACTTCATTCCAATGATGAAGAGCGTAGTGACGTCCAATCATTTCATTCCAATGATGAAGAGCATTGTGACGTCTAATCACTTCATTCCAATGATGAAGAGCGTAGTTGCGTCCAATCACTTCATTCCAATGATGAAGAGCGTAGTGACGTCCAAAAGCACTTTGGATTTGTAATTTTATATACGTCATAGATGGTGTTAATATAAAAGACCCATTTTTACCAAACAACTAGGTTATATTTATTACATCGTTCTAAAGCTTTTGTTAAATTGGCGTGTTTCCATACATTTTGATCATTAACAATATTAGAAAATTGTATAAACATGTAAATAGTGTAAAAATGATCATTATAAAAGTCCGAAACCATGCAGAAATATATTCCTGCATATTTACAGTTCGATCACGCACTCCAAGAACATTTGCCATATAGCTGGTTAACGCTATTTGTCACGCTGTCGTTTCCGCTAACGACATAAGAACTTGTTGCTTCGAATGCTAAGCAATTTATGTGATGTGACCTGACATTCCTAGCATAAAGGTCACCGCAAATCCATCTAAAAGGAATAAACACTAAAAGCAAACCAGACCGACTCCTGTGGATACTTTTACCCCGGTTTAACCTTCATACATTGGTGCTCCAACAAAAACGCCTTTTTCTGCTTTGCTTTTAAATTGCTGACAAAACTCATGGTTTTTTCGTCGTTTTCGCTCAGATTTTTTCTGCCTTCCAGTTTCCAGTTTTGTTTCAAAGATCCCCCCAGAGACTGTGTAAAAAAAGGAATTTTTATCCTTAATCGGTCATTCAGAACAAGGCCTCCGAACGTGAACATTAAGGTAATTACTCCTTTAAGGGTTTCTGTTTGCTTTTGGTGTTACCTCATGCATTTTTAATGTTCATCCCACTCACAGGAGAGACTCTTCTTTTAATTCGGAGGGTAAAAAAAAGGCTCGGACGTAACATTTCTTGAATCATAAAACAATGAATCTTTTTTTTTTACTTTCTCTATGAAACATAGTATATATACAGAAAGAAAGTGTTGTAATAACATTAAAAATTATGACTTTTCGACTTGAATTCTGAGTTATCTATGGATTTACATATCTGGAAGCTCCAAGTCTGAGACAAATTAATTTAACGATAATCGTTAGGTAAAAACATATTGAATTTTTGAAGGAGCTTTCATATGGTGGTAAATGCTGTGTGCAAGTCAATTTCGATGGAGATATTAAGAATTTTTATTTTCCATACCTTTTTTGTGCCGTTGCACGAATATTAAAAAAAAACGAAGTCTCATCTCCAGAACCGGGAATGGAAAATTTTTACTAAAATCCTTTACCTTCTCTCAAATTTGATGCTGAATTACCTATTAGTCATTAGAGTCATTAGCTATATTTATAGCAGATTGCGAGAAATACGTGTTTCAAGAAATATGTAATTTTTTTTTTAATTGAAAGTGACATTACCAGACCTAGAAGTGGAAATCCTTATTGGGTCCCTTAAGCCCATTTAGAATTTAATGCTGTATCCACATCAGTCATTTTCTAAGCTCTATCTAAAGCCAATTCTGACAAAGAGATGTTTCAAGAAGTGGCAGTGGAGAAGACACCGTTAGTGAAAATTATTAGTGAACCACCGTATATCCTTAGGAATTTGTTAATGAATCCATATCAGATACCATCTAAACTCTATCTATAGCCAATCTCAAGAAATATAATGCTTTAAGAAAAATTAAGATTTTTAAACCGAAAGTGAAAAATAACTGTTTAATAAACCACCCACCCCCTAGGGAATTTGATGTTATATCCATATCAGTATAAGCTCTATATCTTTAACAGAATCTGAGAATTAGATGTTCCAAGGCAAATTTTTTCATAAAACCAATATATATGGCACAATTTCGCCATCATCGAATTAATTTAGCCCAAACGATGAAACCATACTGTATACAGCTGTTTCGAGGATACGTTTTAACCCCTTCTTCAATGCAAGACAGACCGACAAATTCAAAGTCAAAAAGCTGAAATGAGGTCAATTTCGTTGGGACAAATGTTATCATTCGTGACCATGACAGACTTGTGCCAACAAATCTGCCATGGTAAAAAAATGCTTGCTTGCAGATGATTTGTACTAATCTACACGGTTAAAGCATATTCACTCATGTACGTCAGGAGATTGAAAACAACACATTTCTAGAAGGTAGAAAACTACCTTAAATGGAAGATACGTATCTTGGAAATGATAATTTAAACATTTAATTGGTTTCAAGTTGACATTGAGTTGATTTTAAAAATTTCGTAGCAAAACACCCCAACATCCAAAATTTCGTGACCTAGGACTCTTTGGGATACAAATGCGAACAATCGCAGTAGAATAACGCACAATTTCTTATAAGCAAGGTACAGATCAACGATAATTCGATGGTACAAATATTAGGATAAATGTTGTCAAAGTAAAAATGTAAAACAACAATTGTTTCATATTTACAGATTTATACATTTCGATTTAAAACATTTTAACACAATTATCGCAGCGAGTACTTTCATTGTTAATGAATGAATAAATATTGTTTCCGTGCTTTGCTAGGGGTTTATTCTGATAAGAATTGCGCGAGTCTGGATCTTATTCAACTGGGGCCATTTTTTAGTTTATTTTGTACTAGCCGCCTTTGGCGACCATCCTATCCTGTTCGCTACCCTTGATAATTCTGACCGTGGCAAACTCGCTGGGGCGACCTACCAGAAAGGTGTAAGGTAACTGTTTGGACGGCCAGGAAGTGCCACCCAATTTAGACCGGAACCCAGTGGGGGAGGCATCCACAGGGACCGTACCCTCCTTCCCCTACCACCAACCTCTAGGAAGGACTTACGGACCCACATGTTTAACGTGATCGTACTCGCGTGAACACGGCGGAAGTACTCGATGTTCAGCCAGTTAAGCAAAGTATTTATAAATCTAGATAATGTTGATAATTGAAACAAGCAGATAATCAAGAGTTTATTGTAATATAAAGACGTTTACTAAACTATGTTTAAAAACAAAGGCATAATTTTATATATTACATTTTTGAATATATAAATATTTATATCATATATTGATATTTTTCCATCAATTAAATTTACATGTTCTTGTATCCTTGCAGCTCTTAAAATGTTATGCATAATCTAATGTAGCTTATTAAAAATACTAGTTCACGCCTATTTGAAACCCATCTCTTATTTTGTAAGTGTAATGTCTTCTTAAATTAGCGAGTTTAAAAAAGTTAGAAATATGCGAAATACCTATCATTACCCATCATAAACACGTACATTCTCCCTCATAAAATCCTTGAGAAAAAGACCCCCAATCAAATAAAGCGAAACCAACACTGACATATTTTTTTCCATCCTTGTACATTCGTCTGTTTCTCTCTTCCCCCCCCCCCCCAACCCGTCTCATCCTTTCTTTAAAGACTGACAACGGATTCCGTAAATGCGTTTTGCTCTTTGTTTATTTGATTTTCTACCACGGTGGCTGCTGCTAATGTCGAGAAAAAGAGAACGCGCAGGATAGACGCTGAAGGTCAAGAGGGGGTCAATAACTGCCTGAATCAGGTGGAAACATTTGCCCCACGACGCACTCCTGAAAATAAACGGAGCGAAATCATTCTGTGAGGTAAAAAGCGGGAAAAAAAATAATAACTTGAAAAGGTCAGTCTTAAAAGACGCGCATTTTCCTTTCGCGGGTTTTGTTATTGCGAGCGCGGAATTGTGGGTAAGTGATGGATGCACGTCGGACCACATGGGGATGTTCGATAAAAATAACATTTTGAGAGACTTGAATTTAAATGGATGTTTTCAGTTCCGACAAAATGAAATATTTTGGGATTTAATGTATCACAAACAAGTTGAAATTGATTTGAGTAAAGTTAAAATTTTACAAATTATAATAAGGTGAGTATAAATTTGTATATTCTACAAGATCTACGATTATAAGATGTTTCAGAATTTTTTTTTTTTTGTCATTTCTTCATATATAGTAATTTAAAGAAAATAGATGTTAAGGGAGTCATATGAAAGGATACACAAAGTTATGTAAACAATCCCCTCCCGTCCCTCCTACAACACCTCCGCTTCCAAAATCCCGGGACACGCTGGAAACGTGCACCTAATCCGATCAATACGTTTTATTACTGTGCAACTCCCAACAAAATACAATTACTGTACAGCACTCCAACAAAACGCAATTATTTTTCTTCTCTGTATCCTTGACTAGTTCAGTAATATTAGCAGCAACCAAAAGCGCGGCTAGCATGGAAGTTAGTTGAAATTGGGGTGATCTGATGAATACTAATTGAGACCGAAACCGATCAATCTGATCCGAGTAAAAATATCCATATTTTAATAATTACTGCATAAATATTTAAAACATTAAATGTATTGTGTTGAAGACCCAGACCGACCGACTCGTCGACAAGGACATGAATGTATTGTGTGTAGAAATGTCACTGATTAGTAATGTGACATTAATAATAAAATTGAATTAATCATTAAATATCCCATTTGCAATTATTTATCAAACGTATGTCACGCATTCTTATAATACCTAGTAGAAAATTTTACTTGGCAGTGACAGGAATGCATTAATTGCGTGTTTGTAGTTTGCCCGGATTTTAATATGTCAGATTTCAGATTTTCAAGGCTAGAAATACCTTTCCATCCGTGATATATTTTACATTCTTAAGACTTTCACATAAGTTACTTTTCCTTCATAAGGATTTCATATAAACTTATTAGTCTAAGTATTATCAGTTAATAGTCTAAGATTAGTTATTATTAATAATTAGTCTAAGATTTACAAATTTTTATTAGTCTAAGATTCTTACATTCATCTATAATAATAAAGACACATGAATGTCTGTCTGTCTGTCTGTATCGTCTGTAGCAGAAAGTCTGAGCATTGTACGCCGTTACATGAAAATGTTTCATCCATAACGATTTTGTATTTCAGGAGATATATAAGACCGAATCGCATTTTTAACACTTTGCAACAAAGTTGTAAAGTTTTTATGACTTTGTTCATTATGTCTGTCTGTCTGTCTGTATGTATGTCTGTCTGTCCATTAGCACGATAACTGCCGTAAAAATGAGTTTATCAAAATGAAATTTTAGTATGTTGTTCAGACAATCTGTGGGACCTATGGTAGTGTAAATGAATAATATCACTCAATTAGTTTTGGATTGAACCTGGGTTGAAAAAAAAATGAAATACATTTATTAATATGGGACCTAATTCTTCAAACATTTTTTAAGCGTATTTAAAATTCACACATTGCTTCGAAAGTTTTAGAAAATATTCAAGTTATCCCATAAAATATATGAAAAAAAAATTCAGCAAAATATATTCAGTAGTTTTTTAAATAAAAATGAAAATAATAATTACACCTTTTATACGAAGCGATCACTTGACCATTATATAAAGAGATCACGTGACACACTTTAAAAAAAATATGGCATGCATCTTGTGTCAAAATCGTGATTTTTGAAGTTCTTTTTAATTCATATTTAGTGTTGTATCCGTCCTAAAACAGCTTTATTTCTGCTTAAATTCTGTGCATCTACATACTGAAACAACGCAATTACAATATATTTGAGTTTAAATGATCATCCATCCAACTTCGATTACTTCTACAACGAAGTATATTTTTCACTTATGGAAAATGTAAACAGCAAAATATGTAGAATGAGTTGTATAAGACTTACTGCATTTCTTTAATGCAAAATTATTGGAATCTGCAATATAGCTGATATGAATGAAACAATCATTGATTTTACTCGGCGTTAAAATCGGCGTTAAATCTTCCAGAGTCCTGCGAGGTCTCTCAATTTAAAATCGGCGTTAAATCTTCCAGAGTCCTGCGAGGTCTCTCAATTTAAAATCGGCGTTAAATCTTCCAGAGTCCACTGAATCCACACTAGTCGTACTAGCGTCACTTTCAGACCTCTGACTCTTCCCTCCATATTCTCTGTTTAAAAAAAATGTTAACTGTTTCTATTTTCTCGGTTCTTTTTTTTTACCCTTTTTATTTGAATTTTTCTAAATTTTCTTTTCTAAATGTTATCCTAAATCTCTTAAATTTCTGTTTTTGCTTTCCAGGTGCCTAAATCCCTTTCCTTTTTCATGTATTTTGTAAATTTCACTTTTAAAATTTTATTATTTTCTTTAATTTTAATCTATTTTTGATTATGTTAATATGCCTCACTCTAAATTTTATTTTTCAATGATATTTTTATCTGTATTCGCAATAACCGTTTTCCCATTTTTGAAAAATGGACGTACTTGTCAAGTTCAAATATAATGTAAAGCTGTCTGTTTAACCACACTATTTTTCATCAATTGTTATCTATTTAGACCTAAATACATGTTCGTTTGGCGGGATGGTAGAACTTGGGCATACCTCCTGCACTCAGGAGGCATCCTTTCCCGGCCGTGCGACTAGCTACGCTAAGCCCACTACGTGAGTCGCACGGTCTGGGGTCTTCAGACCTCTGACATCTTTACACTAACCTGGGTTGATTTGTTTGGGCGTCATTGTAAACAGCCTTGCTGTTCCAACCGAGAATCGAACCCTTTTTCTCCGAACTGGCCAGCCTATGCTCTGCCGTTGAGCTACTAGGACGAAATTGCAAAGTCTTACCGAAGTGGACTCTGTAACATGCCCGCCGTGTTTCGTTAAATTCATTACATACAATGCACACACACACAGAGATAGACAGACAGACACACACACCGAGAGAGATGTCACTTTAAAATAAAGAATTCGCGTTCTAGTGGTTTTGAAACATGTAGATCTGAGAAAAATCCGTGCTTCGATTTTCGACATGATTCCATTACTTTCCTTATACATTCATTACACATGCATTGTAGGGAAAGTAAAAGGACCGGGATATCATCTTGTGAATGAGCAAGTTTATTTTCCTTTCTCCCCTAGCGCTAACTGCAATTTTATCTTACAAACTACACATCCGCATTGTTGTGAGGCAATTTCCAATATAATCATGGAAAATTTATCCTCTTTCACCGCTCTTTACACCATGGGAATGGAGAAGCTCGAAATACAATCAGGTAACGAGCAAATACTTGGCTCTTTTTCCTTCTTTCTTTCATCCAACCTGTTTTGTTCTGCTATCTCGGGATTTATCAGTAGACCTCCTATTCACTTGCCAATTACGGAAAGCGAGATTTTGCTCTTCTTGCCAAAACGTCGGTTACGTTCTTGAATACATTCGTCTTTTGTTTATCTTGATTATATTTTTGTTCGTGGCGTATCGTGACCAGATAGTCAAGATCTTGGCTATTTTATAGTTGTTGCTTTGAAACATGCCCCGATTGGTATTGGTCCATGCCGTAAAAAGGGAAGATGGACTTCCGAGAAATTTAATCTCTCTTTGATGATTTTGGTATGGAAGTGGAATGCGCAATTTCGAGATCATTTGATAGGATGGTGACCTAACTAATCTGATAGTAAACAATCTGTGTGGAAAGATGGTTTATCACATTTCTTTTGGGAATTACGAATATGTATTTTATTTATATATTTATATTTATTTTTTATTTTTTTGCTGAGAATTTGCATTGGTGAATAATTTTTCCATCAATAGTGATACCATCAATGTGCCTACATTTTACTTTCCCTGCAATACAAGGTAATTCATAAGGAAAATATTGGAACCACGTCGGAAATCACAACTCGAATTTTTGACGGGTTTATATATTTTAGGACCTCTAGAGCACGAAAACACTATTTTTAGTATGACGTCTGTGTGTCTGTCAGTGCAATGCATCTGTCCACTCTAACTAATCAAATTTGATAAAATGTTATAGGTGAGTCACCTTTGGGGGATCCTGTGGCTGATTAGATTTTTCAACTGTTCGGGATGAAATAACCTGACTTTTTTTTTGCAAAATGGCCCCAAAACATCATATGCATTCACTCTAGCTAAAAATCTAATTGACTATATTTCACAAAATTTGGTAGATAAGTCACTTGTGGAATACCCTGATGCTGATTAGATTTTAGTAGGATTCGTGGAAAAATCCTGCTTTTATTTAGAAATAGCTTGTAAAGATCGTCAAAATCTAAAATAAAAGAATGTACATGCTCAAATGTATCAATTAAATGCTTGTTTTACACATAATTTTGACTATGAAAATAATATAAGACAAACCCCATTAATCCAGGACTAGCAGTTCTCTAGTTACTTAGTTTTCTCTCATTTTTGCTGCGCCGTTTTTAAAATACGCCCAGTTACCAAATAAGAACAAAAATTAAATTAAAAGAGAAAATTCAGTGTAATGTTAAATAATTATGCGTGTTACATTGTGCAATAAATCCAATTTACTGAACTATTAAAGAACTAAAGAGAAATATTCGTCTGTACAAAAAGTCATACGCTGTCCACATCAGAGTTTTGATTTCATTTCCCTCCAAAATATTATTTAAAAAATAATTCATAGCATGTAAAATATGCAAACTGTTTGATAAATAGAAATTATATATTTAGAAATTATGTATTTTAGTAGGCTTTGTTATGAAGAATTCTAGATCTAGATAGAATATTTTTAATTCGTGCGAAAATTTCGAAAGTATTCCAAATTTTATATTTTGTAAAATGGCAGAATAGGACAAAATTTCACAGAATCATGCATAAAAGGATTTATTTATGGCTTTATGATGAATACGAGACTTTATAGTTTCAGTCACTGTTGTGAAAAACATCCGAAATACAAAATATTTTATTCGTGGTGTCATTAGTACCCCTTGGAAAGCCAATAACCTCCACGGGGGTGTAAATTGTCAAGTATAGTATCAATCAAAATATTTTTTCAAGCTCTTTAAAGTGAATGGGAATACGTTATATTTCTAATAAGTTAGTCCCACAATACCGATTTTTCCAACATTTTTTTGTAAAATTTAGTATGAGAAATCGAGTTGAACCAGGCTCTAGTTAATTGACTAAAGCTTTCCTTGCAATTTTACCGCAAAAAATAAACGATTTTTTGCATAAAAAGTCGTTGATATTAGTTTTAGTGTAATACAAAAAATACCCTGTCATGCTAATTGAGTATAATTCAAAACTTTATGATTTACTTTTATTTATTTTTATTCTAGTTGAAACCCGTAAAATATTCTGCCAACCACGAAGAAAACATGTCTGACAGAGATCATTGCCATTGCAGAATTCGTTTTTGTTTTTTCCAACAAAAATTTCATAACATCTGTTTCATTGTGTGACTCCTGAATGCAGTAACTTTTAAAATTCGTTTAAGCTGGAAAACTTAACTTTTCACCATCCCGCGTGTCCCTTAATAAAATATCTTTAAAAAAATACAGTAATTATTAAAATATGAGAACATGTTTTGTTTATAATATTTTTAAAATTTAAAAAAATGTACGCAGTTTAATTTAATATTTCCCTTTTTGTAAGTCTGCTGACTCTCAAAACATTTTCAATCTTTTAGAATCATCGCCAATGCTTTCTGTGGTCAAAATATTTAAATGAATTTAAAAGTTTGGGGTCACTTAATAAGATAATATAAAAACCGATCGGTTCATTTTTTAGCCATATAAGAGCTTTGTGCAGTGAATGATATAATGCAGGCTGCATTTTAAGGACCTAACTAATATTTTATATTTTAAAGTTTAAAAGTCAAGATATTAAGTCACTTAACAAAGTTATTTAAGTAAAAAATTGATATAGATATTAGGTTACTTAAAAAATTCAAAATATCTCTATTCCTAAACTGTACAGTCTTTATTATTTTCAAATAAAAAAGACCTTTTCTCTGGAAGGTATTGCGATGAAATTAAACATCCGAATACCGATATTTAATGAATTGATTAATTGAAATAAAATTAAGCAATTATTTCAATCAATAGATAGAGAACTGCGATTTGCAGAGAGGAAAAACACAAGGAAAGACGTTATGAAGCATAATGGTAAATAATAAAACGATTTTACATGCATATTTGTATGTATATTAATATTCAGAGCGATCTTGGGCCCTAGAGATAGGGCCTCTACGAGCCCCCTTCTCCTTTTGTTTCTGCCTAATTTTCCTCTCGTTACAGGGTTATTCCCAGCCGATTCCCTCTTATAATATAAATATATATTAATAATATAATAATATATTAATTCCCTGTTAATAATGCATATATATATTATGATTTCATTATGATAAATATATTTTACTTGTAGTCTATGTATTGTAGTTATTACTTGTAGTTATTACTTGTAGTTACAAATTAAAACTCATTCCGGTTTTTACTCGTTGTTTTTAAAGAAGACAAGAATATCAGTTTCTGCACCCATCCCCAACAGTTTAGAGTAATTGCGTTCCAGGATGTGACGCTCCGGGTAAATATTGACCTTATTATATTGAGCGAGTGAAATAAAATTAAGCAAAAAAAAAAACAATATACAAGCATCGGAAAAAATTCGGATTTTATGGATAAAATATTCTGAAATCTGTAATTTTTAGTTTTTTTTCCCCTATAACTCTTAACAGAAATTAAATACTACAAAGCTCATAATTAACGGTTCGTTCTCTTGATACCGCACGTTCTTGAAATAATTTCACATTCATATAAAAAGTATTGAATTGGTTGGATTTCCAAAATTAATGTTATGTGACGTATCTGAACCAAAAAGAATGAAAAAAACGTTTTCATCTAAATTTCCAATTTACGTATTTGCTGGTTCTACGGCAAAAGTGATACATTGAAACTTTCGTTATGGTAATTTAGTATCAATTAATATTGTTGTATATTAGTGTACATTATTAGTGTACATTATTAGCGTCAATTAGTGTATATTAGTGTACAATAGTATATATTAGTGTACATTAGTGAAGAAAAGTGTTATGAGCGGAAGGGGAAATTTCATGTGGTGGATTTCGTTTTCCGACATACACCGCAGATGGATTGAGGTAATTTTTTTCGCTAATAGTAGTAGTATGGAGGTTTATGACATCTAACCTCCTTTCCGTTGCTGCCTACGTCACTATTGTCTCATGGGTTTTGAATACGGATCTAAAGGATATTTTCTAAGTTTATCAGAAGTACATTTTCACGGGATGTAGGATTACTTATGCATTACCCACATCAGTGTTATATATATGGAACTTATTTTTTAGACATACATTTTTCACATTAGTCCCAGTGATCTAAACTGAAAAAGTCTGCTAACAAAACTTTTTAATTTGTTCTTTTATTCTAAACAATTTATTTATTGTTCATTTCTCTTAATTTGATCCTTTCTCGACAAGATTCGTCAAACAAAGCAGTTCTTTAAGGAATTACCATCTGTCCATTTTTTCATTAAACAGAAGAAAATGGAAAAATAAATTGCAGTTAAGCGGTGATTTAAAGTAAAGCATTTTATGAATCGATATTTTAAGGCAACAACGAAGAAAATTTTCAGAACATAATATTGTCAGACTTTTGTTTCTAGTTCCAGAACTCACTGTAGACATTTCTACAGTTAGTCCACTTTCATATATAAAATATAACACTGTTGGTCATTTTAGTAGAGACATTAGAAGGAATCGTGTTTGGTGCACTAGTTAAGTTCGTTAATGCTACATTAAGAGACATAATTGGAGGGCGTTGATGAAAGTTGAATATTCTCTCAATTAAAATATAAATAAAAATATTTAAATTTCTGGACGGAAATCTTATGAAAAAAAATTAAGTTGCGACCGAGTTTGGCTTTCGGCCGAACACTCTTCCAACGATGCTATAGAACAAAGATTCAGAAATAAGAAACTTTTAAAACAACTAGCGGAAAGTGAAGGAAAATAAAAAAATGTTCTTTTCCAGTTGTAGACAATTGTGGGAAAATGGTCTGGGCAATATCGTGATCAAGGCGTTCCAGTCAGCGGAATGAAGTTTCAGAGGAAAGCTAAGACTTTTACAAAAGAACTTGGTCCTAGCAGCAAATTTTAAGCCAGCAAGGGGTAGCTTGAGAACTGCAAAAGTAGACCCAACATCGTATTTGGGTAACTTTAAGGCGAAAATGCGTCTATACCTCAAAATGTTTGAAAATAGTGGATCAAGCCCCTTGCCACGTTGCAAACTCTTGTGCAACCCTTCTTTACGAGCTAGTTACTGCTTTTAATAACGATAAAAATAGCTTTTTGTTTTCAACATTTACCCAATAGAACAGCAGCATTCAAGGAAAATAAGTGTCGAGGTGTTAAACAGAGTAAAATACGCGTAACTGTATACTGTCGTGACGGAATTCGTCACTCCTTTGTAAATTACATAACTTCAGTACTTTTAAACTTATATTTAATTAATCTGTGTCCTGGAACCCTCTTGTCAATGTATATATTTTAGCAGATGTTGAAGTATCGAAATCAGTAGTAATTTGTGCCATTTTTATTTCGTTATATAATTCTCGCACACTCTGGGAATGACGCCTGTTAGTCTGGCTTGCTGGCGGAGACAGATGTCTCCTTGTTGTCACGCGGCAGATACGCGTGCCCTTGGAATCGTCCGTTGTGGTGCAGAACTGTGGATGATTTTGAATTGGAAGTAATTTTCGATTGGAGGAAAGGAGAAGTTGTGAGCCCATGTGATTTTCTATTGGACGGCTCCTGGATCCATCTGGAATGTATATAAGCTGCGTAAATTGTAACTCGGGGCTCTCTCCCTGAAAACATCTTCGAACTTACGTCAACGCGGGACTTAGCCCTCAGGCGGAGTTACCGTGTTGTGAGGGTCGGGAGAGATGCCACCTCGCCACTGCTGTTACCATCGCCACTGCTGTTACCGTCGCCACTGCCGAGATCTGATGATGCCTTGCCCTCGCCGACCGTCGTCCGCCGTGTAAACGTAGAGATGATGCCTCATCTCGCTTGGTCGAGTACCGGGACCAGAGAGAGCAAATATGAAGCTGTTCCTTCGGCTGACCTGATCCGGCACCTTGCCGGAAACTGCGGTTCAACCGTTCCTGTTGGAGCGGGGCAATGTTGCCCCGAGGGAAATTATCAGTGGATGCCTGTGCTCTATCTGCCATGAGTCCTTCCAAGAATATTTTGAGGTAAGACTTGTACCTTTAGACCTGCCGATGGGCAGTCGTCTGGACTTGTGCATCGACCTCTGCAGAACTTTTCATCCATAGGATCTTCTGCAGCATTATACATATACATATTCTAACTACAGTTTCTTTCTTCATATTGAAGCTTTATCTAAGCCATAATAATCTAAATTGATTTTATATTGTTTGAAATACAGTAATTACGTAGGCCTCTAACGTTCCCCGGGTGTGTGCATTCTCTCTGACCATACCATTATTTTACTTAATTGGAATATGAAATTATTTGATTTATTGAATTTATATTAAATTCCGGCAAAGAGCCGATGATTCTTGGTAAAGTGAGGTCCAGTGGTTGAATTAGAAAATCTGTAATTGTATTTGATATGCAACTCCACTTCTTGAATAATTAATAAATATTGGATTTGAACTAAAATCATGTGTTCTTATTTGTGTAGAATCTGTACTGAATTTATGTGTTTTCAGCTCCTGGTGTATCCTCGAAGGTAAAGGTAATTCTTTGGTATTTGTTGGGTTTTCCTTCACAGGTCATCAGTTGGAATCCTCCAACTGACGAGAGGTGTGTTTCGAACCTGGGTTACAAATTTGGTGAGAGTTAGACTCTCGGTCTGCCGTGTCTGGCCGGTATCCGTGGTGACTCGAGATGCCCTCGGAACCCGCTATGACAATTGGTGCCTTTGACCTTCCCTCTCGAGCACCTGTGTTTTAAAATTTTGTTGTATGGAGTTTTGAAATTTTTGGTAAATCTGGACCGTTGGTATGGTTTTGGTTTTGAGAGTTGCACACTTTTGTATTGAAAATTTGTATACGTTATTTATGAAATTATTGTAAAAAATATTTATACAGAAAAATAGTTTAAATGTGTGAAATTTTAGTGAAAAGTGGCATGGTATAAAACGAAAATGCTTGGTGTACGATAAAAATGGTTAAGAATACAGTTTTGGAAAATTGTTTAGAATCTGAAAATTTTTATGATAAATGAAAATTACTAACTATAAAATATATAAAGCTGTTAAAAGTGAAAATTTAATTAAAGAATTACTTTAAAAATTGAATTTAAATGGTATAAAATTCTAAAGTGAGAAATGGTTTCGATTTGAGATTTTGTGGAATTCTTCTGTTTTTGATCTGAATTTTGAGAGTATTAATGTGTGAGATTTAAGAATTTGCTGTAATTTTATCTTCGAGCTCTGTTGAGCAATTTTCCCAATAAGAAAAAAAAAAAAAAAGAGAGAAAAATTGGGTTGGCATCTTTTGAAACTCCGTGGGTTTAGTTTTGTTTTAAAATGTGAGATTGAAAATTTAGGCCGAGAATGGAGGCCATCTTCTGAATTTCATTCGAAAAATAAAATAAAATGAAATCTGTGTAAATTGAAATATAAATTTTAATTTAAAATCTGAATCGAAAGTACACCTGCATTGAAATGACAATCCTTAATTATGACTACCGGATTGCGACTACATGATTGTGACGTGTGTTGAAAATAATATCAAAAATAAAAGAGATATGGAATGATTGAGTATATTAGTGTTGAAAAATATTGCGATGTGGAAAAAAAAAAAAAAATAAAGTAGTAGTTGTTGGTATGTGCAGAGTGACACATAGCCAGATTTGAGAAGAAAAAAAAAATGGTGCAAAAGTTGCACGGAAATAAAATGAGAAATTCCATATCTATTTATTTATTATGACTTGTTGAGGGGTGTATAATAGAGTGACATAAAGTAAGAATACATGTTAAGTAGCTGACAGTAAAAATGTTTTAAGAAATGTTCTAAACTTTGTAGAAAACTTAAGAATTAAGAAATTGATTATTTAAAACTTTATATTAATTAAATTGAAAATTAAAGTTGATATATAAGAAAGTTAAATGTAAATATTTGTTTAAAAGAACTTTCGGTTTTGAATTTTGAGAATTCTTCTTGTTTCGGTTTCGAATTTTTGTTTGAGTTATGTGAGGAGATTCACTGCAAAAAGAAAAAAAAAAAAAAAGTTTATTACGACGAGCTCATTGAGCCCTTTCCCAAATGGAAAAAAAAAAAAAAGAATGAAAATTTGGGGTTTGCAGAGTCCGAGTCTCATGGAATGTTAGATGGTTAAAAATGGATTTGAAATTTTGAATTGGAGATGAGGGTTGTTCTTGAGATTTGATCGGAAAATTTTGTAAATTGATTATAAATGCTTAAATTAAATATTTGAATTTTAAATAATACTAAGATATTAAATACTGAAATATTAAATAGTTTAATGATTTGATTTTACGCCCTGTGTTTTATAACAACTAATTATGACATATAAGATTTGATAAATATGAAGAATTTAAAAATAAAAATAATTACGTGAGAAAATAAAAATAATTCCGTGTGAAAAAAGTTTGTTGTTGTGTAGCCAAGAGGTTTTGAGTTCTGTTTTGGTTACAGGTTTTGAGTTCTGTATGACAGACAGACTCGAGTTGTTGGACCAAATTGTAAATTTGAGTTTTAAGGAAAAAAATATAATAATAATATAAAATAAAGGTCCTTTTTGATCACGTAAATTATTGAGTAAAATAAATGAGTTGTGAATTGTTTATGATAAAAAGAAAAGAAAAGAGTACATTTTATTACGGTAAGTGAAAAATATGGTATTATGTATAATTGAATACTGAAATTGGAAAAAAATTGATTACATATATGAAATATTATATTGACACATATTTGATGATGATATTTACAAATGAAATATTAAATGAGCACATAAAAATATATAAAGTGAAAAATTGTGTATTATCAAAATGAAATGTATGTACTGTGTCATTTCAATAATTCGGGGATGAGCCAGGAATTTTTTTCGAAAAAGGGGTAAATTTATTGGAAAATGTTGACTTAGAATTTGAAAGATGAAATTTTGACTTGAATAAATTGAATTGTTTGTGGAATTTATAAAATAAGAAATGAAAAATCTGTTTCCACAGTTTTATAAAGATAAATAATAATTTTATGAAAAATGATATTTTTGAAAAGTCAACTTGTAAAAATGTGTTTGTGTGGGACTGAGAGCCATGTTTGAATATTTATTTTCCCTGAGTGCTTGTGAGTGATTGAAATTGATTTGTTTGCCTCAGGATGATTAAATGAAATGATTGATTCTCCACTGGTTGTTTCTGCCTCCTTGCTAAAATTTTGCATCCAAACATTTTGCTAAATATCTATTTTCGTGTCTTGACCTTCCTAAGTTCTGTTTTGTTTTGTTGTGATTACGGAAGTCGACCCGTTTTTCACTTGTGTTTGGTTGACTGTGCATGCCAGTCAGTGTTGTTGCTCGAAATTGCCTCACAAACAATTTTGAGGAGTGTGTAATGTCTTGGGTTGGAATTGACTTTGTTTGTTTGGAATGTTAATTAATATTAAGAACTGTCGTTTTCGTGGATTGATCCCCTTTTGCACTCATCTGTGTTAATTTCGGTAGCAATGAAAAGTCTTGCTCAAAAAGTAAAAAAAATTTTGTTTCGGGAAGAACTGTTGGTCAGGATATTTGCTCAATTCCGTATTGTGTCCAACGTGTTTTTGTTGAAAAGTTTGAAAATTCTGTCAGAATGAGTTGCTCGCAGGTGAGGTATTGAAAAATAAAATGTTGAAAATTTGAGAATATAATGTTGAAATATTAAATGGAAATCGTGGAGAAATGTTTTAAAAATAAGAGAAATGAAATGATTTAATTTGAAAATATTGTGAGAAAAGTCGAAAAGTGACTTATTTATTAACGTTGATATTGAATTTAAAGTTTGAAATATATTTTCGGCCTCAGATTTCCCTTGTTTCCCTTTGGTATTGAATAAGAAAAATATATTGTTCTGAAATTAATTACATAAAGAAATAGAAAGTTCTGTGCCTGGGCTCTGATTTTTTTTTCGATTGAGTTAAAAGAGCTGTGTTTACTTCAGCCGATAATGAGCTGACGCCGAATGTGTAAACGAAGTGTTCTTTCCCCCCCGTGCTAGACATTCCTGCATGATGCAGAGCGTTAGTGAAATGTTTTGTTTTGATGACGTATAAGAAACATTTGACCTACTTTCAATAAGTTTTGGTTTGAAATGTAGAAGTAGAATTTTTTTTTGGTTGTATGACTGAATTGAAATGAATGTCTTTAACATCGAGAAATATATTGACTGAAATAAATGTTTTTGACCACAAAACGGAATTTGAATATTAAAAGATAATTGCATTATAAAATAACTGAATGTGGAAATATTTTAAAAACTTAGAATAATTTTGCGACTCCTATTGGTAATTTGAAATATTTAGAGAAATATTTGGAAAAAATAATATTATAATAATTGAATGGAGTCTGGTTTTGTGGAATTTGAATTAGAGTAGAGGAACTCTAAAATTGATCATAAATATAATATTGATATATGGAAAGTGAATCCACAAATAATTTAATGCAAATTGAAATATTCTAAAGTTATATAATGATTTATTGTATTGGAAATGTGGAACTTGTAGAGTAAAGAAACTCTAGGTTAATTACGGAAATATAAGAAACATTGAGAATGTGTTCCACAATTTTGAATTAAAATGAAATAAGAACAATTTAAAAGTTTATTTACTTGTGTGGAAATCTAGAGTCAGTGAACTCTAATCTATTTTGAGAAATGTTACATTTTTAAATTGGATTCCACAAATTAATTTACTTGATAATAATTTTGAATTTTACTTTACATATTTACTTTCTGAAATCCATACTTAAAAATATTTTGATTTGAATTTTAATTTGAAAACTTAATGATTAATTATAAAAATAAACTTTGGATTTCATCTAATTAGGAGTTGCACATTTAAATTTTTGTTTGCACTTAATAAATTAATATTGAAAATTGGTGCAAAAGTGAAATAACATTGAGAAAAAGATTTTTCTTTGAATAATTGAATTTCGTCCTTGACTTCAAATAACTTGATTACATCTTTGACAGGCAACTTAAACTTAATTTTAAGAGAAATATATTGAATTTTAGAATAATTTAGTGAAATTAAATGAAAATTAGTGAATTTTGAGATGACACTTATTTATTTACAAATGTTGAAATTTTGAAAAATTGATACTTTAATGATTTGTTATTTACGAATAATTTAAGAATTTGGTAATATTTAGATATTGATTTAAGAAATTTGAAAATTTTGATCTGTGGTTTTGATGTTGATTGGGGAGTGGCGAAAAATTTGTTTTGAAATTTTGAGATATTTTACTTGGTGGCAAAGCTTAGTGAACTTCATAAGAATAGATGATAATACATTAAGAATAAATAATTACAAAAAAATGAGTGGATTGAAGTTCAAAATTGATTTTCGTGCCCGTGCCTGTAGAGCACTGATGAAATTGAGGCACTTGTTGTTTATGAAACAAAATATTTTATTTCGGTGTGAACCGGTGGTGACAGAAATTTTTGGCATTTTCTCCGTGACTCGGTTGGTTCTCGAAAAGCGAGACCAAATTAAATTGCGTATTAATGTGCTGTACATAAATTGATTTATTATAAAAACTGTATTTTTTTTTACATGTGTAGTAGGATGTGGAATTGGTCATCCTTGCTTTAGGCTTTTTTCGGAACTTTTGCCCTGCAGGTGTTGAGTGTTGGCCGCATTTTGATCTTGTAGGTGTGGTGGTGTTGGGCTCACACAAATTTTATCGAAATTGCGGACGACAACTTGAGGCTGGTTGTCGGTTGCTTCGGGGATGTTCCAAATTCCATTGAGTGGTATTATGAGAATGATTTTTTTTCTTTGGAATGAGAAGTGTATATAAATGTGTTTTGTGGGGTAAGGCCTTCTCCCTTCCCCTTACTGCCACATTTGTTCTTGTTTTATTCATGTTATATGTTCATATATATCCTTTTGCTGTTATTAGGAGAAAGAATCTCTTGATAATTATTTGCATATTTAATCGCATATATTATTTACATATTTAATCTTTTGATGTTGAGAAAAATTTCTTGACATACTGATCTAGTGTATATTTTCATGTGTTTCTTTTTGCGAGTCACAGGACTTTGGAGAAAATGATATTTTGAATATTGAGAAAAAAATAAATAATCATGGAATATTGAGTTCGGTTCTGTCACCCGGTCACTCTTGTTGATTGCTTGCCACAGTTGTCCACAATTATTTACAGTTGATCACATTTAAGTAAAAGAAAAGAAATAATTTAATTTCAAGTTCGGAATTTAAAATTGTGTGGACGTGTTTTTTTCGACCACTGATCCCCCTTTTCTGCCACATGATCTGGTTGAATAATTAAAATAAAATAATAATGTTGTATTTATGAAATGATTATTTTGAAAAAGTGTCATTAATTGATAAAAGAATGATTTGAATATTAAATAAGATTTATAATAATAATGATTTTGGAAATATTGTTGAAAATTAAAATGAAAATTAATTAATAATTTAAATATTTGAATTGAAAATTGTATAATATATTAAAATGGTATTATGGTAAGAATACCTGTGTCATGAATGTTGCCTGCTCGCTGCTTCTTTGTAAGAGGAAAAGAAAATACTTTTGTGTCAAATGGACACCTTTTGATTGTCAATGGACTGTTGTTCGCCACTGGACCAGGTTGGTATAAAAATTTTAATTGTTCTTGGTATGGTCACTTTAATTGAATCTGTTTCAATGTTTATATTGTTATTTAAAAATAGTTATTTATAAAGTCTGCTGTGTCTATTTAGACAATGCTTGTGCCACAAACTTGCTGCTGTATATAATTGAAAAGAAAATTTTGTGTGGTCATTAAATATTATTACAATAGATTAAAGAGAACTTAATATTATAATTGAAGAATGTTCTGCTGACCACTTGTAAATATAATTGCTGGAAATTTAATTATTTAAAGAATGTGAAAATAAATTGAAATTTAAAAGCAGTTAAATGAAAATAGTTTATAAATTGAAATTAATTGAAAATTTTATTTGGAAAAATTATTTTAACTTTGTGCTGACTTGAGGGTTATTTTGTAAATATTTAATTGAAATCTTGAATTTATTTGGAAACTTTGAATTTAATTGAAAATCAGAATTTTATTGAAATTTTAATGTAATCACTTAATATTTTTGGAAATTCACATTTTGTGAAGGGCTTGTATTCATTAGGATTTGACTCATTTGCAGTCACTTTTGGGTTTTTTTTTGGCCCTGGTTCTTCGACATGCGCCCATGTGGGATGGTGTTCGTGTCAAGAGCCCTTGATGTAGTTTTGGCCGACTGCATCTTTTCAAAATTTTGTTGAAATTTTTTCTTGAAGGTACTCGGGACTTCAAGGAGCCTGATGTCTACTTGCTCCTGCTGGTGTGGATGAAAAAAATCCTCCCTTGTCGAATTTTTTTTTCTCCGGAGGAAGGGGGAGTTTGTCGTGACGGAATTCGTCACTCCTTTGTAAATTACATAACTTCAGTACTTTTAAACTTATATTTAATTAATCTGTGTCCTGGAACCCTCTTGTCAATGTATATATTTTAGCAGATGTTGAAGTATCGAAATCAGTAGTAATTTGTGCCATTTTTATTTCGTTATATAATTCTCGCACACTCTGGGAATGACGCCTGTTAGTCTGGCTAGCTGGCGGAGACAGATGTCTCCTTGTTGTCACGCGGCAGATACGCGTGCCCTTGGAATCGTCCGTTGTGGTGCAGAACTGTGGATGATTTTGAATTGGAAGTAATTTTCGATTGGAGGAAAGGAGAAGTTGTGAGCCCATGTGATTTTCTATTGGACGGCTCCTCGATCCATCTGGAATGTATATAAGCTGCGTAAATTGTAACTCGGGGCTCTCTCCCTGAAAACATCTTCGAACTCACGTCAACGCGGGACTTAGCCCTCAGGCGGAGTTACCGTGTTGTGAGGGTCGGGAGAGATGCCACCTCGCCACTGCTGTTACCATCGCCACTGCTGTTACCGTCGCCACTGCCGAGATCTGATGATGCCTTGCCCTCGCCGACCGTCGTCCGCCGTGTAAACGTAGAGATGATGCCTCATCTCGCTTGGTCGAGTACCGGGACCAGAGAGAGCAAATATGAAGCTGTTCCTTCGGCTGACCTGATCCGGCACCTTGCCGGAAACTGCGGTTCAACCGTTCCTGTTGGAGCGGGGCAATGTTGCCCCGAGGGAAATTATCAGTGGATGTCTGTGCTCTATCTGCCATGAGTCCTTCCAAGAATATTTTGAGGTAAGACTTGTACCTTTAGACCTGCCGATGGGCAGTCGTCTGGACTTGTGCATCGACCTCTGCAGAACTTTTCATCCATAGGATCTTCTGCAGCATTATACATATACATATTCTAACTACAGTTTCTTTCTTCATATTGAAGCTTTATCTAAGCCATAATAATCTAAATTGATTTTATATTGTTTGAAATACAGTAATTACGTAGGCCTCTAACGTTCCCCGGGTGTGTGCATTCTCTCTGACCATACCATTATTTTACTTAATTGGAATATGAAATTATTTGATTTATTGAATTTATATTAAATTCCGGCAAAGAGCCGATGATTCTTGGTAAAGTGAGGTCCAGTGGTTGAATTAGAAAATCTGTAATTGTATTTGATATGCAACTCCACTTCTTGAATAATTAATAAATATTGGATTTGAACTAAAATCATGTGTTCTTATTTGTGTAGAATCTGTACTGAATTTATGTGTTTTCAGCTCCTGGTGTATCCTCGAAGGTAAAGGTAATTCTTTGGTATTTGTTGGGTTTTCCTTCACAGGTCATCAGTTGGAATCCTCCAACTGACGAGAGGTGTGTTTCGAACCTGGGTTACAAATTTGGTGAGAGTTAGACTCTCGGTCTGCCGTGTCTGGCCGGTATCCGTGGTGACTCGAGATGCCCTCGGAACCCGCTATGACAATACTGAGAAGCCTATTAAAATGGAAATAAATAACGTCCACCACTGATGATCTGTCGTTCCGGAAAGCCCAAGTTTTCTCGAAAGTCAAATCGTTTCTTACAGTACACAAAGCAAACAAGAAAGCTTGGATGACAAGTGAAATATTCAGTAACTGTTTGAAAATATTTTGCAGATCTGTGGCTTTGATAAAAGCACGATTATCCTTTTCATCGATAATTAAAACAGTTATTCTGATCCCTCTGTTCTAAAAGACGGCACGATAAAAGATTTGCCTCCAGACATGAACGCTGCAACCTCTCGATCAACGGATTATGAGGTTTCAAAGTGGGATAAGGCGAGAACAGTTGCGAAAAATTCTAGACATCATTGACAATGTAAATACACTTCAAACCGTCAATGTTTTAGATGCAATAAAGATGACAGTCTATGGTTGGAAAAATGATATGGAGAAAACGATCAAGAGCTGTTTCCTAAAAGCAGGATTTAAGCAAAAGCGCAACAAGGAAGAGGTTTAACTACGAAAAACCGTTGACATTTTACATTAAGTGGAAGCCAATGAAAGCAAATTCCGGAGAGTGGATGATTATCATCAATAGGATTAATCTAGACATTTCAATCGAAGACATTTTGGACGTGAACGATTTTCTGGAAATCTGCAGAGTGTTAACAGATTCGGAACTCATAGTTAATATAATGGTGGTTTCCGTCGACGATTATGATGAAATAAAGGAGCAGACAGATTCGTCCAAGGATTACCCATAAGAGATGATGTGAAAACCATTGAAATACTGAGAATTTGCCATAAATATCAAGAAGATTTTAGTCAGGATGCATTTAAATCTAATGCAAACCTTCTGAAAATTGTGCAGTCAAAGTAAACCACGCGCCAGACACTATATTGGCAGACTATTTATGTTAATGCATGTTAAAAAGTTTTATTTACACGAAATACTTGCTATTGTATTAATGAATACTTTCAACAGAACACGTTATATAGGAGCCACTCTATATCGAATTTTTTCGTTCCCGATAGATTCAAAATAGACAGGTGCAACTGTATATGAGAAGGTCGAGTGGAGACACACTTCAGACTATAATAAAGTATAACATACTTTATTATATTTTACCCTACTTTATTTCTATTATTTTACTTTCTACAATATTTCTAACCGGAGAAACCATGCACAACATTTTTGGTACTAAAATCTAACGTAATACTGAAATAAAGTTTTAAATCGTAAATATCTATCCAGCTACAAAGTATAAAGAATTTCCATTCGGAAAGAAATCGTAACAAATTATTTCCCTTACATATAATTTTTTTTGCGTAAAATAAATCTATCACATTGATCCCCGGTATCTAAACTTAAAAACCCTTCGAATCCCAAGTGGCAATGTTCCAAAGTTGATTCTATTTTCTAACCAGCTGGTAGGTTGTTCATTTTTCTTCATGAAACAGCTCAACTACAAGATTTCTCACTCCGGACGAGTATTTTCAGAAATTCTCCTTTTCAGATTCTCCTTGAAAGAAGAAAATCTGTCTAGTATTTACCGATGATTAAGTGTTGGATTTTATGAATCGAATTTTTCAAAGAGTATGCAGAATTTTTCCAGAATATACTATTGTATCAAATGCATTTCAAATTATATCATACATCCTATAGAAAGGGATGACTTATATATGATTACATAAAGGCCTAGCAGGGCCGTGATAATAAACAATTAAAGTAACTAACCAGTTGCTATTTTAATTGTTTTAAATTGTTATGTTATACAGCATATAATCGGAATTTTTTACTGTGATATGTCTTTGTTTAGTCTGTGTTTATTCTTTGCTACATGTGTCAGTATGTAAGAAAAATCCTTGAATAAGTCACGCTTATATGAAGTAAGATATGTATTAGATGAACGTTATTATTCCGTGACACGTATCTCCAACTTTTAGTTATAATCATGCTAGATGCATTGACCAATAGGGATTTTAATATCATAACCCCAATTGATTCAAAGATATGATTCTCCATTAACTTTCCATCGGCAAATGGACATCTCCCATCTCTTTCCTACATATGGAATTTTTCAAAATTTAAAATTTTCAAAAAATAGTTTCAAAGAAGAAACATGATTATCTCCGTAACAATGGAATATCTGTGATATAAGTATTTATATTTTTTTTAAATGGAAATTTACATTTTCATTAACGCATTATTTTACTTTTCAGGAATTATAGTTTATTATGCTCTTTGAAATTCTATTTGTACATTTACTTCCATTGCATTCTACACTAGGATACTGTGTTTATCTTAAATATAACATGCGCGAGCAAAGTCTTATGGGGGTAGTTCAAAAACATATCATGATTCAAACATGGACTATCTTTTGTGATGGTGATATATTCCTAGATATTATTCAATACTAGTATTACTTTCTGCAAAATCTCAACAATTACAATTTCTTATGCAATGAAGCATGATGTTTGCTTATGAGATCGTTTAAACATTTTTGCTTTGTTAATTTCATTTCTTTTTTCATTTTTCAATTATTTTTATTTCATTTCGTGTTCGTAGTGAAATTTTACTACCATTATAAACTTTGCTGACAAATAGCAAGCACATGCAACTGTGTTTGATGACAAGTGTACAATAAAACCTACACAAGAAAATCGAACTGTACAATTTTTTATTTTTGTCGGTATGGAACTATCAGGATGTAATGGCCGTAATTACCCCTAATACACAATAAAGAAGTATATGGACCACGTATAACTGCTCAGTAATTACTAAAGATACATATTTCATTAGGCTATAGTTAATTTTGGTCTATTACTTTATTTATGATTAATTCAAGTGGTTGGCATTTTAAAATGGGAGACTTACACTCCAAAGCAGCTGAAAATCAAGTATAATTATAATTAATTAATTCCATAAGATCAGAGGCAATCATAAGGGCGGTGTTGATAAAAATGTACTTTATTTACATATATAGATATATTATATATTTATGTATAAGAAGTGAATATTCATCTATTAGAATCTTAGCACAGTTTTATACCAACAAATTAATGTATAATCGATTAACCAATATCTAAATAGATTACAAATTATATTGCATTTCTTCATATCGTTTATGTAAGTTTCATAATTACAATTTTACATTTTAATATTCACCACACGATTCGTTTATTTTTCCCCTTAGGTCTCTATGGGGGGAATCATTTAGAAATATTTAAATCAATATTAGATTTGAGAATTGTAAAAGAATGCCATAATATTAAAACTAAACTTATTTAAATGATTTACTCAAAATTTTGTGTTTTATATTAGATGTGTAAAAAAAAATAGAAAACAACATTAGATTCGATATTCCAACTTGTTAAAATTACCCCAATGCTTCATAGACAGTATTGCAATACAAAAATATCTGATGTGGGCAACACATGACTTTCCTTATATAATGCAATGGATTTACTACTTTAACGGTACAAATAATAGGTTATTGCTATAGTAGCTAAATTATTTCCAAGATATTGAATTTTCTTGAATTAGTCGTCATTTTCATTAATTTAGCATCATTTTTATCCATTTGGCGAGTTTTTTGTTAATTTGGCAACAATTAAAAATGTCGCCAAGTTGGCGACATTCTGCCAAATTCGTCGCCAAAGTCTCGCCAAGCGTTATGGACAAGGAAATAAGTTATTCTTACAGCAGCTAAAAGACTATTGGCGCTCAAATACAAAAGTATTACACAAAGTATCTTTTCTCATGAATGGAACGTGCTAGATCCACGAGAATGATGTCACCAAATTTATCGCATGGTATTACATATGAAAAGTGAACATGTTTCTCAATAGAAAATGTTTTTTTTTTATTTTATATGACTTTTTGATAATTTTTTTGAAAAATGTGAAATATCTCGAGAACGGTTCATGTTAGCGTTCTAAAATTTATGTCAATCGTTGTCTAATGAAAAATTACATAAGAAATGTCTATTTGCTTAACTTTATTAGTGGTTTTGATTTTTTGACGATTTTTTCAAAATTTTATTCAAAAATTTTGGGGGGTTCTGAACATTCGATTACGTATGAAAACATTAGGCTTCCAGTGTTTACGGATTGTGATTTTTGTACCGAATTTGGTTCGAATCGGTCCATTCGTTCGTCAGTTATCGTCTCCACAGACTCACTGACACACACACACACATACTTTCACACACACATACAGACATCACCTCAAAAATGTTTGATTCGTGATCAGGGATGCTTGAAACGTGCTCTGACGTCGAAAACTCGATTTCGAATTTTCGACCCCGTCACAATACTTTCCTTATACATTATGTATATAAGGAAAGCAATAGATGACTTACGGTGAATGAGATAAGGAGCCGGTCCTTGCCTCTTTCACAATCGTTATCACAGAAAAAATATGGTATTTCAGTTTGTCAAGTTAGCACTCCTTTATACACTCGACATTATTATTTGGCCTCCACATCTGATTATAGGCATGTTAGGGATATTCCGTCTTTGTATAAAGTTAAAATATGATAAGCATTCCGAGACACGTCCTTAATAGACTCGTTCCTTTCACACCCAATAGTTGTGCAGCCATCATCTATGCATTCGTGAATCGAAAACATATGGGCCTCTATGGATCAGGCACTATACCGCGCCTCTACGGCTCATTAAGGCTAATGTACGGCTCGGGTCCTCCGGACTCATGTCCAACATCTCGTACACTCAATTCTCCACCAGCACAGAGAGGTAAAAATCTGCAGCCATCATTTCTGAAGAAAGGGCCCAGAGCAAAGAATTTCCATATGTCCTAAACTCACACTGTCTTAGGAAAGACGTAATTGGCTACTCCTGTTCTTAGGGTGGCTTTCATTGGTCGTAGCCTGCTATAATGCTAAAATCAAATTGGGATATGATGTTGATTTCCCCCTTCGAGCATCGTGGTGCCATCTTCGAATTCTGTCCAGCTTCCCTGTTAGGTGGGAGTATCTTTGGCACATAATTTTCTGCAGTTGGCAGCAAATATTGGCTTCTTAATATGACTGTCCATGTTATCGTGCATGCTGCAGAATTCAAGGTTTTCGGTTTGTGTGGGAAACAAAGTCTGTGGCTGCAAAGGAATTTTGACTGTTGTGGGTTAAGATTGTAAAATCCTTACAGGTGTTTTCAGAGAGGGGCAGTATTTGTTACCACTCTGGTGAATTTTCAGTTGTGAGCTCATCCACAGATGTTAAATAACCGTGAGAAAGTAAAATGTAAAATGGCTCTTCGGCCATGGCAAATGCCTTTAGAAGTCTTTAAAAAAGTTGAACTGGGAATATACAAATTAAATTCATAATTAAAATTAATTCAAAAAAGGGTTAAAAGATTTTAAAAATACAATGTACTTTAATTAAATTTGCACAAAATGACGTATTCACTATGACAGGAACAAACACATGTACTTACAGTTTTTTTGCGACAATTTCCATTTAACATTAAGTCTGTTGAAATCCTTAGCAGACGAAAAATCCTTATAATGTGAGGGAAGTTTTTGCTGAAGACTATGGTGAAATAAAGGAGCGAATAGATTTACCTAAAGATTGCACCATAAAAAGTCTGATGTGGGCAACACATGACTTTCCTTATATAATGCAATGAATTTACTACTTTTACACTAAAAATATAGGTTTTTCTTATAGTAGATACTTATATTCTAAGATATTGAATTTTCGACAATTAGTTCTCATTTCCATTGATTTAGCGTCATTTTAATCCATTTACCGAGATTTTCGTTAATTTGACAACATTTCAAAAATTTGCCAAGTTGACGGCATTCCGCCAAATTCGTCGCCAAAATCTCGCGGAGCTTTACTGACGGAGAAATAAGTTATTCCTATAGCAGATAAATGACTATTGGCGTTCAAATACAAAAGTATTACTCGAAGTATCTTTTCTCATGAATGGAACGAGCTAGATCCACGAGAATGATGTTACCAAATTTATCGCATGGTATTACATATGAAAAGTGAACATGTTTCCCAATAGGAAATATTTTTTTTTATATAACTTTTTGATGATTTTTTTGAAAAATGTGCAATATCTCGAGAACGGTTCTTGTTAGCATTCTAAACTTTATGTCAATCGTTTTCTAATGACAAATTACATAAGAAATGTCTATTTGCGCAACTTTATTAGCGGTTTTGATTTTTTGACGATTTTTGCAAAATTTCACTCGTAAATTTAGAAGGTTCTGGACATTCGATTACGTTTAAAAACAATAGACTTCCAGTGTTTACGGATTGTGATTTTTGTACCAAATTTTTTTCGAATCGGTTCATTCGTTCGTCAGTTATCGTCTCTACAGACTCACTGACACACACACACACACACACACATACTTTCACACACACACACACACACATACTTTCACACACACACACACACACACACACATACTTTCACACACACAGACACCACTTAAAATATTTCATTCGTGATCAGGGATGCTTGAAACATGCTCTCCCGTCGAAAACTCGAATTCAAATTTTCGACTCCGTCACAATACTTTCCTTATACGTTATGTATATAAGGAAAGTAAAAATGGGGAGGAAGCCATTGAAAAGTTGAGAACTATCCTTATATCTCAGGAAGATATTGGTCAGGATGCATTCAAGTCTATTGTAAATTTCAGAAAATTATACAGTCAAAATAGACCAGGTGTCAGGAACTATATTAACAGATTTGTTTTGTTAAGATATGTCAAAATTATTTTATTTCCACATAATTCTTGCTATTGTATTAATAAATACCTTCAACCGAGCATGTTCTATAGGAATCTCTATATATCGAATTTTTCCCCATCCTGAGAGATTCACTATAGACCGTAGAATTGAAACACACTTTAGACTCGTATATTTTACGCTACTTTATTTTCACTAGTTTATTACTTTCCACAATATTTCTATTTGGTAAAACCATTCACAACACTTTTGGCACTAAAATCTAACATAATACTGAAATACAGTTTTAAATCGTAAATATCTATCCAGCTACAAAGTATGAAAAATTTCCATTCGGAAAGAAATTGTAACAAAATATTTTTCTTTATATATATATATATATTTTTTTTTGAGAAAAATAAATCTATCACATTGATCCCCGGTATCTGAACTTAAAAATCCTTCGAACCCCAAGTGGCAATGTTCCAAAGTTGATTCTATTTTCTAATCAGCTGGTAGGTCGTTCATTTTTCTTCATGAAACAGCTCCACTAGAAGATCGTTCACTCCGGAAGAATCTTTTCAGAAATTCTCCCCTTTAGATGCTCCTTGAGAGGGGAAAATTTGTCTAGTATTTACCGATGATTAAGTGTTGTATTTTATGAATCGAATTTTCCCAAGAGTATGGTGTGGAATATTTTCAGAATATAATGTTGTACCAAATGCATTTCAATTTCTGTCATACATCCTATAGAAAATAATGGTTTATATGGTTACGTAAGGGCCTAACTGGACTATGATGATAAGTAATTAAAATAGCTAGCCAGCTTCAAATGTTTTTTAATAAGTTGTTACGTTATACAGCGAATAATCGAACTTCTTACTTGTGATGTTCAATGTAGTTGTTGCTACATGCGTCAGCCTGTATGAAATAGATTTGGGATAAGTCACGTGTGTAAGGCAAACTGTATTCGATGAACTTTATTATTCCTTGACTTATATCGTTAACTTTTCTTCTTACTCATACTGGATGCATTGAAGTAACCAATAAGGATTGGACTATCATAAATCCCATTGATTAAAAGACATGATTTTCCATTGATTTTCTATTGGCTGATAAATATATTCCAACTCTTTTTCTCCATATGGAATTATTCAAAATTTAAAAATCATTTTTAATTATCAAAATTAAAAATGAAAAAAAAAAAATTCTAGGGAAAAACAATTATTTCAGTAACAATGGTCAGTCACATCCCCATAACATAAGTATTAGGCCATCTTAAATTAGGCCATTTAAATTTCCATTTAACACATTGTTAAATTCTTCAGGAATTATTGTTTATTACGTTCTTAGAAATATTATTTATGCGTTAAATCTCATTACATACTACACTGGGATACTGTGTTTATCTTAAATATAACATGTGTGCTTAAAGTCTTATCAGGATAGTTCAAAAACTTATCCTGATTCTAACATGAATTATCTTTTGTGATGTTCATATATTCATAGATATTTTGCAAAACTGGTATTACTTGGAACGCTACACTTACCATTTCTTGTGACATGCATATGAAGCTTGCTTATGGAATATTTTAATTAGTTTGTTAATTTCATGTTTTTCATAAATTTTTTAACCATTTTTATTATATTTCGTACTCTTAGAGGGTTCATATTAAAATTTTCCTACAATTGTAAACGTTACTAAAAATGACAAGCACATATAACTCTAGTTGACAATAACTGCACAATAAGATATTTGCAGTTTTATACAACTGTACAATTTTTCCAATTTTACCGGTATGGAACTAAAAGGAATTTACACGCAGACTATTTCGGCTATAATTTCAATTTGACCCAAAGTCTGCTAAAATCCTTAGCACAGACAGCAATGTTTGAACAAGTATGGGATTTTGTAGGTTGTTTAGTTATAAATGTTCGTGAATTTCGACCAGAAGAAAATTCATCTACTTATTAAGTTTAATCTATAATATTACAGGAACATATATTTCTGTTTGTTTGTTCGTTCACCTGTGTCAACTTGTTGAGGAAAAACAAAGCAATGTGTGGTCATGAAATTCTTTATACTGTCCTTTAAGATCCGGGAAGGGGTAACTCGGGACTATTTTTTTAAAGGATTCGAATTAAATTTTTAGTGGTTTTAGGTTTTAGGTTTTAGAATGATTTAGTACGATTCTGAGCCATTTCCACACAAATTATTTCCTTCGAGAGCAAAATATTATCCCTGAGTTTCTATCTTAACCAAGATGTACTACGTACCACACCTGCGGTTTTAGATGTGATTAGGTTCTTATTTAAGGAGAACATGTACTTGAGAATTTTTTGTAATTTTAAGGTTGTGCTCGCATAGCGAGCGACTAAAACATTCGAAAACTTATTGAATGAATTCAATTAAACAGTGCTTTGAATTCCGGGAAACGTCGGGTACAATTTCTAGTGTTTAGGTGCTTAGTAAATAATTAATGTATATCGCAATGCAACTATTTACAGAAGAACGAGGAAAGTATTTATAAATCGTTTGGTGCTTATTCCTATAGAATATTCATGCTTTTTTATTATTCACTAGCAGTATACCAGTTTTTCGTACGGAATATATAATATAAATAAACTTAAAATTCACAATTATGTTCAATTCCTATAGTATTCTAAATAACATTGTTATTCAAAACATTTTATTGAAATATTTAATTTATTTATCAAAAAGAGAAGTATAAGGAGCTTTGTTCTCGTTATACATAATTATCTTCAGAGACGAATAAAAACATCCAGGTCCCGTTTGTAAACACATTTTTATTAGAATGTTTATTCAAATCATCCAATTAAAATATTTAATTTAATTCAAAGATAGATTATTAGAATCTATGTTCTTACTATACAAAATTAACTTCATAGAATAAAAAATTAGAGGATCGTATTTAAAGAAAACCCATTCTCAGTGACGTTAAACAGTAGTTTGTTACCTTCAAATATAGCTATATCTTTCATATTATTTACAACATTTAGATCGCTTTTACAAATTCTTACAAATACGTGCTTAGGTTAATTTTAAAAATATATGACGCCTTACTGAAACATGGAACTGGTAAATGATCAATGACATTTCACATTTTTTTTACCAGTTACATTCCGAAATCCAAGATACCGGGTGGTCAGAATTAAAACACCCCTACTCTGAGCTCTCTATACATCGAATTACTCAATGTAAAGGCTCCAAAATTGTTAAACCTACTATTAAAGACATGGGGAAAGGGATTACATGAAAAAAAAATAGTTCCAGAAACACCGATAGGTTGCGCTGTACAACAGAAAATATGCTGTAAAGACACAAAATAATCACAAAAAAACAAACACATGCCATATGAAATTTTTCCTTTTTAATTTCTTTTGCTGATATGAAAAAAAAAAGAAGATAAAAAAGAGAAACCTAAACTGTCATTGTAACTGCAATTTCGCACTGTAAGCACAAAAATTTGCATAAGCCCTTGGTTTGCAGCTACTATGTTCTGAGCATAAAAGGGGATAAAACTGGGAAATTTCATTCTTATCAACAATGGCTGTCACACTGCCAGAACGCGCTTTGCTTGTGAAGCTGTTTTATGAAAACAAAGGACATGCTGCAGCTGCACTTCGAGAGTTTTGTCGACTTAAGAATTTGCGCAGTGGACCATTACTTCCACAAGCTCTTAGGAGAATGATCGCTCGATTCGAGAAACCTGGACATCTTGGAGTTCAGCCGGGTCGAGGACGCAAATCGACTCGTTCAAAAGTCGTTGACGATGTTGCTACCGCTATTGTTAAACAATCAATGGATAACGTTATACACAGCATTCCCTGCATCGATAAGATCCTTGTGATATGATTGTTTGGTACGTTTGAATAAAATATGTTACAAATGTGTATTTTGTGTCTTTTCAATTTCATATTTCTTGTTGTACAGCGCCACCTATCGGTGTTTCTGGAACTAATGTTTTTTTCACGTAATACCTTTCCCCATGTCGAGCCTTTACACTGAGTAGTTCGATCTTTAGAGAGCTCAGAGTAGGGGTGTTTTAATTCTGACCACCCGTATATAAGCAGCAAAATTCACTTTTGTACAAAATACATTATCAGATTTCCCTTGTTTATTGTCCGTGCTTTATTACGTTCTACAAAATTTTTAACAAAAAAAAGTATAAATATTTGACGGTAAAATCTAACATAATACTGAGATAAAATTCGAAATTGTAGAAGTCTGGTCTCTGAAAACAAAATAATCCCAAATGGTATAAATAATACTGCAACAAATCATCTATCTCCTAACGTATGGACTTTTTTAGATATAAATTCATAAATGTATACCAGTGATTTAAACTTCAACGTAATACAGAAATAATTTTTCACACAAACACAATTTTCGTTTTCATTTTATTTATTTAACTAGAGTGTTCCGTCCTCCGATCGCCAAACCCTGCCAAGAGGCTTTGACTCCTGCTTGCTGTCACACATTTCCTGAGTTTTATCATACTGCCTGCTACAAAGGCGAAATACGCCCATTTGGACCATTCCTTGTCCACTAGTGCTCACCGATTCTCGGATGTCAAGGTGCAAGCTCTATTCACCAGGTTGATGAACACGAACGCATTCCTGTCCCCAGCTTGCTGATGTTCACCAACCTCTGGGATCAAGCACTCCTCCCCCTATTCACTGCCGCTCAATAAACGCTGGCGTAATACACCATTTTGGATTTCGTCCCTTGCTCACTCGCCAAATCATTCAACTCGCTTTGAGAGCTGTTTTTCCTCTTCACCCCACACACTGTTGCTTGCTACTCTCGTTAATCTCCAAAACGGACTCCGCGTGTTGAGAAGCTTCACCTCCTACTCGTATGCAATAGTTGAACTCCCTTCATAACTGTACCTTTTACCGCTTGATCGTCATGCAGTGACAAAAAATAGATTTACGTGTGTTTAATATAGCTATTGTACTCACAACATTAAGACATATAATTGTTTAATTGTTATGCTACCTAACATTTTAATCGTAATATTCGTGATAGCATTAGTTGCCAAATGCTCTGCTTGTCTGTAAGAATAAACAATAAGACATATCATTGTCAACATACCACATTGTCGCAAGTATACTAACTAAAGTTGTAACTATGTTTAGAATTAAATATCTACGCTTTTGGTGTTTTTAGTGCTTCAATAACTCAGTCCTTGGTCATCTCTGTGACGTTTCTGCTGACAAAAAATGGCAGAGAAGTTGGAAATCCACTCGACCAATTGAATCTTTTCTCAGATGAAACATTTTCCTCATCAGAAGTACGTAAAAATCGAATAACTTATAAACTAAATGTAATCTGAAGAAAACGGGACACCGTCTTGCAAAAATTCAAATATATAGGTACATGCCTGCATAAGTTCTTGGTCTTGATATTGCTGCCCAGGACGCGTAGATATGTATATATATATACAGTATTGTGGCAATTAATTGAGAAATGCAGTTTTTTTTATAAAATTCAGTTTTATTCAAGTTTTCTATGGATACATTTAAAACTAATAAGTGATATGACCTCCCCAAGACTTTATAACATCACAGACACGTTTCGGCATGGAATGTACTAGACTAGCACATGTAGTTTTAATTTCAACGTCTCTGAACCATATGTCAATAACGGCCGAAATTAGCTTGTCCATCGTCGTACAGTCAAATTTGTGAAGCCGTTTTTTGACAATAGCCCACAAATTTTCTATGGGACTCAAGTCTGGTGAATTCCCGGGCCAATCCAATACGGTAATATTTTTTTTGAGCAGAAATTTTTGATTCGCTTCGAAGTGTGACATGGCGCGCTGTCTTGTTGGAAAACGCAATCTCCGTTCGGCCACAGTTTATCCATGGTTGGAAGCACTTTTCGGGTCAATATGACTTCGTAACTGGCACTGTTCATCATTCCCTCTACGGGAATAAGAGATCCTGTCCCAAAAACGCTGAAACAACCCCAAACATCTTTTTGGGCGGATGCTTGGGTGCTTGATTGATGTCGTGCTAATTGAGAGGTTCTCCTTGGCTCCTTCTCACGAACATAGATCTAAATCCCTGAACCACAAAATGTGTTTCGTCAGAAAAGATAACTTTCTCCCAGTCCTTCTCAGTCCATGTTTTGTATTTTCATGCCCATTCCAACCTTTTTTTCTTCCTGCGAAGTGTCAGAAGCTGCTTCTTGTACGGTCGACGTGCTCTCCGTCCGCGTTCTAACAGCCTGTATCGCACTGTTGAAGGTGCAATATCAACACCAGCTGCCGCCATGGACATAGACAGGTCAAAACTGGTTAATCGAGGATTTTTAACACTCATTCGATGTAAAGTTTTGTCGTCACGAGTCGAAGTTGATCTTCTTCGGCCGCATCTTCCAGAGCGGTTGGTTCCAGCATTTCCTGTTTCCTGAAACCGCTTCCAGATCCTCCCTACACTTGCTGTACTCACTCCACATATTTTATCTATTTCCTCGAACGTCTTAGAAGTGTGTTCTCTAAGCGCAATCACTTTAGCACGTGTTTCCGCGCTGATATCCATGACGCTAATGAGCCCCGCAAAAACTGAGATATATATATATATATATATGTATATATATAATATATATATATATATATATATATATATATATATATATATATATATATATATATATATATATATACGTATATATACGTATATACATGTATATATATGTATATATATGTATATATGTGTATACATATATATATACACGTATATATACGTATATATATGTATATATGTGTATATATATATATATATATATATATATATATATATATATATATATATATATATATAGTTCGGGCATATGCAGAGTTTTTCCTAGGTATTCTTGTCTCCTTTATTTTTCCAACTTTATGTATGTTGTCCAAGTAGAAATAGTTTATAGATATAATTTATCTATTTCTTCAGAGACACATACATATTTTGTGTTCATTCTAAAAAAAATACTTGGACCTGAAGAAGAGCTTGGTCAAAATGAAAAATCTACTTTAGGCCTAGTCCTTGTCAACGTGTACAGCATTAATGCTTGGATTTTATTTATTTTTCTATTATCGATTCTTCCACACCATTGATACTTGTTGATTATATTTAGCTTGATGACTCGAAATTTGCATTTTTTCTCCCATTTCTTTGAAGATTCGCTATTTAATACTTCTTTTTTTTTGTAGGTTTTATATAAAGTTAGGATTTTTTAGTTGCAACCTCTCTATTTTATCATTGGCTTTTCAAGCTCTTATATATATATATATATATATATATATATATATATATATATATATATATATATATATATATATATATATATATATATATATATATATATATATATTAGAAAAATGTAATAATAAAAATTCAAGTAATATTAACATCATCATAAAAGCAAAACCACGGCCATATTCCTGATAAGAGAAAAGAACAGCACCGGCCCAAATTCGATGATTAATCACAATTAAAGTCCTCTTCAGGTCTGAGTATTTACTTCTAATTAACCCAAACAAAAGCTTGTTTCAGATTGAGCAATAGTACATTACTATAAATACTCACACTCAGACTACAGACATCAAAAGATGAAAAAATGAAGATAAGAAATATTAAGAAAATTTGTATTACCATTTGGCATGAACCCGTCTTCTTTCACCACGTGTATACGCGATCAACCTCAACAGAATGAATTATATAGAAGCACAGGATTGAACATATTGAAATGCAACCAGGGAGCCAGTATGAACTTTCACAATGACACTCCCAGACTTGTCTAGTGAGTCAGAGCAGGAGACAGGACTATTATCCGCATAAGCAATTCAGAATATGAACATGAAGCAAAGATGAACATTCTTACTAAACAAGTGATTCATAGAAGAACTTAATAAACTAGAATGCCACTATACACCATTATAAGGGCTCTCAAATCGTAGTTTCACACTAGCTAAAGTTACAATATTTTAACTAAAATAAAATTCAAAACATTGATATTAATGTATCTTATTTTCCGATTTTTTTATTTTCCTAATTTTTTTAGCTTATTTTAATTTTTTTCATTTTTATTTATTTATATAATTAAAAAATAATTTATAAAATATAATATATATATATATATAACGCCTGATAGCATTTCACTCTTCTGGATTGCCAACAATTTTATTATTTTTTTTTTCCAAAAGTTTCTATCAGACAAAAACAAGTGAGTAATAAATTCGGCCCTAAAATCTAACATAATGCCTGAAAATAATTTTAAATCCTAAATGTCTTTCCTCCAAACATAAACTAGATCCAACAGAAATAAAATGGACACAAATGATTTATCTTTCACATATGGAACGTCTTTGCTAGAGAGAAATCTATCACATTGATCCCAGAGATATAAACTTTAAATTCTTCGAACCCCAAGCGGCGAGGTTCTTAAGTTGCCTCTATTTTCAAACAGAAGGTAGATCATTAATTTTTCTTCATGAAACTGCTTTCCTTCAAGAATTTCTCACTCCAGACAAATGTTTTTCCGTAAATTCTTCATCTTAGTTCGTTCCAGGAACAGGAAATTTACACCAGTGAGGTTGTGGATCCCAAACTTTTTGTCCTCGGAGCTCTCAGCCTATATTCGCGGACAACTTTTTATACAAATTTGAGTTTTATAAGTTGTATTACTAACAGTTACATGTATTTTAATATATCCTAAACTAGTCTTATGAATGGGTCCATAAAATTATGTAATATAATTATTTTCATTCACCTGCTGCAGCACTTGCTCTCCAAATGTTCAGTCACATTAAGACCACTCACCTCTTCCGATCTCCTCATTTCACAATCATTCCTTTCTCCTATAACATAATTACTTTGCCGCCACTTAATCAGCAATTACGAAATTTTAAAATCCTTGACTACATCCTATCAAAACCATTCCCAAGCGCATTGAAACTATCTATATTTTGAATCAAGAGCATTTAGTTAATAAATTCCACAAGACAAGATAAATTATCAATAACATAAACATAATTTTGCGAAATATTCGATTATCGCCACTTTGATTATCGCCACATTTTCAAAATTCGCCATTTTTACCGAATACATTGAATAATTTGCCGTTGCAACTACTAAATAAACGCCAAATATTTTGCCGAGTGAGACTGGAAAAGATAAGATGTTTTCGTTATATAGCATTCCACAAAAATAAATTAATAAATTTTTATAAATGATTTATAATTTTGTGGCAATATAATAGGACAACAGAATTTTTATCTCACTGAAATGAGTGATATCGAAATAATCATTTCGACTGCATTGTTAGCCACGATCGTGTATACTTAGTGGTATACAGGATTGTGGATGATACTTTTATTGTGCACTATTTTTGATAATATGTCGATCGATGATATGTGTACTATTATTGATAATATGGTGATTCATGATATGTGTACTAATATGGATAATATGTTGATTGATGATATGTGTACTAATAATGATAATATGCTGATTGATGATGTGTGCACTATTATTGATTACACGATGATTGATGATATGTGTACTATTATTGATTATATGTTGATTGATGATATGTGTGTACTATTATTTATAATATGTTGATTGATGATATATGTGTACTATTACTGATAATACGAGGGTCACACTAAAATTTTCTATTTACATTTGAACTCTTTTATGCCCGCAGACGATAAATTGTGGCAACAATTACAATTTAGATATTGTAGAATAAATTTTGAAAGAAAAGGAAATGGAGATGACGCGAGAGCATTATCGAGCTATGATTTTCTATGATTTTAAAGTGGGGCTGAATCAAGAAGAATGGCTTCAACGTCTACAATTAGCATATGAAAATGATGCCCTATCTCGTGCCACTGTATCCAGATGGTTTACTGAGTTTAGAAGAGGTCGAAATTCTCTCCTGGATAAAAAACACACAAGAAGATCTTTGTCACTGTAGTCCCAGAAAGTGTATCGGCCATTCAAAAAATATTAATTGATGATAATCACTGTACCTACCAAATGATACAGAAGGAGCTTAACATAGGATCCGTGGCTAAACATAAAATTATTCATGTAGAACTGCATATGAAAAAAATAGTTTGTCGTTGAGTCCTCCATAATTAAACAGAACACCAAAAAGCGGAGCGTGTCAAAATCAGTAAAGGAAACCTAAAATCACTTAATGATGGTGAACACTGCATTATTTCTAAAATCATAACTGGTGATGAAACGTATATACCGTTTTTTACATTCCAACACGTCAAGCAACTAAAGTATGGGTCTTGGAAGGTGACCCCAAACCAACAATGGTGAAAAGACAACACACAATGAAAATTGTAATGTATGCGGTGTTCTTCAGAACTACATGTCTGGCCAAAGCCATAAAACTAAAAGGACAGAAGACAGTTACAGCTAATTGGTACACTACTAAGTGTCTTCCAGAAATTCTTCAGGAGGTGAATGTTAGGATACTCATACTTCACCATGACAATGCATCTTCTCATTCGCAAGAATGCATCTTCGCAAGAATGACAGTCGAATTTCTTGAACAAAAAAACTTCAAAGTGATAGGACATCCACCCTATTCTCCCGATCTTGCTATGTGTAACTTTTGGCTATTTTTTAATATAAAAAAAATACGTGAGAATCGTTTTCATTCCGAAGATGAGATCGATGAGGCTATAAAAGCATATTTTTCATCAATTCCAAGAAATGGATGACTTGAAGCATTTAATATTTTGAAAATTCGCATAGAAATGTGCATTACTGTTGGAGGAATTACTCTGAACACACCTAAGAGTTGGTAAGTTTAATTTGTACCACTTAGCCGTATCTCAAAAATTTCAGTGTGACCCTCGTATGTTGATTGATGATATGTGTATTAATATTGATAATATGTTGATTGAAGATATGTGTATTAATATTGATAATATGTTGATTGATGATTTGTGTACTATTATTGATAATATGTTGATTGATGTTATGTATACTATTATTGATAATATTCTGATTGATGACATATGTACTATTAATGATAATATGTTGATTGGTGATATGTGTACTATTATTGATAATATGTTTATTGATGACATATGTGTACTATTATTAATAATATGTTGATTGATGATATCTGTACTATTATTGATAATATGTTGATTTAAGATACGTGTACTATTATTGATGATATCGTGATTGATAACATGTGTACTATTATAGATAATATGTTGATTGTGGATAATATTGTTATCGTGTACTATTATTGTACAATAATCATCACATGATTGTGTGATGACTATTATGAAAAATAATCATCAATGTAAATTGAGCAAAAGATATCCAGTTGAAAGTGCAAAAGAGGATAAAGTAAATAAATACCATTAGCCAAGAGTGTGATTTAGGCATAAATGTTGTGAAGGATTTCCTATGAAAGTTTGCTCGATATTTAAAATTATATGCTGAGAAAATCTTTAAAACCCAACATTCACTTTCTTTAAAGCGGAAACTTTATCATAACCAATCCATAACTGATTTTTCAGCATCATAAACGATTTATCTATTGGTAGGTTACAGAATTCGGATTTTATAAATGGATAAACAGTGCAGTGATGCATGGAAGGAAAATTACTGAATATTAAAGCATTTTTTTAAAAAATAACGCTTAACCTCAGGGTATAACAGATATTTTCTCGCGAATTTTTTATCGTGTTTATATTATGTTTGTAGAGACATGTCACCTTAGGCTCTCAGCATCTTATTATTAAGACAGTTAAGGTAGATCCGTAACCCTAACTTTCACCAATAAGCTTAAACTGTTCATTTTTATTTAGAAAGATATTACGTATTATGGAGAACATGCAGGAGAAATTGCAGTAGCTGAATATTTCGATCAACAGCTTTAAATAAATTTTGAAAGGGTTACCAGAAATTGTGCTGTTTTTCAATTGTTTATTTGCAATTCAGTTATTTATATATCGTAACTGGCAACAGTTGATCTCCAATTTATCTCCTGCGAATAGGAACAATACTCTCGTTCTTTATTGCTTTGCGACAAAATGTGCAGCATTTTCTCCGGTAAAATATATTTGATTCCTTTTTTTATTTTTCAATCTTTAAGCTTGTTGGCCCAGTAGAAAGTTTATAGATATTATCTATCTCAGTCTTCAGAAACAAGCCTTTTTTGGTTATTTTGAATAGATACTAGGCCTTAATAACGAATCTATTCAATCTATAATAACGAATCTATTCAATTTTTAAGCCTTGAGCTTTTCCACGTGTTTGACTTTAATGCTTGGTCATTTTTTACATATTTCTATATAGCTATCTTGTATTCAAAGTTATGGTTATATGAGTTATATGAACTTATGGTTATATGAACTTATCTGTAGTCTATCATTGGAATTTCATATAACTTTTCATTATATATATATATATATATATATATATATATATATATATATATATATATATATATATATATATATATATATATATATATATATATATATATATATATATATATATATACTCGTATATGGTTTTTTTTCAATCTCCCAAAGTTCCGTTTCTTCCTAAACTTCAAATAAATAGTTTATCTCAGAATATATATTATGCATCACGTATATATTGGTTAGTTCGGCCTACTAATTTCAATGAATTTTGTAAGGGTTTCCAGGAATTTGAAATGTGCAGTTTTCACTTCATTGTTTTTTCAATTTCTCAGAGTTCATTTTTTTCCCTAAACTTTCAAATGAATAGTTTACTTTTCAGAATATAAAATATGCAGCATGCAGAGATTTTTCATTAAAACTAGTTCAATTCAAACAATTTATGAATATGAGAATTATATTTTTACAAGTTTTCTGTGAAGTACATTTGAAAAAATATACAGTTGCAACGCAAGATTCCAACACATTTTGAAAAATTTTTCCTCAGATCTTTGCTATATATTTAATGGTGTTATAGAAAAAATGGTGATAATGTCTCTAAACTAAAGGAATAAACTTTTTACCAAACACAAATCTGTCTAAAACGTTTTATAAATATCCAAACAATTATCAACTTTTAAATCATTTTTATGTTTGACAGTGATTTATAATTATGCATTATGAAGTCATTGTTATAATTTCATGCATCGCATCATAAAAAAAATACTCACAGCATATGAGTCTACTTTAACACCGAATTAAAGTATAAGCGAAAATGGCCATCGCTGCACCTTTTCCATCACCTTTAATTAACAAGCGCAGATGCGAACGCACGCACTAAAGGTTCGATTTCGTCACCCTTTCGTCATTAATTTATGTCAACAATGAAATTGATTTCTGTAAAAAAAATCATAAAGCAAGACTTTATCCTTACGGAAAATTGGATCACACAGGATGTGTGTTTAAAATTACATCTAGGCCGTCATGGCGTCATTACGACTACGCCTATCGCAAGTCGTTAATAAGTTTACCTTTTAAACGTTTATCAACTCCTCTTGGACGTCAAAAAGGCTGTTCTTTAATTTTCAGTCAACAGATTTGCCATGCTTGCTTCCATTTTATACACCTACTTAATATGCGGAACTGTTGCCAAACGCTGATAGTTTATTGAGGTATGAAAGGACGATAATGCGATTTTTTACTTGTTCGCTATTATGTTTGGCGAGAGGAGAGTTTGTTTGCTTATTTCAAAGGAAATATTTTGTCTTGTGAATAGCAATTTATTCATATTACTTTTCCTATCCCACATAGTATAAAATATAGACCGCTTTTATTCGACGTTATGCTGACGTCAGATGAAACGACGTAATATATATATATATATATATATATATATATATATACTATTACGATAAAGTGAGACAAAATAGGATATATCCCAAATAAGCCTGAAATTAAAGAACTATTCACTACAAAGGAGGAGGCGCAAATGCTGCTCAAATTCCCTAGTATAATACATGAATGAAAGTAGAAAAGAACGGGAGTGACCATATGAATTACATAAGAATGGTAGGGGTGGATTGCGACACCCCTTTCCCGCTTAAAGCAGCTTTTACAACCCGGGTAACGCTCACGGAACCAACATAATTCCATGATCAGCCTCCCAAATGTGCGAAAATAAAAGCACCAGAACAGACTCAGAACCAAAGAAGTAAACGAATCCATGAAGAAGAAACATCCGCTAGTCCAACCCGATGGAACGTCTCTTTATATAAGTAAAGTTGCTCATGCGCAGAGAAATATCAGGATAATAGTTACGCAGTCATGAATATTAAATCTCTATATCAACAATCAGATTACAAATTTTCTTTAAAAAAGGATTTGTAATAATGTTGTACAAAATTGACTGGATAATTTCTTTTTATAGCTTCATCTGCAAATTTTTTACATTTGCAAATGCAGTCTTTCCTAAAAGTATTATAATTTTGGTTTCTTCTAAAGTGTCCAATTACTATATTTCTGAAGACATACTTTGCAAGGTTTGAATTCCAATCGATAATATGATTTACCTTGATCCTGTATGAATCTCTTTTGTCGTGTAATTTTGTGTATATTCCATATTTCTTGTGTTTTTTGATAGCTAAATCCAAGAATTTTACCGATCCGTCCTCACACGCTGGATTTTCAATAAGGTCCAATTCGCTTGGGTAGAATGAAAAGTCAAAACATGGGGTGTTTTCATAGCCCCCAATTATCACATCATCGACATAACGGAAGTAGGGCATTTCCGATAGGATATGAGTGCCTCTTTCGTATTTAGATAGATATATATCTGCTAGTATTGACGAGCAACTCCCTCCCATAGGTATGCCCTTGATTTGTTTGTAAAAATTGCTTCCGTCGTGTAGTATGTTTTCCTTTAATACCAATTCTACCAAGTCCATGTATCTTCTATAAGTTATAAATTGCTTTAGATCGTATTCTTCATGTAGATCTTTCAGAATCAATTGTAAATTATCCAAATCAATATTGTTAAAAAGATCTCGAAAGTCGTAACTCTTAAAGTTGATATCGTTATGACAAAACTTTAGTCGGTTTATCAGTTCCTGTCCGTTTTTTATCATAATAGAGTTATGTCTTTTAATATCATGCATAACTATTATGAGTAAATCCAAAAGTTTTTTGTTTGCTATTTCCAAATATGAACCACATCCCACCGTCACAGTTCGAAATTTGACAGGTATTTTGTGTAATTTGGGGATCAGGACCAAATATGGATATTTTATTGTTTTAATATCAATTCCTATTCTTTTGTAAAGTGCCTCTATTCTTTTAGTCAGTATCAATGCGTTACTGGGTATTAAAGCATACATTTCACTGTCCCTGTAACTTTGGTTTAGTGTATCCACGTAGAACTTTTTACAAGTGAAGGCATAATTTGATACTATTTTATCGGTATATGTTAATACATATTCTTCTTTAATTTGCTTGAACGAGGATGGAACTTTAATTTCTCTATTGTTTTTGCAGTGCTGCGGGTAGTAGTGACAAAACGCTTTGTAAAATTTATATTTCCACTCATTAAATGCTTGTATTGGTAAACTGTGTTTTACCGCCAATCTATAAATGAAGATGTCGAGATCATTATAAAATTCTTCGTATACATTTTTAAATTCTTGTATACGGTACTGAAAATCTTATAAATAAAAAATCCCACCGATGGCAAAGAGGAAGTAAAAAACAACACAATAATTATATTAAAACAGAAGAAAAAATATTGAAATTTTTAAAAACTGAAAACACGATGAAAATTGGATGGATTAAGAACTTGGCCTATAGTATCAAGCTTAAATATCTACAGAAAATATAGAATTACATAATACATTTCAACTTAAAAAGAAAGCAATTGCCAAAATGAAGAAGCAAGTACTAATATTGATATCCTATTGGATTTAATCAAACTCAGAGCCAGAATTTTTAATTTAACACTTACAAAAAGTGAAATTATAAAACAATCTAAAGAATTTTTTATTACAACTTTCAAGAACAAACTGTATGAGAACATTCCATTCCATTCTATTTTAAATCATATTAACGTATGTCTTCCTTTGTCCAATATAAAAATCATGATCAATTATAGATTCGTCAAAACCAACGGAAGGAAATTTTTCAATTATAACAAAATGTGTCAAGATGTTGCATCAAATAATGTAGATTCTTGTAATTGTCATGAGAATATTCATAGTGACACTCATCATAAGCATATAATCTCCGGAAATCTAGATTTTATCAAAGACAAAAGACTTAAAAACCTGCTTCAACTCGGTACAAAGTACCGTATACAAGAATTTAAAAATGTATACGAAGAATTTTATAATGATCTCGACATCTTCATTTATAGATTGGCGGTAAAACACAGTTTACCAATACAAGCATTTAATGAGTGGAAATATAAATTTTACAAAGCGTTTTGTCACTACTACCCGCAGCACTGCAAAAACAATAGAGAAATTAAAGTTCCATCCTCGTTCAAGCAAATTAAAGAAGAATATGTATTAACATATACCGATAAAATAGTATCAAATTATGCCTTCACTTGTAAAAAGTTCTACGTGGATACACTAAACCAAAGTTACAGGGACAGTGAAATGTATGCTTTAATACCCAGTAACGCATTGATACTGACTAAAAGAATAGAGGCACTTTACAAAAGAATAGGAATTGATATTAAAACAATAAAATATCCATATTTGGTCCTGATCCCCAAATTACACAAAATACCTGTCAAATTTCGAACTGTGACGGTGGGATGTGGTTCATATTTGGAAATAGCAAACAAAAAACTTTTGGATTTACTCATAATAGTTATGCATGATATTAAAAGACATAACTCTATTATGATAAAAAACGGACAGGAACTGATAAACCGACTAAAGTTTTGTCATAACGATATCAACTTTAAGAGTTACGACTTTCGAGATCTTTTTAACAATATTGATTTGGATAATTTACAATTGATTCTGAAAGATCTACATGAAGAATACGATCTAAAGCAATTTATAACTTATAGAAGATACATGGACTTGGTAGAATTGGTATTAAAGGAAAACATACTACACGACGGAAGCAATTTTTACAAACAAATCAAGGGCATACCTATGGGAGGGAGTTGCTCGTCAATACTAGCAGATATATATCTATCTAAATACAAAAGAGGCACTCATATCCTATCGGAAATGCCCTACTTCCGTTATGTCGATGATGTGATAATTGGGGGCTATGAAAACACCCCATGTTTTGACTTTTCATTCTACCCAAGCGAATTGGACCTTATTGAAAATCCAGCGTGTGAGGACGGATCGGTAAAATTCTTGGATTTAGCTATCAAAAAACACAAGAAATATGGAATATACACAAAATTACACGACAAAAGAGATTCATACAGGATCAAGGTAAATCATATTATCGATTGGAATTCAAACCTTGCAAAGTATGTCTTCAGAAATATAGTAATTGGACATTTTAGAAGAAACCAAAATTATAATACTTTTAGGAAAGACTGCATTTGCAAATGTAAAAAATTTGCAGATGAAGCTATAAAAAGAAATTATCCAGTCAATTTTGTACAACATTATTACAAATCCTTTTTTAAAGAAAATTTGTAATCTGATTGTTGATATAGAGATTTAATATTCATGACTGCGTAACTATTATCCTGATATTTCTCTGCGCATGAGCAACTTTACTTATATAAAGAGACGTTCCATCGGGTTGGACTAGCGGATGTTTCTTCTTCATGGATTCGTTTACTTCTTTGGTTCTGAGTCTGTTCTGGTGCTTTTATTTTCGCACATTTGGGAGGCTGACCATGGAATTATGTTGGTTCCGTGAGCGTTACCCGGGTTGTAAAAGCTGCTTTAAGCGGGAAAGGGGTGTCGCAATCCACCCCTACCATTCTTATGTAATTCATATGGTCACTCCCGTTCTTTTCTACTTTCATTCATATATATATATATATATATATATATATATATATATACCTGGAGTTGAATTGAAAAATATCTACAAAGGTCAAATGTGTTGCTATGTTTTCCGCCATTGTATTAGTTGACTGTATAATATGCCTGACGTCTTGTAACAGCAGTTAATTAGGAAAGCATTGCAGTGTTGTAGAAAATTCAACTTTCAATTCTTATTGGAATTATAGGTGTTGATCACCCAAGAAAAAGAATAAAATATTTTCAGCTATACATTTCGAGGTCTGTCGATACTCATGTATTGCTGTGTATATAATGTTTATGTTACCGCTAAAGCTCGAAAGCAGTTAATGTGCAAATTACCTAGCTAATCAGCAGATTAACTGATTTGCTCGGTTAACGTGCGGAATCAAGAGTTTTCCGCATTTTACCTAAGTAATGTGCACATTAACGGCTTCCGTATCGTTAAAGTTCAAAAGTTTGTTTCTACCATTTCCTTTCCCTACTCCTCTCTCCTCTCCCTCCACTTTTAGTTTGGTTTCGCCAGCGTCTTGTCGTCGCTGGTTGTTTTTATTTCTCATAATTTGCGTCGGCTACCAGTGCGTAGCATAGCTAATTCTGTTTTCAAATTCGTGTCTGCCTGTCAGCGCGTGAATTTGTGTCGTGATTTTTTAAAGCAGATAAATTTAGCTGCTAGTATGCAAGCAAGCACCGAATTCTATTAACTTGATTCTTTAGAAACGTTGCTGTTGTTCCAGCAAAGATCTTATTTTCAATTTAACGAGTGTCTAGTAGGTAATGTGCAGATTATCTAGGTAATTTGCAGATTACCTAGGTAATTTGAGAAATGAGATAATTTTCGGCACTTTAATGGATCACCCTAGTTAATCTGCACATTACCTAGATAATCTGCAAAATAACAGATTTCTGCACTTTAGCGGTAACATATATATGTATATATATATAGGATTCTTAGAAAAGTCCTAAAGTAACCCAGTAACTTTATAAGAAAATGTCTATGAGTGTATACACGATAGGTCTGTCTATAGTAAAGTAACCATGTCCTACCAAATAGAAGTGATTCCAGTGCCCCCAGCGGAGAATTAATAAGTTAGGATAATGAAATCGAACAAAGCAAGATAATTGAATAAAGCTAATTACAAAGTTCTAGATGTCTAATGAGTAGGAATCGAAACTGTCATAAAGTGTGTTTATTGGACGCAATATGGTTTTTGATGAATTTCTGTTGTATTTCGGAATCGACAATAAAACTATTATAGGAGGTATTATTTGACGCAATGTGATTCTGGACTAATAGTTTTCACTGTTAAAATAGGTATTTATTTGACGCAATCTGGCTGTTAATGAATTGCTGTAACTTTTAGCAATCGATAACAAAACTGTATTACAGAAGGTATTTATTTGACGCACTATGTATTTGGATGAATTGCTGTCATTTTTAGGGATCGATAATAAAACTGTCTAGAAGGTTTTTATTTGACGCAATATGGCTTTTGATGAATTGCTGTCATTTTTAGGAATCGATAACAAAACTGTCACTGAAGGTATTTATTTGACGCTGTATGGCTTTTCATGAATTGCTGTAACTTTTAGCAATCGATAACAAAACTGTATTACAGAAGGTATTTATTTGACTCACTATGTATTTGGATGAATTGCTGTCATTTTTAGGGATCGATAATAAAAATGTCTAGAAGGTTTTTATTTGACGCAATATGGCTTTCGATGAATTGCTGTCATTTTTAGGAATCGATAACAAAACTGTCACAGAAGGTATTTATTTGACGCAGTATAGCTTTTCATGAATTGCTGTAACTTTTAGCAATCGATAACAAAACTGTATTACAGAAGGTATTTATTTGACGCAGTATGGCTTTTCATGAATTGCTGTAACTTTTAAGAATCGATAACAAATCTATATTACAGAAGGTATTTATTTGACGCAGTATGGCTTTTCATGAATTGCTGTAACTTTTAGCAATCGATAACAAAACTGTATTACAGAAGGTATTTATTTGGCGCACTATGTATTTGGATGAGTTGCCGTCATTTTTAGGGATCGATAATAAAGTCTAGAAAGTTTTTATTTGACGCAATATGGCTTTTGATGAATTGCTGTCATTTTTAGGAATCGATAACAAAACTGTCACAGAAGGTATTTATTTGACGCAGTATGACTTTTCATGAATTGCTGTAACTTTTAGCAATCGATAACAAAACTGTATTACAGAAGGTATTTATTTGGCGCACTATGTATTTGGATGAATTGCTGTCATTTTTAGGGATCGATAATAAAACTGTCTAGAAGGTTTTTATTTCACGCAATATGGCTTTTGATGAATTGCTGTCATTTTTAGGAATCGATAACAGAACTGTCACAGCAGGTATTTATTTGACGCAGTATGGCTTTTCATGAATTGCTGTAACTTTTAGCAATCGATAACAAAACTGTATTACAGAAGGTATTTATTTGACGCACTATGTATTTGGATGAATTGCTGTCATTTTTAGGGATCGATAATAAAACTGTCTAGAAGGTTTTTATTTCACGCAATATGACTTTTGATGAATTACTGTCATTTTTAGGAATCGATAACAAAACTGTCACAGCAGGTATTTATTTGACGCAGTATGGCTTTTCATGAATTGCTGTAACTTTTAGCAATCGATAACAAAACTGTATTAAAGAAGGTATTTATTTGACGCACTATGTATTTGGATGAATTGCTGTCATTTTTAGGGATCGATAATAAAACTGTCTAGATGGTTTTTATTTCACGCAATATGGCTTTTGATGAATTGCTGTCATTTTTAGGAATCGATAACAAAACTGTCACAGCAGGTATTTATTTGACGCAGTATGGCTTTTCATGAATTGCTGTAACTTTTAGCAATCGATAACAAAACTGTATTACAGAAGGTATTTATTTGACGCACTATGTATTTGGATGAATTGCTGTCATTTTTAGGGATCGATAATAAAACTGTCTAGAAGGTTTTTATTTCACGCAATATGGCTTTTGATGAATTGCTGTCATTTTTAGGAATCGATAACAAAACTGTCACAGAAGGTATTTATTAGACGCAGTATGGCTTTTCATGAATTGCTGTAACTTTTAGCAATCGATAACAAAACTGTATTACAGAAGGTATTTATTTGACGCACTATGTATTTGGATGAATCGCTGTCATTTTTAGGGATCACTGTCTAGAAGGTTTTTATTTGACGCAATATGATTTTGATGAATTGCTGTCATTTTTAGGAATCGATAACAAAACTGTCACAGAAGGTATTTATTTCACGCACTATGGCGTTTGATGAATTGCTGTCGTATTTAGGAATCGGCAATACAACTGTTGCAGAAGGTATACATTTGAAGTAATAATGGATTTTAAAGAATTGGTATTCTACTCAGAAATGGCAGAATATACATTACGTACATGAACTGAAATCTGGTATACAGCATGGTTAAAAAAATGCACATTTGAATTCCAGAACGAATATTACCATGTTCCTTGAAAAGCATTGCATATGATACTGTGTTAGAGGCCCGATGATACACCATTTGACAACTATTCATTGCCTTCTGTATACGCGTTTCGTTCGTTCCTGGTAATGATTCCTATTTAGACAAAAATCTACAACTTTGTAGTTGTCTATTATCGTTTATTTTACTTTGTTGCTGAATTAGTAAACTTAACTTTTAAAATTCTTCACTGAGAAGTTTAACGTTTCTTTCAAGTAATTTACAATTATATTATTAAATAAAAATATTAGTTAAATTTACAATTATTTATTATTAAATATTTTACTTTCTATTTAATCTCCAATAATTTAAAAATTAACTTTTATTAATAGTTATAAATATTATAACACATTAAGAGATAATTTGAAATTAATAGTTATAAAAGTTACCTTCAGAAATTAAATTCATATAGAAAAGATGTTAATCATATGATTAGAACACGAGGTGTTAAGAGTGAATACCTTGCACTACTGTATATCAAAAATGTACTATGTACCAAACAAAAATCTTGAAATGTTTGAAATAAATTGATATCATAGATATATTTGTATAAAAAATACAGCCAAAGCTGATTTTCAGCAATTTGCGAAAGATCTACTCTTAGAAAGAAAATTACATGATGTTGTATTTTACATTTCTCCTGTATGTGACAAGTGCTGCAAAAAATGTCGCTAGTCAAAATACTGAATAAGAAAAAAATATTTTTGCTTGGCCATGCAGCTTTTTTTAACACATGTCCAGCATCAGATGATCTGGTGGTCTCAAAGGTATCAGAACAACAACAAATGTTGACATTTTTGCTTCCAAACCCTTTCTTGTACTTTAATGCTCTTATCGTAATATGGCTGCTGACCAAGCAGATCAAAATCTTCACCATTTATCTAGTGCAGATAAAAATATTTCACCTTCTTTAGTCGAATATAAAACGTTTTAGTCATTTTTTATATTTTAATATATATTCGAGAAGCATGATTTATCGTCTATTGAATGAAAAAATGAATACTCATATTGTAAAAGCATATTCTGGATTTGAAGTTTTCTTAGGAAATATGTAAATAACTCTAAGTGGATAAGCGTCACTCTGAAAATAAGTTGAAATCTGACAACCAAAATTTCCTGAAAAAAAGTTAAAATTTTATTATTTTATGTGTATGTGTTCCTATTAAGGCATTAAAGTTGTACAAACGTCGAATAGATGTCTAGAAAGTTCTTTATCATTAAACATTAGTGTCACCAACATGTCGCAAATATTGATATGGATGTGACATATTTGGGATTTAACTACAAATAGTCATAACCTATGCACACAGCATTATCATGCTGCTTGGATAACACAAAATACTCAATTTAGAACAATTTTTACAGATAATTATATGTTATTTTGAAAACTGGCATAATTAATGAGGCTTTGGAGGTGACATTGGAAAACAGTACTCCCCATTTTTATAAGTACTTTGAATTAAAACTTAAGGAACTTATAACTTACCTCTTATAATAGATAGCTAGCTAACAAAATAGTTAACTGTAGCTTTAACTCACTGTAAAGGTTCTTGACTTTGCTGCCTTTTAGGGTATTAGATTAAGATGGTATAAAATTTTCCATGGAGGGGACCAAAATTCTGGGGACTAACATTTTCTCAAAAAAAAATGAACTAACAGTTTAGTCACTAAATGAAGAAAATAATGTTTCTTAGTTAACTTTGATTACTGTTTTAGTATTTTTTCTTATCTTTTAGAAGAAATAGCTACAATAATATTAAAAAATAATCGTGAGGTATCATGGAGGTGACATCCGGTACGTTTTGAACACTTTTTATACAGTAAAACCACATAATTATCCTAAAATTCATTTGAAATAAAGCAATTTGATGCACTGCAATTATTTATAAATGAATATTTGATAATTTATCTAAAAAAAGTTTTGAAAAAATTGCCAGGGACACAAGTTTCCACTTAATTTCAGAATGACCCGTAATCGAACTACAGATCTCCGACTAGCTAGTTGACACACTATCTATTTAGCTACTGAGACAATTTATTTTCTTTCTATATTAGAAATAGTATCTACATCCCCGTATTCATAAATAAGAATATTACGAGGGTTATTGCAACGAAGTAAAAGGATTTTTTTTTTCAAAAAAGGGCCGAAAGTTATCATTAACAACACATTGGGCAAGAGCCGTGAATCCCTGTTTATTTACACGGCACTTGCCCAATATGTTGCTAATGATAACTTTGGGCCCTTTTTGAAAAACTTCCCTTTTAATTCGTTGCAATAACCCTCGTAATATTCTTCTTTATGAATCCCTGTTTATTTATACGGCTCTTACCCAATATGTGGCTAATGATAACTTTGGGCCCTTTTTTGAAAAACTTCCCTTTTAATTCGTTGCAATAACCCTCGTAATATTCTTCTTTATGAATACCTGTTTATTTATATCTACCATTATTCCATTTGTAATTTGGATCCTGTACAAATTTTAAGTTACGCTTGGCGACTCGTTCTCAACTTCATGCTTGTCAAACATCTACATATACTTATCTGAGACGTTTCAGTTTATTGTAATTTATGTTTGGCTATAATTTGGACTTTTTTCATTGTCTTTTCTTTGTATTTGTGTTTAATACTTGTTTAAATTTTAAATCTCCCGTTTATAACATTTACTATTGTAATTTTGTAATTGATTAATCTTCAATAGTCTGTTTATATTATCAGTATTCCGCTGATTTAAGCAAATTTGTCTGCCGATCTGGTTTACATATGAGCTGGTTTCAACGGTAATGTTTCATATAGACACTGATGAAAAGTATAGTGATACCCGAAACCGCTCTGGCCTTTTAACATTTGTGCATTGTCTTATACGATGGTTTTATTTGTGTAAATCACCTTTTTATTTACGATATGTGTCTCTAATTTTATTGCTCGTATATTAAAGTAGACGTGATGCCAACTAATAATTATAAAAAGTAAGCTTTGAAATCAATAGTTGATATTGTCTCAGAAGATTTAAGGCTGTTGTTTGGAAGTCTGAGCAGGGCTGCCCATTGAGGGCGCAATACCAATTGAGTAGGGATGTATGGTAGCGGGCCTCACCCTATTCTTTAGAGAAAAGGTGGGCCTCACCCTATTCCTTAGGATGGCGTATATGCTTGAAGCGGAGCCCTCAATTTGCAAGGATGGTCCTGGTCCGACATCTAATTAAAATAAAACTTAATATTCTTCAAAAGTTATATCTTGTTAATAAAAAATTCTCAAAAATTATAAACTTGTCATGTTGTTTTACTCTAAAACGTGATGATTTACTCCTTCATTTCTAATGCTAAAAAAATTATAAATCCCTCAAAATTCGTTTTACAGTAGATGGAAAATATTAAGCAAAATCTATATTTCTCTAAGCATGATGGTCGCGGTTATTGATCATAATTAAAATATGAAAAAGACTGGATCAATTTTTTTATATAAATATTTATGTAAAATTTACTTTTATTATCGAAATCATTTTTTTTTAAAGTGAAACAGACTAAATTTGCTGTAAGTACTGTATTAATGCTGCAAGTAGTGTGTAAGTAGTGTATATAATATTTGTATCAAGTATAACATTCCCAGCCACGCATTACACTCACATTTTTAGCATCTGACAAGGTTTCAATTAGTTCAACATAGGTTTTTCCAACGAAGATTTTCACAGTACATTTGAGAGATAGATTCCAATAAATCATCAAAAATTAGAAACAATTAAAGTGTAATGAAGAATTGAGCATAATTCAAGAAAAGTTAAACATTTTTATTTTGAGTTAGAATTTTTAGTGTTAAGTTTCCCTTCGTTTTAATAAAGCATGAAATTTTACTTGAAAGAATAATAGGAGCAAAATGAGATGGTTATTGAAAAATCAAATAGAGATTTGAGTCAGATGGAGTTGTCCAGTAATGAGAGAGTTTGTAAGCCCCTTTGAATCGATAACATAAATTATTTCAATATGTTAAAAATATCCAGAAAGTACTTTGCAGAGTCTATTTAGAAGATTATAGCATACAATTTCGTTCTAGTGTCTCAATAGGGAAAGCTTCTGATGGCCAGTAAGAAGATCCGTGATTGGATTCATGGTTGGGACAGCGATGTTGTTTACATGTCCTATAAAATCCAGAAACTTGGATACTCTGAAGGATAAAAACATTTTTTTGTTAAATAAATAACTTATTCTTTTATTCGTGACATGAATGTCTCTAATTGGAATGGATTAAATTATTTCAGTACTCACCTTTTATTTTTTCCTGGAAGGTCAATTTGTTTGTCTGAAGCCTACATTTTAATGTATTTGGGCAGTAGGTGTGCATATTATTGATTATTTTCCACTCTTAACGAGAATACAAACTTGGCATTGCGACTCTGAAAGTTAGAGCATAGTTCATGCAGCCACTGAGCTTTCGCAAATGAACCCTATGGGTAGAATACCTGTGTTTGATACTTTATAAAAAGCTATTAAACAAGAAAGATCAATCACGCATAAAGCATTGATTATGCAACACTTTCCAACTGCAATGCAATTCATTTAAAAATCTCTAAAATGCGATACATTCCTCGGTAATATTTTTAAAATTATTACAATATTACATTAATTTATTATATTTGAAAACTTAAAATTTCATCGATGACATCGATTTCATCGAAACAAATGAAAATTATTCAAATGACGTCATCGAAATATAAATCGCCTCTATATAAAAACAGTATTTCATTCATAAACATTTTTCCAATCCTTTCATTCATCACAATACTATAATATTTTACTTCATTTAAAAACTTAAAACCATGGAGGTACAAGTAATTGAACTCTATGCTTAAAACTTAATCGAAAACATCATCTGGATCTCTGATTAAAATCAATGAATGTTTTACTCATATCAACTATATTGCAGACTCCATGAGCTAAATAATTTTTCGTTAAAGAAATGCAGCAATTCTTAAACAACTTATTCTGCATCTTTCGGTGTTTACATATTCCATAAATGAAAATTGGGTTCCGTTGTAGAAATAATCAAAATTTGACAATCATTTAAACTCAGATATATTGTAATTGCGTTGTTTCAGTATGTAGATGCACAGAATTTAAGCAAAAATAAAGCGGTTTTAGGACAGATACAACATTCAATATGAATTAAAAAGAACGTTAAAAATCACGATTTTGCTACAAGATGGATGCCATATTTTATTTTGAGGTTGGTCACGTGATATTTTCATATGATGACCACGTGATCTCTTCAACTGAAGGGTGTAATTATTATTTTAAATTTTATTTCAAAAACTACTGAATATATTTTGCTGAAATTTTTTTATATTTAATTTATGGGATAATTTGAATATTTCCTAAAACTTTCGAATCAATTTGTGAATGAAAAATGAGTGTTTGAAAAATTAGGTCCCATAGGGTTCAATGTATTTTATTTTTTCCACCCGGGTCCAATCCAAATCTAATTGGGTGATATTATTCATTTATATTCCTGTAGGTCCCACCACAGACCGTCTGAACAACATACTAAAATTTCATTTTGATAAAGTCATTTTTACGGAAGTTATCGTGCTAACGGACAGACAGAATGAATAAAGTTATAAACACTTTTCAAATATGTTGTAAAATGTTAACAAAGTCATAAACACTTTTCAACGATGCTGTAAAGTGCTAAAAAGATCTTAGTTTTATGTTTTCTAATAAAGAACATAATTTGATTCTGGAAATAATGCTAAAACAATTTAGTCTCTCAATGAACATCTTTTATATTTATCAAATATTACAATTCTGAATGACATGATATCACTAATAATAACACTAATTTATACGCCTCTAATTGAATATCACTAATTATACATAATATATTAAAATACAAATCTGCAAATTATCATAAATCTGAAATTATTATATGCATATAAAAATTAGTATAAATATGAAATTATAATATAAATATCTGAAATTGTAATACAAATCTACAAATTAATATGAAACTGAAATTATTTTATAAATCTACAAATTATTATAAATCTGATATTGTATTTCAAATATACAAATGTTTATAAATCTACAATTCCAATATAAATCTACCGATTATCATAAATCTAAAATTATAATATATAAATATCGATCATGCCCATGCAAATTTCAATGAATATTCCTAATTTCTACCAATACTTCAAAGACTGTAAAAGTGCTCGTTAAAAGTAAAACGAGAAATGCCACAGAATCATAAAACATGCTAATTAATTGCGTGATACATAGTTTTCCGTCTCGTTGCCCCAGTGAATATAATATAATGCACTGAAACAAACCACTCAGTGTATTTCTTTCATTAGGAGCGATTTATTAGCTATGTTCTGATTATGAGAAATCGAGTCCTCTGACATTACTAGGCAACGAGGCAGACTCGATTTTTATTCAAACAAATGGTAGAGAATGTATATCAGTTGTTTTTGCTACTGAGCAATACAGTTTCATTTTATTCGGACGTATTTATTATATTCGAATATGTGATTTAAATCGGGTACTTAATTATATGTGTTTATATTTATAATTTTTAATAAATAACTCATAGAGAGAACAGGAAATGTTCGTAACATTATATAGAACGTCACAAAATAAGCTTCAGGGAAATTTCAAAATATTCGGTTCCGAAAAATTGATCTATATGAACGGCTAACAAACAAAAGACATACAAACGGAACCTGCCTCTAAGGGGCGTTTCCAAATTTAGTATTGAACTCCAATATCAAATGTATCTATGGACCGGTTTCGTAATGTCTATGCGCTCGTCTGCCAGAATTGACGGAACATGCAATGGCAGAAATGAATCTTGCTATGTAACAAATATTTTATTTTATTACTTCCTTATATACATAATGTATAGGGAAAGTATTGCGTCGGGGTCGAAAATTCGAATTCGAGTTTTCGAGCCCGTTTCAAGCATCCCTGATCACGAATCGAACATTTTTGAGGTGATGTCTGTCTGTGTGTGTGTGTGTGTGTGTGTTTGTCAGTGAGTCTGTGGAGACGATAACTGACGAACGAATGAACAGATTCGAACGAAATTTGGTACAAAAATTACAATCCATAGACACTGGAAGTCTATTGTTTTTATACGCAATCAGATGTTCAGAACCCCCTTAAATTTTCGAGTGAAATTTTGAAAAAATCGTCAAAAAATCAAAACCTGTCATAAAGTTACGCAAATAGACATTTCTTGTGTAATTTTTCATTAAAAAACGATTGACATAAATTTTAGAACGCTAATATGAACCGTTTTCGAGATATTGCACATTTCTAAAAAAAAATTATCAGAAAGTCATATAAAATAAAAATATATATATTTCCTATTGAGAAACATGTTCACTTTTCATATGTAATGCCATGCAATAAATTTGGTGACATCATTCTCGTGGATCTAGCTCGTTCCATTCATGAAAAAAGATACTTTGAGTAATACTATTGTATTTGAACGCCAATAGTCATTCATCTGCTGTAAGAATAACTTATTTCTCCGTCCATAACGCTTGGCGAGATTTGCGCGACGAATTTGGTGGAATGTCGCCAACTTGGCGAATTTTTCAAATGTTGCTAAATTAGCGAAAAACTCGGCAAATCGATAGAAATGCCGCTAAATCAATGAAAATGCCGACTCATTGACGAAAATTCAATATCTTGGAAAGAATATAAATATCTACTATAAAAATAATCAATTTTTTTTACTGTAAAACTAGTAAATTCGTTGCATTATATAAGGAAAGTCATGTGCTGCCCACATCAGATTTTTTATCTATGAAAAGTCAACGCGGTTGTGTATATATGTGCTGTGCATTATGCATTGAAAAATATACATTATGAGAAAAACACGATTTTTAATGGCCTCCCGTATACAAAACAGCGCACAGGGAAATAGAATATAAAATTAAATCACCCACGAAATTGAACCTTATTGTGGATATAGATCAATTCAATCCTAAACAATCTATATAAATAAAATTGAAAATTTGTCTATAGGTGTACTTTGTAGATGTGTGGATATCTCATCATCACAGGAGAACGGTTACACATAATTTCAAGATTTATTTTTGAGTGCAGCCTTGGAAAAGCCCTACTTAATATCTATTACATGTTTCTAGTTTTATCATCAGAAATATATTATTGAAAAACGAATATCCCATAGAAATAACATTATGCAGAATATGTTTTTCCTGAAATATATTTGAAGGAAATTATACCAAATGTGTCTCTATGGCAGACGATTGCCATTATTTTTTTTTTCAGATTTAAATTGTTAAAAAAATTCATTTTATAAATGAAGGACATTTCTGGCTAGATTTATATTACGGGTTTAAAGGTTATACTTTAAAGGTATACTATATAAACATTATCATTATCCAAAATTGATATTATACATTGGGGAGATGTGGATGTAGGCGGATGAAGCAATTTCAACAATTTTGCATAGTATCAAATTTAGATAATGATGAGATTTATAGTATTGTTTTGAATTGAAAATCCCTATATCCTCATTTCCCTTTGAAAATTTTACATAATATCAATTTTGGATGAACATAGCATTTTTATAATACTGTTTCGAATTTAATCTGTTTACATCCTCAAATTGGTCCAATTTCGTGTGTGATTAAAATTTATTTTCTCCCTTTACGTATGTCACTGTTGTGTAGAAGTGGATATTGGGAAACTTTTTTTTAATGAGTTTTTACTTTCCCTGAAATACATGGTAATATATAGGGAAAGTATTGGAATCATGTCGAAAATCGCAATTCGAGTTTTCGACGGATGTACACGTTTCGAGACCTCTGGAATACGAAAAAACTATTTTTAACGTGACGTCTGTGTGTGTGTCTGTCTCTGTATACGTCTGTCTGTCTGTCTGTCCGTGTGTCAGTGTGTCTGTGCAATGTATGTATCCAATCTTACTCAAAAACTAATGGACTGAATTTCTTAAAATTTGGTAGGTGACCTTGGTGCTGATTAGCTTTTGGTACGATTCGTGAAAACAGAACCCGTCTTTTTTTGCTAAGTGGTCCGTAAAAATTTCATTTATTCGCTCTAGCTAAAATATTAATGGACCAAATTTCACAAAATTTGGTAGATAAGTTACTTGTGGGATACTTTGTTGCTGAGTAGATTTTAGTACGATTCGGAAACGAACAACCCGCCTACGTTTACGAAATGACCCGCAAAAATCGGCAAAATCTAAAAAAAAAAAAAAAAGACTACGTATGCTGAAAACGTATGCTGTATTAATGTACGTATATGTTGTATCAATTAAATTCTAGTTTTATACGAAATTTTTGACGAGGAAAAGAATATAACTCACTCCATTATACTTTAGGACTAACCGTTCTCAAGATATTTGAGATTTCTTGCGTTTTTGTTACGCCGCTATCGGAAAAATATCCAATTACCAAATTTAAACAAAAATTGAATTAAAAAAGCAAATTTAGTGTTATTTGGTGCAATAAAACTCAATCTAATGAATTATTAAGGAAATAAATAAAATATGAATTTAAGTCTGCAGGGAAAGTCATATGCTGCCACATCAGATTTTTTTTTATTTAATTTTCATTCTTTAAAGCAAGTTAGTACGTCCTCAACCTATATACTATTATACATGAATCGACGCATTAAAACCAGGATAATATTTCAACTTAAGATACTGAACCGCAATTCGCAAAGAAAATACAAGAAAATGGCATAAACAATCATGACGAAACCTAAATGACCTAACGTAATAACGCGACACATTTGATAGATTTAAATATTCCGATTTATGAAACTGTGCCGAGTTTCAGCTCCCTGTGTTTTCTGGGAGCAGAGAACGAGTTAGTCAAAAATGGCGTAAATGATGTAAGATAATGAAATGAAAGTTTGATAGATCAAAATATTCCGCAAGACATAAATTTGTGCTGAGTTTAAACTCGTGTAGTGAAAAAATGGATATCCTTATTTAAACATTTCGATTTTAAAGTTTTAGCTTTTATGAAATCCAGAATCCAATTTTTATCCCATACGTATAAAATGCAATAAATAACATTCAAATTACATTATAATTTACAAAATGATATTTAAGGCGATTTGCAGAAAAAAATTAATACTAATGTGTTTCAAAACTTATATTGCATGATATCCATATCATAGCGAAATTAATATGGATATAATAATTTAAAAATACTGATGTATAATTTTTATATGCTACTCTTGGTACATTATGCGTCTCAACAATTTTTAAACCAAACTCTAAAAATGTGCTTATCTAAACGTACAAATTGTGAATGTTTTCATTTCTCCCCAATACACCTGGCGTTAAAAATCACCTACGATGAAAATTCTAATCTCTAATGCTAACAATGCAAAGTCCCTGGAACCCCCTCAGGAGAGCACAACAATGCACAGCAAAAGCCCAACAGTAAACATGCCCATCTTGAAAAGACTTAACTGCGAGATGAGCAGATGCCTATCTTCTTTTATGTCCTTTGTGAGAATTTGCAAAAGGCAGGTAGACCATAAAGAAAATAAAAGCAGGTAACACAAAGAACTGACTATAGGGGTGGCCCACGGGTACTTTGTTCATGGAGCTGCACTACGATGAGAGTTCTGTGTGCGAAAATGTGTTGACTAAAGGAAGTGATAAAAATACGCAATGATGTACGAAAATATTTGCATTTGTGGAGATTTCAGGGAATAGGGAGCGGTTCCGGTAGCAGTTTGTATTTGAAATGTTCTGCATGCAGGTTAATGTTAAAAAAAATCTTATGGCAATATTTTTTACAGGCAAATTTGAATATATGCTCCATATCAAAAAAATATCACTTACTGCATGAAGTTTACTGTAAACTGCCGATAATCTGTCACATTCTGGATTTCAGTGGTGCTGGATTATCAATTTTGCCGGATTATCGGATGTTGAACTAAAATAAAAAAAATTGTAAAAATATATAAAAATATAATAATAATAATAAATGTGGTATTTATTTGCCTTAAACATTAAACAAACTGGATTATATTGTTCAGTATGTAAAAAAACATATAAATTAATTTAAAAAATATTTTTTATTAAAAAAACCCATTTCAAATTTGAATCTAAGACAGAACCACAAACCCATTCATTTATTGCTCATGAAATTAAAATCATAAACAAACATTAGAAAAATCTAAACATTTACCTTATCTTATTATATCTCGAATAGACAATCAAGAAATAAGTAGGTATTGAATAAGAAGTATGGAAAAATTAATAATCGATAATTATTATATTTTCCTGATTCAATTAATGTTACAGATAGTCCACTGGATAGTCTCCACTGGACTTAATCATACATTAATATCAACGGGACATATATGATGATATGTGGAATATATGATGACATACAATAGAGATCATGACATACATGATGACATACAATAGAGATGGTTTAGATTCACAAACAAAATCATATGAATTATATGAAACTTATTGGTAATATGCACTTTATGCAAATGTTTATGTTATGTTCTTTCGATGGTTTTACATTATCTTATTTTTTCGCATATTCGTTAATTATATTATACATCAACTATGTAGTTCTAACAACTACATTGCATAGAAAACGCTCATAACACCAATAAGTTTCTCTGCAAGTAATTAATTTAGAAGTAATTCATTTTTTAAATATATTTATAAATTTTTTTCACAACTTAGGCAACGAATCTGTTAAACAGAATTATTAATTCGTTTATGCAGAATGGCGTTAATAAACATTAGTTTTAAGAATTTTGAAATTCATTCAATACTTCAGAGTACAGTACCATTGCTGTTGTAATTTTAAATCAAAGATATTTGCTCCAATCATAGAAGCAAAAGGAAAAGTTATTATTGCTGTAGCAAGTAAAATCTGCCATCTATGTTTTTACTATGTTTTTACCAAACATTTTACTGAAACATCTGTTCCGCAGAATTGACTATAGATGATAACTGATGACCTTAGATGATAACTGATATGCATTCAACATCAAATTTGGGACGAAGTAGAAAGATTCATTAAATATTTGCACTTCCGGTTTTATCACTAGTTTCGGTTGAAAAATATCTCTTCGGATCATCCTTTTCTTAAAATCAGCTACCGATAGAGCTCAAATAATAGAGTTGATATGAATTCAGCATTAAATTCAAGCAGAGGTTCAGAGAAGGCTTACTAAAGATTTCCACTTAATCTCTTGGAGTTGCCACATTTGGTTTTCTAAAACATCGTAAGCCTTCACAAAAATGAGTGTGCAAAACGGTATAAAAATAATTAACAGTTCTATTAAAAATGAAGTGTACTCTTTCCATCATATGCAGTAACCTTCATGATATTATTTTCCTTTTAAGCACGATGTTCCTAATTCATTTACTTTGAATCTTATTAAATAATGCAGTAACACCTCGATTTCACGCCTCCCGCATTTTACTTTGCCAGCTTCGTACGTTATTCTACCTCTGTGGCAATTTATATCCTGTGCCATTTACGTGTTCCTTTCCCGTGTCAGACGTCATTTCAATTATGCGTTTTACGTTTTTTCGCATCACAAGTATTTCTTTGGTGCCAGATAAGATCTTCCTAGTATTTAATTCATGTATTGTGCATTTGTACGCTTTTTAGCACTTTCCAACATAGTTGAAAAGTGTTTACGACTTTGTTCATTCTGCCTGTATGTATGTCTGGCCGTTCGAACTATAACTGATATAAAAATGACTTTGTCAAAATGACATTTTAGTATGTTGTTGAGACGGTATGTGGGACATATGGGAATGTAAGTGAATAATATCACCCAATTAGATTTGGAATGAACCTGGGTTGAAAAAATGAAATATATTGAATCTTGTGGGACCTTTTTTCAAACATTTTTTTAACGAAGATAAAATTCACAAATTGCTTCTACAATTTTAAGAAATATTCAATTTATCCCATAAAATATATAAAAGCAATTTCAGAAAAATATGCTCGGTATTTTTTTTGATAAAAATTAATATAGTAATTATACTCATATTATATGAAAAGATCATGTGACCCACTTCAAAGCAAATATTCAAATTTTTTTTATCAGTATAGAAATCGTGATTTTTAAAGCTCAAAGATGATTTTCAATCTTGATTTGTAAAGTTTAAATTTATATTTAGTGTTGCATTCGTCTAAAAACTGCTTTATTTTTGCGTATTTTCTGTACATCTATATTCTGTGCCCATGCAATTACAATATATTTTAGTTTAATGATCATCAAATTTTGATTATCTCCACAACCAAGTCTAATTTTAATGGTTGCAGAATGTAAGCAAGTGATTGTAAGATTAATTGTATAAGATCTGCTGAAAATTTTCACGCAAAATTATTCAGCTCTGGAGTCTGGAATAAAAGTGATACCAATGAAATATTTATTGCTTTTACATAGAAATCCAGACGATTTATATTTGGATGACGTTATTTGAATAAAGTTCTTTTTTTGATGAAGTTTTAAGTTTTAAAATATAATACATTATTGTAGTATGTGATAATTTAAAATATATCAGCGCTGAATGTATCGCATTTTAGAGATGTTTAAATAAAATTGCATTTCAGTTGGAAAGTGCGTCATAATCAATGTTTATGCATGGTTGATCTTTCTTGTTTTTTAATTAAACGCGGTCTTAACCGATTCTCACCCCTCTCCTGCGTTCATCGATTTATGAAGGTCGGTTGTTTAAACGGACAGGGAATTAATTTTGAGAACTATGCTTAGAGACGTGACCACCTCAGAATTAGAAAAGTAATTATTTGATGGATTCTTCTTCGGACAACAGAGAGTATTATATGGAAACTGCAGCACCTACTGTACCTTATTTCACTACATCGTTGAATGGCTTTAATTATTGAAGAAATTCTTCCTTGGTCATGATTCGCAAAAAAAAAAAAATCTGATGTGGGCAACACATGACTTTCCTTACACAATACAATGAATTTACTACTTTTACAGTTAAAAAAATGTTATATTCTTTCCAAGATATTGAATTTTCGTCAATGAGTCGTCATTTTCATTGATTTAGTGGCATTTATATCGATTTGGTGAGATTTTTGTTAATTTGGCAACAATTAAAAATGTCACCAAGTTGGCGACATTCCGCCAAAGCCGTCGCCAAATTCTCGCCAAGCGTTATGGACGGATAAATAAGTTATTCTAACAGCAGATAAATGAGTATTGGCGTTCAAATACAAAAGTATTACTCAAAGTGTATTTTTTCATGAATGGAACGAGCTAGATCCACGAGAATGATGTCACCCAATTTATCGCATGGTATTACATATGAAAAGTGAACATGTTTCTCAATAGGAAATATATATATTTTTTGTTTTATATATAAATTTATGATTATTTTTTTGAAAAATGTGCAATATCTGGAGAACGGTTCATGTTAGCGTTCTAAAATTTATGTCAATCGATTACTAATGAAAAATTACATAAGAAATGTCTATTTGCGTAACTTTATTAGTGGTATTGATTTTTTGACGATTTTTTCAAAATTTCACTGGAAAATTTAGGGGGTTCTGGACATTCAATTGCATATAAAAACAATAGGCTTCCAGTGTGTTAACGGATTATGACTTTTGTACCAAATTTTTTCGAATCGGTCCATACGTTCGTCAGTTATCGTCTCCACAGGCTCACTGACACACACACACACACACACACACACACACACACACATACACACACACACACACATACACACACACACATTCACACACACACACACACTTTCACTCACACACACACGCACACACACACACAGACATCACTTCAAAAGTGTTCGATTCGTGATCAGGGATGCTTGAAACGTGCTTTCCCGTCGAAAACTCGAATTCTAATTTTCGACCCCATCACAATACTTTCCTTATACATTATGTATATAAGGAAAGTAAAAAACGCATTTGCAAAGCATTTCAGTCCCTGAGCCACACTCTTTTTGAAATAAAAGCCAGGAATATCAGACGGTGAAAATCACAGCATTAGAAAAATGAATTTAAGTACAATGCCGTATACATTTGGTTACAAATTTGTGTCCATATCGATTTTTAGGTCATATTTTAAAATAGTTTGTTTTACTTTCTGTATAGTTCCATTTCCTTAAATATCGATTTTATGTTCTCATGTTGTAATACCTTTTTTGCTGGTTCTGTAGAAATCATGAAATCAAAGTTTCATTATGTAATCAACCTATATCAAAATTAAAAATATTTTTATCAGTAAAAGATATGCATCAATAAGATGATTGCCCAAAAATTTATATCCTAAAAAGAGATATATAATAGTCATAATATTTGGGTAGCACTACATTGCCACATCCTTGTCAGTTACTACTTTTTAGATCTAAAGCTTCTATTTACCTAAAAATTTGTTATTCAAAAAGTTACGGTGAAAAGTATTTCCTACTAAAAGAAAATAGAGTGTTAAAAACAAAGTTAAATTTTTTCCTAACGCTTTACTCGTATAGATTTATTCACAAGGGGACCATATACCCAATTTTCTATAGAAAATAGTGAGATTTTTGTTATTTGCATTCTTAGAGCACGTTACTTTCTAAATCCTGAAATGTATTTTTTTAAATGAATCTATTATTAATGAAATCAGAAGAATTTTTTTCTAAAGCACACCACATTTTATATGTGAGTTCAAAGTTTTACTTTTGATTTATTCAAAACCATGTTTCCTGTGTGTTTCCAGCTTTTTTCAACATTTATTGTAAAAAATATGATGTGGGCAGCACATCACTTTTCCTATACAATGAGATTAATTTGCGTCTTTTACAATGAAAAAATAAAGATCTACGGCATAGTGTTTTAATGCTGACTTGTGCGTTTAGAGCTAATTTCGGATGACAACATGTGAAACTATTTCGAAGTACCGAATTAACTCATACTTCATGTAACTTTAAATTGGCAATTATCAATATTGATAGAATCCGCAATAAGTAACAAAGTCCATATATTAAATATTTTAATGAGTAATTCATCAGTTTGGAGTCATTTTCTTTTACTTAGTATGATATTTGCAATTTTAGCAATATTTTCAACAATCTCGACATATAGCCAAGATGGCAACATTTCGCAAAATCATTCACCAAATTTGACAAATTTCACGCCGAACGCAACAGATAAACGGAGAGAAGAGCATTTCTTATACATAAATGATTCTTGCCGTTGGCGTCAAGATTGTTGGTGTTGGTTGTTAATTGTTGCCGTTGGCGTCAAAACTCATAACCATTACACAAAGTATATTATCCCGTGAATGGAAGAAACTAGATCCACAATAATGATAGTGGAATATTATATATGAAAAGTGAACTTATTTCACAATAGTTACATTTTTAACTTTATGTGCTTTTTTGATAAATTTACTTGAAAAAGTGCAATATGTCGTGAACGGTTCAAGCTAGAGTTCTAAAATGTGGGGCAATTGTTTTCTAATAAAAATTTTTATAAGATACAATTCTTTCTATAACATTATTAAAGATTCTGATTTTTTGATGATTTTTTTTAATTTTTGAAAATTCCGGGGGGTCTTCCAAATTTTTTATTGCGCTTAAAATCAACGGGCTTCCAGTACTCATGGCTTGAAATTTTTGTATAGAGTTTCGTTCGTGAGACTGCATCGTCTCCATAAACGCTCGAACACATAAACACACATACACACGAACAAACATATACACATATAGACACATACATCACCATAAAAACGATCGATTCGAGTTCAGAGTTCAGTGTTACTTGAAACATGCTTTTTCATCAAACACTCGAATTTTCGAATCCGTCACAATACTTTCACTATACATTATACTATGTATATAAGCAAAGTAAAAAGTTTTCTTTTTATGTGCTTGAAAATCTCCAAACATATACAGTGCGCGTCTGCGATCTTGTTGTACAATGAAACTCAAAAATGTGTATATTAACTGCAATAATTTTCATAATTTTTGGCTGAAACGATCGATGAAAAGCGAAACATTGGTTTTTGGTGCAATTTTATATTTCTGGACACAACTATGCATGATATAATTTTGTTGGCTTATCGCACTCAAAAGAAGGTAAACGAAAATGTTGATTCTTCTCACGTTTTGGAGCATCCTATAGTACACTCTGCGTATTTAAAAAAAATCTGATGTGGGCAACACATGACTTTCCTTATATAATGTAATGAATTTAATACTTTTACAGTAAAAAATAGGTTTTTCTTATAATAGATACTAATATTCGTTCCAAGATGATGAATTTTCGACAATTAGTCTTCATTTTCATTGATTTAGCGTCATTTTTATCCATTTGGTGAGGTTTTCGTTAATTTGGCAACATTTCAAAAAGTCGCCAAGTTGGCGACATTCCGCTAAATTCGTCGCCAAAATCTCGCCAAACGTTATGCACTAAGAAATAAGTTATTCTTACAGCAGATAAATGACTATTGGCGTTCAAATACAAAAGAATTACTCAAAGTATCTTTTTCAAGAATGGAACGAGCTAGATCCACGAGAATGATGTCATCCAATTTATCTCATGGTATTACATATGAAAAGTGAACATGTTTCTCAATAGGAATTTTTTTTTTATTTTATATGACTTTTTGATAATTTTTTTGAAAAATGTACAATATTTTGAGAACGGTTCATGTTAGCGTTCTAAAATTTATGTCAATCGTTTTCTAATGAAAAATTACATAAGAAAAGTCTATTTGCGTAACTTTATTAGTGGTTTTGATTTTTTGACGATTTTTTCAAAATTTCATTCGAAAATTTAGGGGGGTTCTGAGCATTCGATTGCGTATAAAAACAAAAGGATTCCAGTGTTTACGGATTGTGATTTTTGTACCAAATTTGGTTCGAATCGCTCCATTCGTTCGTCAGTTATCGTCTCGACAGACTCACTGACACACACACACACACACACACACACACACACACACACACACACACTCACACACACACACAGAGACAGACATCCCTTCAAAAATGTTTGATTCGTGATCAGGGATGCTTGAAACGTGCTCTCCCGTCAAAAACTCGAATTCGAATTTTCGACCCCGTCACAATATACTTTCCTTATACATTATGTATATAAGGAAAGTAATAATACCCAGTAAAATGATTCACAAATCTTAAAATCGTACAAATTAAATATCAGTGCGTGTTTAGTAGCTCAAACTGCTCTCTGAGGGGAAGAAAAGGGTATTGGACAGATTAGCAGAAATTACGAGAAAATAAAAATCTCACCATCCGATAAAGGGATGAAATGACTTGAAGAAAGTGTGAAATCTTGTAGCGCTCAGGGATCATGAAGAAAAATTGACCATCAGCTGGTTACAAAGTAGCAACAAAAGACCGCGGGAGATTGAAACTTTTATCAGCCGAAATGTAAAGCTTTTTTGTAAATGTAAACAAAATCAGTAAGTCATTTTGTCTACATTCATGCTGTTTACATTGTTTGCACCCACTTATTATTTTAAGTACCATAAAATATGGTTGAGCTTCATTAAAGATAATAATAATGAATTATGTGTGGGAATTTAAGGGAATTGCTTACATGGCCAGACTGGTGTGTATATCAGCCCACACTGTGTGCAATAGAGGAAACATAAGATCGACTTCCGATTGAATTATTTAACTGAAAATTGGGTACGGGGTAATCCAGTATTCATGTGTGAGAATCGCATGCGTCGGTGCTGTGTTCGATCCTTGGCGCCGCCCAGACCATACTTCTTGTCTTCGCACAATAGGACAGAATAAACCTGTAGGTCCAAACTTCCGTCCGAGAAGTGATCCGTTAGGAAAAGCATCATACAGTCTCTGTGGTTAATATCCCCAATTAGTCCGGTCTAAAGTGGCTGGCACTTTTCAGCCCGTTCAATTAGATACTTTAAATCTTCAGGTAGGCAAGACATTTTAAAAAGAAAGAAAAATCTAAAAATAGGTGAAACCTACAACACTTATATATTGAAAATCGCGCTTTTTAGTGCGGCGACTAGCATCGATGAGTAATCTTAGTAACACACTTCAGCACTGATATTGCGCTGGTATTAAAAAGAAACGAAATAAAGAAAAAAATATTCTGTTATGTGCTGGACGTGCGGGGCGCAATCAATTCTGACGCACGACTTTCGTTAACTCAAGCTAAAAATTATAGTTCTTAAAACTAAGCTATATCATAATTAGAGACTGAGATTTAAACTAATATATTTTATCCCTTGTAGAATTTAATATTGGTCTATTAGACCAATATTATATATCTTGGCAATATAGTAGAAATATTTCCAATATAATTCCAATAAAGGGCAAATATTGGGGTTACATTGGCTTCTAATATTGGCAATTATTCTTATTACAATATATCGTAATACATGTACACGTACCAATATTTGTCTTGCATTGGAAATATTTCCAACGAAGCGTCAATATTGGCGTAATATTGTCCCAATATTTTAAGCCAATATTGCGTCAATTCCGTCAAAATATCCACTTTCATATTGGTCCTATATTTCAAATATTGGCTACCAATATTGGGCCAATTTTGCATTGCTACTAGGGATGGTGCTTTCAAAACAGCTCACACCGAGAAAACAAAACAGCCGCATGATTATTTCCGAATGCAATTTATACATAAATAAATAAAAATGAAAATGAAAAAAGAAATAAAATTTCCATTCCTGAGAAATTAAATTCAAAATATTAGTAGCTTTCCTAGCGAATTTTTATGAGATGCATGTCATATTTTAGCAAAATAATTATGATAATAATAGTATTACCAAATTAAAAACATCAGAGCGAATTAACAAAAAAACCCACAAAGTTAGAAAACTGATAAATTAAATTCGTTTCGTTCCGACATGACATTTTTTCTTCTCAATAAACTCCAACGCAGACGACTTGAACACATTACAAAACTGCTCCTGGTATAAATGGAGAAAGACCAGATACAGAAAATTCGACTTTATATCAGCATGCGCAAAAAATAAATTTTCGAAATTCCATGCTTACATAGCTACGTTTCAAATACGTCTGCTGACTATTCCTAATATTAAATCGAAAATATTTATCATTAGTAATTTCATTTTTATATTAAAATGTATAATAACTCTGTAAATAAGGTGAGATGCAGTTATTGCAGATGAAATATTGTTTAACTTACGGTAATCCCCACGTTAACCAGAACTATAAAATATGCGCCACTTTTGTGTCTAAATTTGAAATAATTTTTGATATTCCAAACTTTTATTAAGTGTATACGCGTCATATTTATTAACCCCGATTTATTTCGTCTGCGGGTAGCGTGTGTGAAAGCCCCAGGCCGTCCGGCTCGTCCAGAGGACTTGGAGCAACAAGATGGACGAGCGGGTAGCGTGTGTGAAAGCCCCAGGCCGTCCGGCCGGGTAGCGTGTGTGGAATAGGTAAGTTTTCATGGACAATAGCTAAAGATTTTTCTTAATAGAGAAGAAGAAATAAATAAGACCTAATATATCTCTTTATCCTCCTTAGAGATCGTTCTCGAGGATGGATCTTCGATACGCCAAAAGTGACCTAACTCTAACTTAAAGTACTTGATATTCAGACCTTTCAGTCCAATGACAATAACACAGGACTGCACTGATTATTTAAAGCAACAATTAAAGCAACAGCAGCTGACTGTTTAAAGCAACTGATGATATAGACAGTATTTATTATTGCACACGCCCAGAATAAATTACAAGTATACAATATACTACCATTAACTGGCCTGGTGATAATTATTAAATGGAGACGAGTTCTAAAACTTAAATGCTTACCACTGGCGTTCTGTTACTTCCCCCCGTTTTGCGGCCACAACCCAAATACTAGACTCTTCCTAGTCATCGTTGTATCGAATTGGGTTCTTCCCACTAGGCTGCCGGCCACATTCTGAACTCATCCAAATCTATCATCCTGTCTTCTGCTTTACTCTAGCTCACTCACATCCAAATTCTTACTAGAATCCTTCATCTTCTCCTGAATTTCTCACGATCCGAAACTTATTCCTAATACACCTTAGAACGCAGAAAATGTTGATTAGTTTCAGTCTTGAAACCGAACCAGTTAGAATAGTTAGTTTAAACACAGTTAACACGCAATCAGAGTGTTTATTTTTCATCAGATTTGAAACTTCATTTATGTCACGTGATCTTTAGTTCAAAGAGAACTTTATTTCAAATAATTGATAGCCGAAATTTTAAAAATTACAAATTTCAAGTATTAGATTGCTGAGTTACGTTAAGTCAAAGTTTATCTGTAACCCCTAACTTTAAATTTTCCCCTTTCAGCCTTCAATGAGTTAGCGTTTCTAACATCCGTTTTTGTGTTATCGAGTGCAACTTTCCGTTTAGAGTTACATTTCTTAGCATTCATCGAGCTATAATTTCCAGTACTCAATTTAAAGTTATTGTTTCCAGCATTCGTTTCCGCATTATCGATTGCAGATTTCAATTTCGAGTTATATTTCTTAGCATTCATTCTTCAATAATTATTTCCAGCATTCAATTTTAAGTTATTGTTTTTGGCATTTGTTTTCGAGTTATCATTTTCAGCTTTTGTTTTTGTGTTATAATTTATACGCCTCAAAAGCATTTAAACGTAGATAAATACAAAATAACAGACATTTACAAAATATTTTAAATGAGATCTTCTGGTCGTTGAGCATGCAATTCTGTAGAGGTGTAGATTGCATTTCTGTAGAGGTGTAAACTGGCGTGTGGCTCAACTCGACTTTCTCATTCCGGAATCCATATTTAGCAGCTTTTTTCTTTCAAATTTTATAAGAAAAATTTTGAAATACCGGTATCATTGGTTAAATTATTACAATTATAACCTGTTTCCCTTCACTTTAAAAGGCTTGCAAATTCTTTCGATTGATACTAAACTGGATATGTACTCATGTATCCCCCTGGTAAGGACTTGACTCACCGAGGGGTCCAATGACGTCACAAAAATTATATCGCGGCTATTTTTCTCAACAATTGTTATACTATAAAGTCTCATAATCACTGAGCCATAAATGAACCATTTTATGCATAATTACGCCAAATTTTATCATATGCTGCCATGTAAAGAAAAATATAATTTTCACTCGAATTAAAAATTATTCTATCTAGTTCTGGATTTTTTGATAACAAAGCTGGATGCAAAGTTTCTTGAAAATCCATTAATATTTGTTACCGCTATCGTATACACAAGAAATCGACCACGGTCGTAAAGACAGTCAGACTGGCATTACTCCGAACTAAGTCGAAGTCTGTTCAGGTGGTCTTAAGACATATATTGGCATCAAAATCTCGAATTCGAAAATTTTCGTGAATACAATACTTTCTCAATACTACGTATGAGAGATTAAAAATTATTTCTGAAACAATACAGGTTGCATACTTCTTAAAGAGACTTCTTAAAGACTACATACATGATACTTTTCGTGGTGAAAACCACTTACTAGCCGATGGTTATAAAAATGTATTGCCAATCTTTCATTTCCGGAAATAACTTCTATGAAGACAAATTTTAAAGCGTCTGACGTCACGATTGAAACAATTCCCCAGTACATGGCCATCAAACTAAATCTAAACCACTGACGAAGACTTACATGACACGTTCAGCCTTCTATAGGAGGGCTTTCAATCGTCATTAAAAGTAAACACACAGTTCCTCTTAAATTTTGAAATGTTGCCAGCTGAATATTACTGCGCGTTCAGCAGCTCAAATAAAACTCAGAGGAAAACAGCACTTAAAGATTAGTAGAAAATAAAGAATTCCTCTCTAACCGTGCAGAAAAAAGACGGAGCGAATCGCCGATAAGAATTTGACGAAAGTGTAAAGTCATGTAGCGTTCAGAGATCATGAAGAAAAATTGACCATCTGAATAGGGACAAATTTGTAGCGAACGACCGCGAGGGATTCCAGGAATTTTTTATCCGGGGAATTCCGCAGAGAATATACTTTGTAATATATTTAATCAGAATCTGATTTTAACTAGACAAAATAAAAAACAAATCTGATATGTGCAGTACATGACTTTCTCTACAGACTTAAATACATTCTCTCTTTATTTCTTTACTAACTAATTGGATTAAGATTAATTGCAACAAATAACACGCATAATTATTTGAAATTACACTGAATTTGCACTTTTATATTAATTTTGTTTACATTTGGTAACTGGACGTATTTTCAAAATCGGCGTATGCGAAAAAAATGGCTAGTCTTAGAGTAATGGATTTGATCTTATTCTTTTCATCGTTAAACATTACGTATAAAACAAACATTTAATTGATACATTTGAACATACGTAGTCTTTTATTTTAGCTCTTGAAGATTTTTGCGGGCCATTTCGTAAAGAAGCAGGTTCTTTTTTTTCGGAATCGTATCAAAATCTAATCAACACCAGGTAATCCATGAGTGACTTTTCTAATAAAAAGTGAAGATTCGTCGAAAATCTTCAGTTGCAGTTTTCGACATGATTTCAATACTTTCCTTGTACATTATCATGTACTGCAAAGAAACTAAAAATAATGTTATTCCCAATATAGGGAAAATATAGCCAATGATTTACATGCATTGAAACAGTTTGGATGTGTAAAAGTTCATTTTCTTTAGAACTAAATCCAAAATTTCGTTTTCTAGTTAAGACAATTATTTTATATTTAAGAATAATATCAAAAATATTTTCTAAGTTTGAAAAATTTCCTTTTTAATGATGACAATAAAAATGGTAATACAGTTTTCTTTTCACATATGCATTGACTGCAATTTAAATTTTTTAGTAGAAGATAACGGTTTTTAAATTTGAAGAATAAATGATTTTACCAAATCAACATGCACAATTCATAAAATACTGTGTTGCAGACCCAGAGCTCTCGACTGACCCTGAGAGCTTACAGTAATTATTTGATAGACCGGATAAAATATAGTGTGTAGTAATTATAATATATAATATAATAATATAGTATATTAATAATATTATAATATAGTGATAATTATATTATAATATAGTAGTAAGTATATTACAATATAGCATAATAATTATATTGTAATTATAGTACATCCCGAATTCGGCAAATATTTATTAGTTTAAATTAAAATCTGGAATTCGAATTTTTGTTTGAAAACTAAAAACCCTCTGCAACTTATAGAAAACCTGAAATCAGTTAAAAAAAATCTGATGTGAGCAGCACATGACTTTCCTTATATAATGCAATGTATTTACTACTTGTACAGTAAAAACAAAATAGGTTATTCTTATAGTAGATACTTATATTTTTTCCAAAGTATTGAATTTCGTCAATTAGTCGTTATTTTCATTAATTTAGCTTCAATTCTATCCATTTGGCGAGATTTTCTATAATTTGGTGACATTTAAAAAAGTCGTCAAGTTGGCGATATTCCGCTAAAATCTTGCCAAGCATTATGGACGGAGAAATAATTTATTCTTATAGCAGATAAATGACTATTGGCGTTCAAATACAAGTATTACTCAAAGTATCTTTTTTCATGAATGGAACGAGCTAGATCCACGAGAATGATGTCATAAAATTTATCGCTTGATATTACATATGAAAAGTGAACAGGTTTCTCAATAGAAAATATTTTCTTTTTATTTTATATAATTTTTTGATATTTTTTTTTTAAATGTGCAATATCTCGAGAACGGTTCATGCTAGAGTTCTAAAATTTTTGTTAATCGTTTTCTAATGAAAAATTACATAAGAAATGTCTATTTGTTTAACTATTATAGAGATTTTGATTCTTTGATGATATTTTCAAAATTTCATTCGAAAATTTAGGAGATTCTGAACATTCGATTGTGTATAAAAAATAGGCTTTCAGTATTCACGGATTGTAATTTTTGTACCAAATTTCGTTCAAATCGGTCCATTCGGTCGTCAGTTATCGTCTCCACAGATTCACTGACACACACACACGCACACACACACACACACACACACACACACACACAGACATCACCTCAAAAATGTTCGATTCGTGATCAGGGATGCATGAAACGTGCTCTTGTGACGTGTGACAAGGTCGAAAACTCGAATTCGAATTTTCGACCTTGTCACAATACTTTCCTTATACATTATTGTTTATGAGGAAAGTAATAATTATTAATCCCCTTCTTCTGCCACATCACCCAATGAATAATAGTTATTAAAATATTACCAAAATGTTCTACTGACCTACAACTATAAGGAAAATAATTATCAAAATAAGCATCGTGATAAGTTGCTGCCGGGTCATCTCCATCACAAACGATATCTCAAACACTAGCACAGAAAATGTTCTTCATTTACACGGTTGAAGATATATTGGTTGTTCCACCATCTTTCGAAAATGCCCGTGAAAAATTTTCTTAAATCTTGAAACATCCCCAATTGAATATCGAGGCGCGTTCTGAAGCTCAAAAATACTTAAAGAAAACATGAAAACCAGTTAAAGATTAGTGAAATATCTCTCTAACTTTCTGAAAAATATGCGTTGGGACAGATTTGACAAAAGTGTGAAGTCTTGTAACGTTTAGGGATAATTAAAATCTTTACCATCGTATCACCATCTTCTGGTTACGAAGCTGGTAAAAATTTGTAAAAAACAAATTTTTACCAACTTCGTATGCCAACGCTGTCCAAGTTGCTCAATTCCCAAGGGATTAGGGGCAACTTGGGCAAATTTTGTTTAAGGCCGTCTTGGTTATAAATTTTAACTCGGGATATAAGCGTCCCAAAATGAGGCGTATACAATCCACTAAATAAATAAATTTGAAAATCGACGTGTCTTTATGTGTGTGTGTGCGTCTTTATATATATGTGTGTGTCTTATGATCATGGGACACCGGCTTCATCGAATTCAATAAAATTATTGCGGATAGCCTAAAAATACTTAAAGTAAATAAAAAAATAGCCCAAATTAAAATTTAGTCTACGTTTCGTGTTTCTAGAACCAGGGGTTATTGAGATAATAAAAACACGGACATCCCATAGGGATAATGTTATGCAGACGATAATTTTATCGCCAATTTTTTAAAAGAAGAATATATCATGTTGCTTAGCAACGGAATAGCAACAAATTTACAGCTTTCAATAACCTACCATATTACTAAATTGAAAATTTCAATAATAATTAGTTCAGCATTAAATATATTTAAATAACTTGTTTTTAGATAACGAATTTCTCAAAATAATCAATCAAAGTAATAAAAGTTTGAAAAAAAAAACAAGTTTTCTCAAATATGATGAAGCTTTTCAATCCTTAAGCAAAAAATATATGGCAAAAGTGCAAACTCGCGTAAATTTCCAGAATTAGGAATAAAAATGGATCATATGCGGGTCTTTTAAAATATATTCTTTTTTTTTGCGAAAATGCCGTTTCAAACTCGAATTTAAATTGATGTTTCTCATTCTGTAAAGTGCAATTCTATTTGAATCTTCATATTGAAAAAGTAAAATATATGCATTGCTTTAAAAATAAATATTCATGTGCAAAGTTGACTTACATGCTTGTTGATTCCAGGATGTGTAGAATTAAATTTAATATAGACATTATCTATCTATTACAACACACTTCTTTAGGTGAAAATATATATCTGGTTCAGATATTTCTAAAATTGTGAGACAAATGAATTACAGCCACTAACATATTTTACGATCCACATTTTCTGAATTCTGGAAAATAATAGTTTTATTGTTCAATACTCCAATAACTTTAATTATAATCTCAAACATTCTACGCTTCTAAAGCATTTTCATAATTTAAGTATTTTTAACTATTTTGAAAAAAAAATATTGGTAGTAGAATTACGAAAACCTATATTTAATGATAAATTTATATTTTTAATTAACATTAATTCATATTGTTTAGTAATAGAACTAAAATGAGCATCGATATTTTACTGGTCGCATAATGCTCTAACCATTTAGATAGATGATTATTTCTATGACAGAGTTCCACATTTTTTATTTTTTAATAGATTCCAAAAATTCATATTTATTAGAATTATTTATTATAATTAGGGAAACATATTTAACGGTAAATTTATATTTGTAATTGAAATTAATTCATATTGTTTAATAATAAAACTATAAGGAGCATATTTGTAAGTGGGGATTTGAACTGAACCATCAATCTTTGACTGGTAGCAATACGATCTATTCCATTAGATAGATGATTAGATATATGACTGAGTTCCACATATTTTCCTTCGGATTTCATATTAAATGTGAGCTTCTGAGCATTCTGACCTCATCATTTTTCAGTTTGACGTAACACTTTAGAAATGCGAACATCTGCCATACTGTCAATTTCAAATTATTTCGACATCAGCCGTACGATACATTTAAATTACATGGTTAAATTAATAAGGTGTTGTTTGATATACCTATGCCTCATAGGGAAATAGAAGTTATTGGTCAAACGTTGCTCAATCCATTGAATCATTGAAGAAGATATTATTTCCTTCAATATATGTTGACCATATAAGATATAAATGCACAGTATATAATTTTTTTTTCAAATTTCCAACTTAATTTTTAGCTTTTATATATCTTTTCACATAACTTGGCCAATTAAACACGACGAATATAATTTTTGATGATATTTTTTTTAATGTTATATTGATCTTTGACTAGTAGCGTGATGCTCTTACGTCTACATGTAAAACTGTCCATTGAATAAATTCAAAGATTTCAAATGCATGTTAAATTAAATAAGGAAAATCAGTTCTATGCAATCGCGCTAAAGAAAAAATGGAACGATAGAAATCATTAAAATTAAAGCCACTATGTTGTCAATTGGCAGAAATTATTATAAGATTTTACATGAAATATTATTGAAGAACAAACTGCAATAAATATCGAATTGAAACATATTGAATTAAATACCTACTTCAAAATATACTCCTTCCATTTATAAAACGATGGTGGATGAGATGTTTAGACAGACAGACTTTCAACTTTATATGTAAGATTCATGGCAGTTTTCTATAAAAAAATAAAATTATATGTCAATTAGTTTAATGCATCACATCAATTCACATGAATTTACATAGATCCATACTATCACAGACCTTGATATTGAATCTTCCAATATTCTATGCCAATCTATGTAATACTAATATTCTTTTCCAATAGATTTGATACCAATAATATACACTAATTTGTTTACTATCAATTTTTGATACCCATTTATACGTTACCAAGTAACTATAAAAATTTATTTGATATCAAATTCTTATAGCAGTCTAAATCCATATCAATATTCTATATTAAATTTTGTGATACCAATATCATATACCAATATATTTAATACCAGTATTTTATACCAATCGATTTAACACCAGTAATCTACACAAAATTATTTGTTACACATTTTCTATGCCTACATATCTGATGTCAATTTTCTACACCCATATTAAATACTAATCGATTTGATATCGATAATCTACATCAAGTTATGTGTTACTAAATTTTATACCAATCTATTTGATACTGGTAATCTGCGTTAATTTATCTGTTATCAATTTTCTGCAATAATCTAATTTAATGTCCATTATCTCTATAGCAATATTATCTATCAACAGATTTGATACCAATAATTTACAATAATTTATTTGCTACCAAGTTTCTAAGTTAATTTTCAATATATAGTAATATTTTATACCAATCTATTTGATACCACTATTCCAGATCAATCTATTTTATACTAATATGTCATATAAATCAATTTGACGCTCATAGTCTATACCAATCCAATTTATTACTAATTTCCTTTACCAATTTATTTGCAATCGTTGCTCAGTACCAATCTCTTTGATACCAAATTTCTATAACAATATACATATTTGACACCAATATTATATTATATTCCATAAAATAAAATAAAGCAACCAAATTTGGTTAACTAAAATGCCTTTAATATTAACACTATTTATGGTGTACTTAAAATTACACAACCAGAGCGATTTTACATCCTTCATCAGTGGCAAAGTAAATTGTATGTGACGAACATGGGTTCTAATATACAGGCCACAACTGTGATACAAAATTTGCACATTGATCATTTATAAATGTGTCATCAGAAGCAAATAAAACAGTACTATATATTAAGAAGAGTATACAATGGTTTAACACACAGTAAGTCAAGAACGAGACGCCAACCATAACTGAGATTCCGAACGGGATCAAAATTACAAATAGAATCGCGGTAAATATAAATGAGAAGGGATTCATAAAGTAAAATATTACGGGGTTATTGCAGCTAATAAGAGAAAAGTTTTATCGAACATAGGGTGAAAATTATCGTTAATAACAAAATGTGCAAGAGCCGTAGATAGCTTTTTATTTTTAATATCAAGAGCATGCTCAGATAATCGAATATCAATGGTTCAGATAAACGAATACCGACAGTGTAATTTTTAAGTACGTCATAAATAGCGTTATTATTAAAGACATTAGGGGGATCTACCCCCTGCTCGGTCCGCTCCCGAAACCCCCTTCGAGGGGGGGGCGGTTCGCCTCCTATTCGCTGCTCTCGCAGAGCTCGCTTAATATCTATATATTTCCTGAAATTTCTGCTTTCAAAATTATCTTTCCTGTCCCTGCTATTTTCCTTAGGAAGAAAAAGTAGGGATTTTTCTTAGCCCAGGAAATCCAAAAACGGAATTCCTAGATCATGAGCTCGCTTAGCGAGCTATTTCATACCAAACTAAAGTTTAAATCGATAAACGGTTTATTTCATCGTGTTACCCTATTATTTCTCTATAAATGTACCAAATTCCATAGTTTTGTATGGTATAGTTTTTACGGTACGAGACAGCAAAATCGTTAGACGTGCCGATACGAAAAAAAGTTCACTTCAGAAGTGCATAAAAAGTAAAATATTTCAAAAACTACATCGAAATTAAAAAAGGGACTCGGTCCTGCAAAAATTTCATCTATGTAAATACCTGCTTGCAAAAATTAGTGGTCTTGCGACTGTTAATCTATCCAGGAGGTGAAGTCGCAGCTCAGATAATTTATCTTTGACTTTGACATTAAATATTTCTTAAACTACAATATATATATATATATATATATATATATATATATATATATATATATATATATATATATATATATATATATATATATATATATATATATATATATATATATATATATTTGAAATGTAATAATAAGAATTATGTAAAAATAAAAAAATACAATTCAAGTAATATTAACATCACCATAGAAGCAAATTCAAAGCCATAATGCCGATAAGAGAAAAGAACAGCACCATCCCAAATTCGATGATTAATTAGAATTAAATTCATCGTCAGGTCTGAGTATTCAATTCCAATTAACCCAAACAAATGCCTGTTTCAGATTAAGCAATAGTACATTACTATAAATACTTAAACTCAGACTACAGGCAACAAAAAATGAAAAAAGGATACATTAAGAAAATTGTATTACCATGCGGCATGAACCATTCTTCTACCACGTGTATTCACGATCAACCTCAACAGCTTAATCTAGAAGCACCGGAATGAACAAGTCGAAATTCTACCAGGGAGGCAGTATGAACGTTCACGGAGTTACTCCCAAACCCGTCCAGTGAGTCTAAGCTGGAGACTGGACAAGCAATTCAGAATACAACTTCCCAAATATGCAAACATGAATATGAATATGAATCAAAGATGAAAATTCCTACTAAACAAGTAATTCATATGGAAAATGGATAATCGAGAATGCCACTATACACCATTATAAGGGCGCTCAAAACGTAGTTTCAATACTGACAAATATATCACAGTTTCAATATTGAAATATATATATATATATATATATATATATATAACGGTTTATTTCAGCGTATTCTCCAGGGTTTTTCCTGAAAATGTTCCAAATTTCATATTTTTATATGTAGTAGTTTTTGTGGTACGAAGCAAAGAATCTCGAGAAATTTGTCAAACAGTGGCGGAGGCGTCAGCTACCTTCTTTTAATATAGAGAGAATTTAATTAACCAAATTTGGTTATTTTTATTTTATTTTAAAGGTTTTGCTAAATTGACGTGTTTCCATGCAATTTTTATATTCTATACTATTTCACACTAATATTATATACCAATGTATTTAATACTAATATTCTACACCAATCTATTTGATATAATTTGATATTCTAATTCATGAAGGCACCATCTGAATAATATATATATGAATAATATTATATATGCTGTGGTGATTTTGAACCCCATTTCTGCCTATGTCTCAAAATATAAGGGTTTACTATACTTGATTAAATCACTCCAGAATCCAAATATAAACAGTTTTCTCCGTACATTAATTTACGATAACGTAGCTGATCTTAAATCAGAAATCGTAATTCACTGCAGATTTCTATTGCACTCCCAATGGCAAAAACATTCATACATTTAATTTACGATCAGTAATGCCACATAATCCTTTCCTGTTGCCATATTTTATGGTAATTTAGCCAGAAAATATGAAAGAGAAGTATTCAAAAAGATAACGGTAATGATTCATGGGAAATTGTTTTTTATCTGTTCGTCTTCCATTAGGAAATCGCATTGGTGCGGAAGAATATTTGATACAATAAGTGAACAATATTCAGTAATTCGTGAGAAGATATTTCTCCATGAAAGTATTTTATTTCTTCTTTGATTATTAATGGCAAAAGTGCTCTGTGAATTGCTCTTAAGGATCAGAAATGAGTTTAATGTTTATTTATATAAATTATGGAGAAATAGAATATTCTTGAAAGTTCTATAATAGAAAAATTGCAAAGACATATCAATGTGCTACGGGGTAATATGAAGTTTTTCGGGGTTTAGGTGCATTTACACAGATCATTTTGTGAGTTATTCATATCTAAAATGTATATTATGTATTTTTCAGTCATTAAAGAGCAAAATATAATTGTAGCATCTGTAATTGCAAATCTATTAAAGCAGGTTTATTATATAATTGGGTACTTAGGGCATTGTGTATTTTATTGGTCCTTGACAAATTCTTTGAGGTTCTCTTTCTGCAGCTTTTGTAACTATATTTCTGACTTATTGCTTCGTGCAGTTTGATTTCAATATAGTTTAAACTTATTACTTATCTTGGTACTTATTACTTCTAAACTAATTACTTATCCAGGTGATGATTACCATAGTAACTAGCAAAGTTGGGGCGAGTCTTCTTGTTACCATTTTCGTTAATTGTTTTTAGCTACGGAATTGATAACGATGCTAGTTGCCGAATTATTAGTTTGATTCGAATCCTTTATATAAATTTATGTTGTATTTTTCAACTACAAAGGGTATCGGCCCTTAAATTTTTTTATTACGTAGCTCCTATTCATCTTCATAAAAAATATGATAACCCCAATACTTCTCGTGTTATTTGTCTGGTTTTCTTTTACACCATGTATATATATGATTTAATGAATTGAAGACAATTTTTGTTCTCCTTCATATCAGGTTTCCTCGCTATATCCAAGTATAAACTCTAACAATTTGTGAATAAACTGACTGATCATGTTTGTACGTTACTCGTTTTTTCTTTATTTTTATAAAATCAAAATGAGCACTAACACTGCCTGTAGATAAACAAGTTTTAGTTTCCCAAAATTCTTTTAAAAGTCCCGAGTTAGTCCATTTTTCTTCATGACCCTCGTGACCTACAAGATTTGTTACTCTCAACAAATCTTCGAGAAATAAATCTCCCCTCTAACCGTGCTGGGTATTCGATGTTCCGTTAATGGTTAAGTGCTGTACTCCCAGAAGTTTATGTTTGCCTTAGTGTTTCTTCACTGCTGTTTATCCGCTGAGGATTCAATTTTAAAAGCAGAATTTCTTCATGCTCTCCGCTTAGGAGTCCTGGAAAGGGTTGATAATATAAATCGCGAGAGAGAGTTTATATTTCTGCAGTCTTACAGTTTTATTTACGAGAAGTTGTTTCCTAGATCATTTTTCAAATTCCCTGAAGCTAGAGATTTATTTTTATCTGAAAATGCGTCTGCATACGAATGAAATAAGGGGAATATTAATAGTTATCTTTCATTTATTTCTTCAGGTTGAGATTGTATACAGCATATAGTTGATATTTTGAATAAAAATCTATATATCGTTGGTTATAACGTCGATATAGAGAACAAATATATAGAGACGATCATAATTAACTTACTTATATGAAGATGGTTATAATTTATGTATCTATACACAAAAATTATAATATACAGGTGGCCATATGTAATAGTTGGTCATATTATACACAGGTGGTCATATATAACGTATATATACACACTTGGTTATAACTTACGTACTTATGTTAAGGCAATGATAATTAACATAGCTATATGATCATAATTTTCGTATATCTTTACAGACGATTATAATTAACGTATCTATGCACGGATGATCATAGTTTATGAACCCATATGCAGAAAAATGTAATTCTATTTTATCGAGGCAATCATAATGGTCGTATGTATAAGGCAAGCTGTCATAATTATCTTATTTAGAAATTCCACCAGAAGATCTTGCTTGAAAATCAAACTTATTAGGAATATACTTATAAACATGCAATACCAATTTTATAGAAAATAATAGTTAAAATTTTGTCACCAGGGTAAATTTGGCGGTGTCGTTGAGAAGAAACATAAAAAGTACGAGATCTACAAGAGCGTAATTTCAACATAAATGAATGACAGAGGTGGGATACATTTTGGTGTTCTTCTGTGTTAGTTTTACAAACAGGGCAAGATAATAGCAACTGTTTAAATTGAGCATGAATTCAAACAAATCACTGATTTCGAAGTGCATAATTTCAGCATAAATGAGCCACAATAATGAATCTGAAATGTGACTAATAGTTTTATTGTTCTGAGTTGTTTTACAAGCACAACGACATCATTTCTCTTTTTTTCTGACTTCTGAGAGAAGCTATCTAAAAATAGATAAATATTTCACTAGACAACTGCATATAAAAGTTAAATAAGATATCAACTGGTTTCAAAGGCAAAAAAATGTTCTCTGCATCAGGTTAAAACATAACGCTAGTCCTAACAAAGGAGGACCCGTTCTTTCTCTCGTTGGTACTGTGGCAGCAAGCCGACTCTGCTGCTGCCAAGGACATTGGATCAAAGATGTGTACCCGAATTATAAGTTCGGAGTGGAAGCTAGCTTTTGCTCTAAACGTATAATGTCGGTCTTGTAAGCACTAGGTCCCGAGTTCGGGCCTGGCGACGCACAATAGCCACAGTTGTTACCCTGGACATACGAGCACGAAAAAAAACCTTCTCCAACGATCTCACCTGTCAACACGAGATGGCAGCACCACGCTGAACAGAGGCGCCTACCACTCCCTTCCTGCTTGACCACGACTGACGTCTACGCCCGAGACGACACGCTTCCCGGTCATCAGCCCTCAACTGAGTCTCGGATGGGAACACGCAAGGGTTTTCTGGAATGGCCCTCTCCTCTCCGAAATTCGACCCGGGCTCCTCATCAGGTGGGGGAGTTTGTGGCAGCAAGCCGACTCTGCTCCAGCCAAGGACATCGGATCAAAGATGTGTACCCGAATTATAAGTTTCGTAGGGGAAGCTAGCCTTTGCTCTAAACGTATAATGTCGGTCTTGTAAGCACCAGGTCTCTGGTTCGGGTCTGGAGACATTCGTTCCGCCACAGTACTATTTCTCTCTCTGACTTATCCTGGTGAAGAAAATCATTTTTACTTTCCCTACAATGCATGGTAAATGCATAAGAATAATATTAGAATAGTGTTGAAAACTGAAACTCGAGTTTTCGACGGATTTACAAGTTTTCAAGCTTATATATTGTGATCTAATAAATCTAATAAACTCATATATTGTGTTCAGCCAATAAATTCATCAAGCCGATTGAAACAGAAAAAGAGTAGAATGAATATATCTTCTAATACAATTTTAGTGTTTTCATTTAGTATATACAAATAGAATCAGGATGCTCTATATTCAGATCTGCAAATTCAGAGCTACGAATTTGACAGGATATCGCTAACTTGGCAACTTTTTAAAACGTTGCCAAATTGACGGAAATATCACCAAATTGATAAAAGGACGCTAAATCAAGAAAATGTATTTTCTTTTGTTAGAAAAGAGTACTGAAATTATGTTTCTTTAGCATTTGTCTGTCAATCCAACCGTTCTGCTTAGTAACACATTTAGCGAATTTTTAAAATGTCACCAAATATTTGTAAATCCATAAACAAATCTTGAAATTGATAAAATTGTGCTAAATAAATGGAATTTATTGTGTTCTGTTAGGGGGTAGTATTGTAATGATGTTTCATTAATTTGCCGCCAAGTGGAACTGTCAGTTCTACAGTCTCATTGGCGATAAATTTGTCGATTTTTCAAAGTGTCGCCAAACCTTCCATAGAGATAGCATTATTCAAAAGATATTTTGTCCACCAATTTATTGAAGCAAATGGTATCATGTCCCTTAGAAACGGATTTAAATCTAATGTGTTTATGCGGCAGACGATTTTTTTTTCAATTTGAATAATGAAGACATGTATATGAAATAAATTTCGTTGTCATTGCGTTTTTGACTGGATAATATCAATTACGGAGTTCAGGTTTAAACATTAATATTTTTCGATAATATGTTTTCGGTTAATGTTCTCGATAATATGTTTCCGGTTAATATTTTTCGATTTAAATAATAAAGATATATATATATATATATATATATATATATATATATATATATATATATATATATATATATATATATATATATATATATATATATATACATTTTAATTGGAATTGCATTTTTGATTGTATCATATCATTACGGCCCTCAGGTTTAACGAGTTTAGATTATTGATATTTTCAAATTCTTAACAATTTGTTTTATTTTGGGGACACATTTTCAAATCCATGTATTGTAGTGAGGGTATTTCTTCTAATACATGGGTATAATCTTCTAATTTACGAAAATATAAATGATTACGTCCGTCCGTCCGCTTGTACGCTGCAACGCTTGGCGAAAGATTTGGCGGGCTTTTTTTTAATGTTACGAAATTAATGAAAATGCTGTCGAATCGCTAAAAATGTTGCGAAATTGATAAAAATGTCCCAAAATTGAAAAAAATCGCCAAATTGGCAAAAATAATGCCAAATTAATAAAATTAATTTTGTTTTAAAAAGGGGATTGTATTGTAATGATGTTTCAGTTGTTTTTGATCCTCCTTGACAAAATATTTGGTGACCTTTTAAAATGTGATCAAATTGCCCAAATATCGCCAAATTAACGAAACTATCGACAAATCGATAAAATTGTTGACAACGTGGTAAAAATGACAACAAATCAATGAAATTAATTGCGTTTTGAAAGATGATAGTATGGTAATGATATTTCAGTAGCGTTTGTCTCTTAGTCCAACTGTCCAGTTTCCGATAAATTTGTCAACTTTTTAAAATGCCATCAAATTAATGAAAATGCGGTCGAATTGAAAAAATTATACTAAATTAATGAAAATGACTCCCAATTTTTGAAAATTGAATATTTTGCAAAATTAAGTTCAAATTCCTTGATAATCCCCGTAGTTTTGTGGGAATTAATAATAGTTTTTATAAATGTGTTTACAAACGGGAGCAGGATTTTTTCCCCTTTAGATCTGCCAGCGAAGATAATTTTGTATAGAGAGAACAAATATTCTTATGCATATTTTTTGAAGAATAAAGTTAAATATTTTAATAACATGATTAGAATAACAATTTCATTTAAAGTATTATAGGAATATGCACATAATTGTAGTTTTAATTTCTTTATATTAGATATTCCGTGCGAAGAACTGGTATACTGCTGGTGTTAAATAAAATAAAACTTATTAAAAATGGTTGCAACTTAATTTTTACCAAAAGTACGTTTACTCCAATATCAAATCCACTTTTATATGCCCGTTACTTCTTGTCAAGGCACCTGGTACCTCTTGATGCACCGGCGTACTTCTAGGCACCGTGCTTTTAGCTACTGCAGTTGTTCTATAATACTTTATTTCTCCGACCTGGGCTGTATAACTATTAAATCTCATTAATGGTTTATTATATGTTTAATATACCTTTAATATACATAATTGTTTATGTCTTAAAATATTTATTAAGTTGGACATTTTTTTCTTAATATGTAATCCATGATTTCGAAGGTAATTATTATGGAAAATATATTTACAAGGAACTTACTGTTTTATAGGTTGTAAAATTATATTTAAAGTACAAATGGCGTTGCTTTTTACTACGTCCATGTATAATTTCTGACAGTTCATTATATGGTGAAATTCGCATAAAAGTAAAATCGATCTACAATTCTGCATGATACAAAAATACGTTGATAAATACTAGCAAAAGCTGAAACAGTATCTGCAACTGACCAAAATCTACTTAAATTCCAGCTCCATTTATGTATTGTGTGATTCCACCTTATATTTCCATCATTATATTAAAATTCGAACATTGCTTCTTATAAATTAACAACATTAAAGAAAATCCCATTCAAACACTTTTAAAACTTCCTATCATAACATTCTATCAAATATTTTTATTTCTCATTTTTGAACAAATTAAAAAAAGGTAGCAATTAAAATATAAATCAGCAACAAAAAATGAAGGAATTTCAATAGCTATTTTTATTCTTTTAAAACTAAAGTGTTATTAATTTATGACTTGTTCAGTTTATTACTTTACCAACATTATTTGCTCAAAAGATTTAACTGCAAAAGAACTAGATAATAACTATTTTGTTATCCGTTTCTCTTTTTCATATATCATTTTTGTTTTTATATCGGCTTTGTTAAATTTTAAAAGAATATAACGCTAAAATTCCTAAACTATTTACAAAATGTTTTAAATACTTTTAACCACGTATCTCATGAAAAAGCGGTTTAATACAAAATAAAACACAGAAAAGAAAAAAATGGACTTATATAAGATCTATTTCTGGTACTTTATGCTTACCAAAAAAAGGAAAACCACTTAAACGTAAAATTAAATTACTACTGCCCACACATGTCAGATTTAAGAAACATTTTTAACTAAGAATTATTTTGCAGTTTCAACATTAAAAAATTACAAACAAAGAAATAAATATATATGCATACAGAATAGAAATGCACATTTTCTCTGGTTGCTTAGAAGTATTAATTTGTAAGACAAATACTAAAATGTTTGTTAAATTTCAATGATCCGATATTCATACTCATATTCAATTGTTAATTTGATTTTATGTTCTATTTTGCGTGAACTAAGACTAACGCATATTTATATATGCGTTAGTCTAGCGCATATATAAATATGCGTTAGACTAACGCATATGTTGCTCATGCTTTTCTATAAAAATGCGTCTTCTAACGCATATGTTGCTCATGCTTTTCTACTAATTTGGCATCTGACATGGAAATGTGCGTTAGAAGTAGCGAAAATAATTTTTCGGCAACTGTCACATCAATTATGTTTACAGAATGTGTAGATAAAGTAAAAAAGCTGATGTGGGCAGCACATGACTTTCCCTGCAGACTTATATAAACGTTATCTTTATTTTAATTAAATTTAATTCACTTTTAAATCAATTTTCGTTCTCATTTGGTAATTGAACTTATTTTCAAAGGTGGCTTTGAAAAAATACGACAAAACTAAAATATCTCAAGAACGGCTTCTCCTACTGTTATGGGATTGGTCTTATTCTTTTCTTCGTTAAAAATTACGTATAAAACATGCATTTATTGGATATATTTGAGCATACGTACTTTTTTATTTTGACGATTTTTGAGGGCCATTTTGCAAAAAAAAGGCAGGTTCTTTTTTTCCGAATCATACCAAAATCTAATCAGCACCAGGGTAACCCACAAGCGACTTAGCTACTAAATATTGTGAAATTGGGTCCATAAGTTTTTCAGCTAGAGTGGACAAAGGCAATTTTTGCGGACCATTTCGCAAAAAAGGCGGGTTCTTTTATCCCGAATCATACCAAAAACTAATCAGCATCAGGGTCGCACCCAAGTAACTTACATACTAAATTTCATGAAATTCGGTCCATTTGTTTTTGAGTTAGAATGGATACACACATTGCACAGACAGACAGACACACAGACACACACACAGACGTCACGCTAAAAATAGTTTTTTCGTATTCTAGAGGTCTCGAAACGTGTAGATCCGTCGAAAATTCGAGTTGCGATTTTCGGCATGATTCCAATTTTTACTTTCCTGCAATACATTACCATGTATTGCAGGGAAAGTAAAAAAAAAAGGTATATACGGAAAAATTAGCAACGTGGTGTTTTGAGTTGCATACTCATATAAAATAGTGGAGACTAAGTTGCTTATGTTTAAAATAGTTATCCATTATGTACGGCGATGGATATTATAGATAATTTACAGACTGGATATATAATTTACAGACCCTATAATTTACAGACTGGATAAAACGTAAGAGATTGGATCAATTATTCTTTATTATAAAATTGGAATAAAACAACATTCATGTAGAATAAATATAATTCAAATACTAATGTAAATGTAAAACAGCATTAAAAGTACTAAAATGCTGAATCCAAATTAAAATTAATTACAATAAACGTATGCTTTATTATTTAACACAGACTATTATCATTTATAATTTAACAGACTTTTTTATAGAAAATAAAAGATTATATCTTTAGTAAACTTTAATTTTTCATATTTTCGCCAAGAATACTTTTAAATCATTTCAAATCTTAAAGTTTAAGAATAGCAAATTGAAGATGAGATGACTAGTTAAAATTTTAAATTAGCTTAATAATTATATTTCCTTGTTAAAAAACACACTATTTTAATGTTAAAATATTAAGCCTATTTTATTTTTATCTTAAAAGAGAAAGAAAATCTTCAAAGATCCGACAACATACCTTCTTTAATAGTTTTATTATAAAAATTATTCCATATTTTTTTATTTCTATCTTTAAGTCCTCTTTCTTTCTAAAAATATGATGTGGCCAACAGATGACTCTCCCTTATATTATGCAATAAATTTACTCCTTTTACAGTAAAATCATAATACTACATAATATCCACGGTACTGTGCTTTTAACGTTTAATTGTACATTTGACGATATTTGGGATGACAACATGTAATACCCATTTCAAAGTACCCAATTAACTTATAAGTCACACAACGCTAAATTAACAATTAACAATATTGATAGCATTCTCAATAAGATTAATCCATATTTAGTCCATATTATTTATATAGATTATTATATTATTTATATTGTTCATATTATTTATATAGCGATTTAGTCCATATATTAAAATATTTTAATAATTAATTCATCCATTAGATGTCATTTTCATTCATTTAGCGTCATTTTTGCAATTTCAACGATATTTTCGTAAATATGGGTAAAATATCGTCAAGTCGGTGATACTTTGATAGATTATTTGACATGTTTGCCAAATACATCACAAAATCACAAAGTGATACATTCAAACGGAGAGAAGAACCTTTAATATATACTATAGATTGTATGCCCGTCATATAACGGGAATCAGAATTTGCGAAACTTTACTCATTTGGCGTCATTTTTATCAGTTTTGGCGATTGTTGTCACTTTGGCAACATTAAATTTAATCGCCAATCTGTCGACGTCCCGCTAAATTTCTATCGTTGCAGCCGTAGAAATGCGTTATTCTTATAGTTTATTCTTATGTTCTTTCTAAAATATTGAACTTTCATCAATTAGTCGTCATTTCATCAAAAGTCTCCAAGTTGGAGAAATTCCGAAAAATTCGTCACCAAAATTTTATCCAAACGTTCCGAACGGAAAATTAGGTTATATTTATAGTACACGTAGATTCTTATATTCATTCCAAGATATTAAATGTCGTCAATTAGCAGTCCTTTTTATCGATTTGGCAATATTTTCGCTTATATTACAATATTTAAAAAAATTCGCCAAGTTGGCGATATTCCGCCAAATTCGTCGCCAAAATCTTGCAAACGTTATGAATGAAGAAATGAGTTAATCTTAAAGCAGATATATTGCTTTTGGCTTTCAACTACAAAAGTATTATCCGAAGTATATTTCTCCATGAGTGGAACGAGCTAGATCCACGAGAATGATGTCACCAAATTTATCGAATGGTATTACATATGAAAAGTGAACATATTTCTAAATAGTTAATTTTCTTTATGTGATTTTTAGATAAATTTATTTTTAAAATGAGAAATATCTCAAGAACGGTTTATGCTAGCGTTATAAAGTTTATATCAATGAAAAATTACAATAACATAACACATGACTATTTGCGTAACTTTATGAAAGATTCTGATTTTTTGATGATTTTTTCAATTTTGTGAGATTCTAAACATTCACTTGCGTTTAAAAACATCAAGCTTTCAGTATTTACGGATTATAATTTGTGTATCGAATTTTGTTCAAATCGTCTCCATAGGCTCTCTCTCACACACACGCACACACACACACACACACACACACACACACACACACACACACACACACACACACACACACACACACACACACACACACACACACACACACACACACACACACTCATGCACACGCACATCACCTCAAAAACGATTGATTCGTGTTCAGATATGCTTGGAACGTGCTCTCCCTTCGAATATTCGACCCAGTCATAATACTTTCCTTATACATAATACACAACTATGTATATAAGGAAAGTAAAAAGAAGAGCAGGCATTAAAGAACGTCATTGACCCTGTATTTCATCTTATACTTTGGCATCAAATGCATCCCTCACCACAAAATATATGATTTAATTCTCTCAAACATATATAACGTATACAAGAATAAAAGTTTGAAAATGAAGTGAATTACTTACCTTGCATACATTGTACAATGTATGTAATGTAAATATACAATGGATAGGGAAAGTATTGATAAGATCTTAGATTCGAATTCGTGTTTACAACGGAAGATCACATTTAAAGCATCCCTGAACTCGAATCAAACAATATTTTTAAGGTGATGTCTGTGTGTGCATGTGTTTGTGTGTGTGTTAATGTGTGAGTACACATGCTAATGCGCCTGTATAGTCCTGTTGACTCTGTATCTGACGATTTACGAAGAAGGATAGAAATTACAGAGAAATGGGACAGTAATTAAAAATCTCTGATGTGGGCAGCACATGACTTTCCCTGCATAATTATGTACACGTTCCCTTTATTTTAATTAAAATTAATTCACCTTTAATTCAAATTCCATTCTTGTTTGGTAACTGGACTTATTTTCAAAGGTGGCGTAGAGAAAATATGAAAAAACTAAAATATCTCGGGAACGGCTAGTCCTAGTGCAATGGGGTTGATCTTATTCTTTTCTTCTTTAAAATTACGTATAAAACAAACATTTAATGGATATATTTAAGCATGCGTAGATTTTACTTTAGATTTTGACGATTTTTGGGGGTCGTTTCCAAAAAAAGGGCAGGTTATTATCTAATCAGTACCAGAGTATCCCTCAAGCGACTTATCTACCGAATTTTGTAAAAATCCGCCCATTAGTTTTTCAGCTAGAGTGGATACAGGTCTTTTCAGGACATTTTGCAAAAAAAGGCGGGTTCCTTTACCCCAAATCGTACCCAAAACTAATAAGCACCAGATTCGCCCGCAAGTGACTTACCTACCATATTTTATAAAATTCGGTCAATTAGTTTTTTAGTTAGAGTGGATACAATATCTGCACAGACAGGCACACAGACACACACAGACGTTACGCTAAAAATGGTTTTATCGTATTCTAGAGGTCTTGAAGCGTGTACATCCGTCGAAAACTCGAGTCGTGATTTTTGGTATGATTCAAATACTTTCCCTATACATTACAATGTATTGCAGGGAAAGTAAAAAGGATGTACCAAAACAAAGTGAACGGCTTCAAAAATTAATTTCATCAATCAAACTACTATCAAATTAACAGTGGTTGAAACTAGGTCAAAGAAAAGGATATAGCACAGAAAAATAGAAGAAAAATTGTAGAAATAATCAAAGTTGGATGATCATTTAAACTCAACTATATTGTAATTGCGTTGTTTCAGTATGTAGATGCACAGAATTTAAGCAAAAATAAAGCGGTTTTAGGACGGATACAACACTAGATATGAATTAGAAAGAACTTTAAAAATCACGATTTTGACACAAAATGGATGCCATATTTTATTTTGAAGTGGGTCACGTAATCTCTTCATATAATGGTCACGTGATCGCTTCATATAAAAGGTGTAATTATTATTTTAATTTTTATTTAAAAAACTACTGAATATATTTTGCTGAAATTTTTTTTATATATTTTATGGAATAATTTGAATATTTTCTAAAACTTTCGAAGCAATTTGTGAATTTTAAATCCGTTTAAAAAATGTTTAGATAATTAGGTCCCATAGGGTTTAATACATTTCATTTTTTTCAACCCGGGGGCAATCCAAAACTAATTAGGTGATATTATTCATTTATATTCCCATAGGTCCCACATACCGTCTGAACAACATATTAAAATTTCATTTTGATAAAGTAATTTTTACGGCAGTTATCGTGCTAACGGACAGACAAACAGACAGAATGAACAAAGTCATAAACACTTTCCAACTTTGTTATAAAGTGTTAAAAAAAGGATATAATCAAATAAAAAAAGAACGATTTCGGATGCTAAATGAGCTAACTTTTGAAGTCAAAGATGTGTATAAAGAATAGTCTTCTGGCTACGAAGATGTAAATAACTGCATATTCACAAATAACAGAACTTTTAAAGTTACTAAATGTCCGTGAAGAAAACAGTTAGGAAACAACAATTGTTTCGAAAATCGTCAGTCACCTAACCGACATATTCAACACACCTGCTGCCTTCAATTACTTTTTGTAAGCTATTTTCTAATATTTGTTTGTCAACGTGATTCAAACATTTTAGGCCCTAACTAAGACGCTTCAATCAATCACAGTAGCATGAAATTTGGTGTTGAAGACCCAAGTCACCCCACTCAACCTAAGGAAAGAGTATCTGGTTGAGTGACCAGATGAAATTTGGTGTGTCATTGCAGTTTGTGATACATTTTAACTCCTTTGATTTTGAACCTTATCGGGTTACCTCGTCCTACGTCCTCCATAGGAATGTACTCGTTTTTTTTTTTGGTTTTTTTTCATTAGAATAACTCAAAAACAGGAGAAAATACAAAGTACAAATTATTTAGTATGCCATTGTATCTGGAGCAGTTGAAATATCCAAATAATAAAAGGGAAACTAAAAAAAAATATGTGTTTCGCTTTCAGTTGCTTTATTTGATCATCAAGTACAATTCACTTTTTAAAAATAAAATATCACCATCAGAAAATCTTGTGTATATCTGTTATCTTCTTTTTATCAAACCATTCCATCCCCTAAATTCCCAAAACATGTGATTAAAAGTCCTTAAATTGTTTCGGAAAACGTTGTTTATATGAATCAATTTAATCTCCTCTGTAGGAAAGTAGTAATAACCAACATAGAAAAGGAGCGGTTAACAAATGTAATTGGAAAATTGTTAACAATGAAAATATGAGCTATTTTTTTATTATTAGATCTTCTACACAAATCAAATAAATAGTGCAGGAAGACGAAACATCATTAATTAGTGACTATATTCTATAGAATAGAAGACCAAAAATTGAAATTGAAAATATTTCTTCTGAGGGTGTTGAAAGGTGTTTTAAGGTCTTTTAAGGTCTTCTGAAGGTGTTTGAGGTCTTTTGAAGGTGTTTTAAGATCTTTAAAAGGTGTTTTAAGATGATATTATTATTCCTAAAAAATCACAGAATGGTTTCTATCCTAGGTCTTACATAATAATAATTTTGTTTGTTCGTTTTCATGCATGATGGTGGAGAAGAGGAAAATGTTAGGAAACTAGAGCTAAGTATTCCATACGGTAATAATTCAGGTCAGGACCCAAAACACCTCAGAGCATTTTTTTATAATTCAAATTAGTTTACCAGCTGTTATTTTTTAATTATTTTAGACTAGTATATAAACCTGTCAAAAACAGGGAAACTAGTATTCCTAACAAAATAAACTGCAACTATTTTTAATAAGTTAAATTTAGTTTAACAATGTATTGTTCTTAACGTCGAAAAAAATAACCGTATCAAGTCCGTATTGGCTCAGTAATGTTTTGCCGCGTGTTCGAGTTTCAGCCTTTACGTTCTCAATTTGAGATTTGAGAAAGTATTGAGATCTGTATAACCTTTGGTTATGATTTCACTCAGTCTAAACTACAATTAAATTTGAATTAAGAATTTATTACTGGAACGGTTATGTAGACCAATTTTGAGCCAACTAACCAGATTCTGCAATCCTGTAGTAAACATGATAAGTTTCGGTTCGTGATTAGAAAGTATTCGTATGCGTATTCGTTTTGAGATTTGCCCACATTTCGCAGGAGCTATGAGCGAGAATTTTAGAATACTAGGCTTGTGACAGATTGTCTAACGATGACTGGACTGGCCAAAGTGTTTCACTAAAAAGAAAGTATATTGACTAAGGGAGTTCCCTTCTGACGTCAACCGGCGCCCTCTGGTGAAATTTGGTAAGCATTTTCTGTCTGTGTTATCATAACTACGAGTATCCCAATTATCAACTGTATCATCAACCCTCTTACTATCTAAGTAGTTAAATTCATTCAAAGAATGGACCTGTGCACTGTTAAGTACGTTTCTGTATACATACTTCTTTATTACTACTGCCACTCGTTGTATAATTTATGTATTGTTAATAAATATGTTAGACTGAAATCCTAGTTTATGTGTGCGTGCTTAGCCATAAAGCTACTGTAAGTTGATACCAAGGTTTGCAGTTATGTCATTTTATCTCACAAGTATATAAGAATCTAGCTAGGGAATCTATATTGGCACCCGATCAGGGTAGTATAATGACAAAGTTTTTCTGAGTTTAAGGCAGATATTTCACAAGGTTCTGAAAGGTTTACAAGGTTTAGGGCGCGGTAGCCCATTGGTTAGCGCGCTGGAATTGCACTCGGTAGACCCGGGTTCGATTCCAGCCACTGCCAAAACTGCCGCCGTGTTCATGCGGAGTACGATCACGTTAAACATGTGGGTCCAAAAGTCCTTCCGAGAGGTTGGTGGTAGGGGAAGGAGGGTACGGTCCCTGTGGATGCCTCCTCCACTGGGTTCCGATCTAAATTGGGTGGCACTTCCAGACCGTCCAAACAGTTACCTTACACCTTTCTGGTAGGTCGGACGGTCTGGATTTCATTAACAACAACAAGGTTCTGAAAAGTGCCCAGTAGCCCAGTGGTTAGTGCGCTGGAATTGCACTCGTTAGGCCCGGGTTCGATTCCAAATATTTAGTTTTCTAAGCCACAGAAGGGATGCTTGAAGGCTGTTACGATACCCCTGTGGGAAGAGTATCAAAAATTAGACTACATTTGGTTCTGTCAGATGATCGATACTATAAGGGTGCTAAAAACGATGAGGGCGAACTAAGAATAATCTGACGTATTGAGCGCCGGTTTTGAATTGGGAGGCAAACAATCACGGATAATACTAACCTGGATTACATGTTAGAATCAGGAGGCTAACTTGAGGTAAAAATAACAGCTGATGGACAGACAGACTGAAAGCCTGTCTGACATTAGATGGAGGAGAATTAGGGGGTCTACTTCGACGATTAGAGCTTGCAATTAAGTCCCAGTAGCTTAATTGAGAGAGCGTCGACTGTCCAGTATGAATATCTCCGATTTAAGAGACTACTGGGACAGCAAGATTAATGACAATAGCAGCTTGCTCTAACAATGAATAAATTATTAGGAAGCAATAACGTAAATTAAAGTTTCTGTATAACTCTAACTCGTTAAATCAATAGCATTATTATTCCTACCGAGTTAAATTAGCACATGAATTATTAAGATAACCGCTCGATCAATTCAAGATTCTTTCTTGATTCTTTCATGTCCCCTGTACAAATGTAATTTTTTTAATATTTCCAGAATGGGTTTTGATAACGAGAATGTGCGTTGACCTTCAGTTAAAAGTATTAAAAAAACATTCACATGGCGTGTTTTATAGAAAAGGGAACATTTATTTTAATAGAACGTATTTTTTTATTCATTCTAGATCAAAAATTTAAAATATATATCTCTCGAACAGGCTTATGAGTGTCCTATAAATCATTTAATTCTCAGTTATACACGAAACCATGCAAAAAAATTCTGATGTGGCCAGCACATACCTTGAACTATATAATGCAATGAATTTACTTCTTTCACTGCCAAAAATATATGTAAAAGATCCGCGGCACAAAGCTTTTGACGTTGAATTGGACATTTGATACCTTCCCTAGATGACATCATGCAAACATATATTTCCAATTACCCTGTTTACTTATATTTCGGATAAATCTGATTTGACAGTTATCAATATTGATAGCATCCGCAAAAGGACTTAAGTCATATATTAAAATATTTTAATTAATCAATCCATCTGACGCAGTTTTCGTTAATGTAACGTTATTTGTGTAATTTTGGAGATATTTTCGCCACTAAAAAGCTCAAAGTGGGCGATATTTTGCCAAAATAGTCTGCAGTTTCACCACATGTACACATGTATTGCAAAGTATTACAGACAGACACAAAAAATGACAATTGTCAATTTTTTGGGTTTTAAAATTCAAATTTATTACACGAAGTGTCTACACTTGTGAATGCAAAGAACTAGATTAACAAGAAAGATTCCAATAAATTTATCAAAAGGGAACACATTTTACGATAAATAATACAATTTTATGATTTTTTGTTTTATAAATTCATTTTTTAAACGTGTAGTACCTTAAAAACTGTTTAAGCCTGCGATATAAAGTTAGTGGTATTCGTTTTCCAAGAAAAAATTGCATTACACAAGAACTTAATATTTATGTAACATCATTAATGGTTCTAATTTTTAATTACGTTTTACAAAATTTTATTCAAAAATGGAAGAAAAATCTTCCGAACATACGGTTACTTTTAAAATCAATAGCATTCTATTATTTTCTATTCTAATATCTATACCAAATTTAGTTCGTAAGACTCCATTCGTTCCTGAGAAATCGCATCCACACACACACATAGAGGCATGATATCATAAACGTTCGATTCGTGTTCAGAGATGCTTGAAATGTGACTTTTCTTCGAAAATTGGATTACGAATTTTACACCCTGTCGCAATACTTTTTACACTTTATACATTACACTATGGATATAGGGAAAGTAATAGGTAGTTTTAAGACATTTTTGACATGCTGTTCTTACGGTTTTTGAAATAAGGTTTGAAGAATTGAGTCTTGTCATACCGAGTCTAATCAATAGAAATCATGCTTACCGATTTGTATAATAATCCTAAATGCCGTTTGGTTCGTTCAATCAAAAGTCATTCCCGATAACTATGTATCCAACACACGTACTTATAGCAATAATTCAGAGACTCAATTTGAAATTAAATTTATGATCATGTTCTTTTTTTGTTTTTTTTTTGTTTTTGGCTACATCAGTTAAAAGAAAAAAAATCTAATGTGGACAGCACATTACTTTCCTTATATAATGCAATGAATTTACTACTTTTACAGTTCAAAAAAGGTTATTCTTATAATAGATACTTATATTACTTCCAAGATCTTAAATGTTCGTCAATTAGTCGTCATTTCATTGATTTAGCGTTAATTTTATCCATTTGGCAAGATTTTCGTTAATTTGGCAACATTTAAAATGTCGCCAGGTTGATGACATTCCACCAAATTCGTCGCCAAACTCCCGCCAAGCATTATAGACAGTGAAATACGTTATTCTCATAGTAGATAATTGACTACTGGCGTTCAAATACAAAAGTATTATTCAAGGTATCTTTTCTCACGAATGGAACGAGATAGATCCATGAGAATGATGTCACCAAATTTATCGCATAATATTACATAAATAAAGTGAACATGTTTCTCAACAGTTAATATATTTTTTTTTTTAATTTATGGGATATTTTGATACATTTATTTGGAAAATGTGCAATATCTAGAGAACGGTTCACGATAGCGATCTAAAGTTTATGTCCGTCGTTTTCTAAGGAAACATTACATAATAAATATCTATTGACGTAACTTATTAAAGGCTTTGATTTTTTGATACTTTTCAAAAAATTTCCAAAATTTCACTCGAAAATTTAAGGGGATTCTGAACATTCGAATGTCTTTAAAAACAGTAGGCTTCCAGTATTCACGGATTGTAATTGTTATACCAAATATCATTCGAATCATTCCATTCGTTCGTGAGATATCGTCTCCACAGACTCACTGACACACACACACACACACACACACACACACACACACAGATAGACATTACCTCAAAAATGTTCGATTCGTGATTAGGGATACTTGAAACGTACTCTCCGGTCAAAAACTCGAATTCGAATTTTCGACCCCGTCACAATACTTTCCTTATACATTATATTATGTACTTGCAAATAAGGAAAGTAATATGTTTAATCTGCTGAAAACATATGTATCAAAATATGTGGTACACGTCAAATACTCATCACCATACATTACTCCAGCTCAGCGCGTGGAAAGTAACAATGATTGAATCATATTCAGGAAGGATCTTTTAAATCCTCTAAAATCCAAAATTTGAATTTCCGCACCATTCCAATTATGTCCCTGCACGTGTACATACATATTGAGGGAAAGTTAAAAATGAACAACTAAATAATAACATGACACAGATTGGCCATTGTAGTCTTGAGGAGTAAATACAGAAAATAATCATAAATTTGCATTTTATGAATTACTAGAACGTAGTAGAATGCTTTGTGTGTCACGATAATCGTATATAATTTCAAATAAAACATATAAAAATGTTTTGCACACTTTTAAATATAAATATGACAATTTCATTGAAAAAACTGTTTATTCTATTTTCATCAAGAGGGTATGTTTATTTAGAATTTTTTTGTTTGTCGTTGAATTTGTACAGTTCATAAGCATTTAAATTAGTATTTACTTTATCCACTTGAACATTTTTTCAGGGAAAAAAATGTCTAGTTTCATTTTATCGTTCCCATTTCCCCACCGATTTTTTATCTTTATATAAAAAGCAAACCAATCCTTATTTTTTTTCCTGTGGCAGTTTACTTTTTTGTCTGGAAAAAAAAATACGAGTAAAGTAATAAATAATAAATATTTAAATATGGAACGTAGCTTTGAGCAATTACATTGGTTTTCTTTCTCATAGCGAACAAACTATGAACAGGAACTTAACGCCCAAATAGAGCTAAGCTAAGCTACGATCTAACAATAACCACATGCGGTTTATTATAACGCCCAAGAGAGCTACGATAATAATAAATCACATCACTCATGGCACCATCTAATGTGATAAAAAATAAATTGAATAAGAACAACAAGGAAATACAATAAATAAATGATATGGAATGGAGAAAATTTGTAATAATTACTTTTCACTTTATGTTCTATTAGCAAAAAACATCAAATGGAATATTTTATGATAATATTTATTGCCAATATTTATTGCAAATTTCTATTATCTAGCCACAATTTCCTGTTTTTAAGCGAATCATAATTTAGTTTCAATTAAGTGGGACTAAGCGTAAAAGTTGCTTCGAAGAATATTTCTTTTAATTCTACCAGATCTTTAATTATTGGGAATTTTAGCACTTAAATGCAGCAAAATTATGTATGTCATTTTAATATTTTAGAAAATATATATATGACCACAGTGAGAGACCAGTCCTTATGAAAATTGATCACGGCTAGTAACAAATGAATGTAATAAAAACTTCAATTACATATCAAAACAGACAAATAATAAAATAATCATTTAGAGAGTACTGATGTATAAGTTTATTTCAGTAAAGTAATGAAAGTTAAAAAAAGTTCCATTTCAGAATGTTTAATTTTTCTATGATCGTTTAGATCATACTTTTTTACACTATTTTTAGCACCTACTACTGCTTATTTTTGTCATTAAAACTCATTACTTTTCTAACTACAGAAGTTTCTAATATAAGAATTTTGCTCCATTATTCTAGCCATACGGCGACCTTAATTATTTCCCGCATATTTTTAAAGATAATCTCACAGTTTCAAGACCTAAAAGTATTTTTTCTTCATTTATTAATATTATACAAATATGCTATTTTAAAGGTTTTTTTATCTTCTATTGAGTTCACATCGTGTATAAGCACTTGAATTTGCGTCTGTGTTTTTCACTTGAACTTTTTCTGCGCCAAAATATGGAAAAAACAAATCCAGTTTCATTTCATCATTCCTTTTATAGAATCTAGTATCAGTATATCCATTCTTTGCATGGAATATACAATGTAAATACTCTTACAATTTGCAATTATATGCAAACTCCTATAGTATTCTAAATTATATTGTTATTCAAATTTTTCTATTAAAATATTTAAATTAATGCTTCTAAAAAGAAGTTTTTAGAACGTTTGTTCCGGCTATACAAAATTATCTTCACAGGCAGATCTAACGAATAAGACATAATGATTCTGTTTGTAAACAGATTTGCAAAAAATATGAAATTGAATACATATATGCCTAATTGAAAGAGCTAAAATTGTATTTGAATATATACCCCTACTACTTGTTTTCTCGTAGATTGGAATATATACCAGTGCATTAGAAGATACACCCATACTACAATATATGAGCTTGAAAAAATCTTGCCAAAATAAAGCAAATGATGTAACAACTTTTAAATATTATTAATCCCCGTAATCTTTAAACTCGAAGGACATAATTCAGTCAGAAATGTAATTTCGATAGCATTTATTGTATATACATTTCTTTATTATTTAAATCGGAAAAGGTTTAATAAAAATAATTTGTCGTAGAAACGCATTGGATTTAATTACGTTGCTAAACGACATGATATATTTTTCTTAAATAAATTTGCGGAAAATATGAATCGTTTGCATAATGATATTCCTGTGGAAGGTATAATTGTACATTTTTAACACTTTACAACATAGTTGAAAAGTGTTTATGACTTTGTTTATTTGCCTGTCGGTCTGTCCGTTCGCACTGTAACTGCCGCAAAAATGACTTTATCAAAATGAAATTTAAGTATGTTGTTCAGATGGTCACTGGGACGGACATGTGGGAGTGTAAAAGAATAATGTCACCCAATTAGTTTAGAATTTAATCCGGGTTGAAAAAATGAAATACATTGAACACTATGGGACCTAATTTTAAAGTAGTTAAGATTCACAAATTGTTTTAACATTTTTAGGCAATATTCAAATTATCACGTAAAACGTGTAAAAATAATTTCATCAAAATATGTTAAGTAGTTTTTTAAATAATATTTTAAATAATAATTACACCCACTTTATATGAAGAATAATTACACCCACATTACATGCGAGCCAACGGCCGTACCGTGCTGAAAACACCGGTTCTCGTTAGATCACCGAAGTCAAGCAGCATCGGGCGCGGTTAGTACTTGGGTGGGTGACCACCCGGGAACACCGAGTGCTGTTGACACATTTTGGGTGCGGTTGCCCGGTGGTTTGCGCGCTGGATTTGCACGCTGCCACAACTGCCGCCGGTGTTCATGCGGAGTACGATCGCGTTAAACATGTGGGTCCGTAAGTCCTTCCGAGAGATTGGTGGTAGGGGAAGGAGGGTACGGTCCCTGTGGATACCTCCCCCACTGGGTTCCGGTCTAAATTGGGTGGCACTTCCCGGCCGTCCAAACGGTTACCTTACACCTTTCTGGTAGGTCGGACGGTCTGGGTCTCAACAACAACAACCCACATTATATGAAGAATAATTACGCCCACATGATGATCACTTGACTCATTGCAAAATGAAATATGAAATGCGTTTTTTTTCGATTAGAGAAAATTGAGATTTTTAATGAACGCCTTTGTTTATAATTAACGTTACATCCGTCCTAAAACTGCTTTATTTTTGCACATTATATGTGTATCTAAATTATGTGCCTACGCAATGACAATATTTTTTTTGTTTTAAATGATCATCACACTTTGATTATTTCTACAACGAAGCCTGATTTTAACAAGTGCAGAATTTGAACAAATGAAGCGATAGAAAGATGAATTGTATAATAATAGCTGAATTTCTTAACGTAAAATTGTTTATCTCTGGAGTCTAGTATATAAGTGATATGAATGAAATATTCATTGATTTTACATAGTTTCCAAGTAAAATAAAACATTGTATTACTGAAAGAGTAAAGCACATTGAACTCTACGGGACCTAATTTTTCCGGTGTATATACAGGTGTATATCCAGTGTAAATTCGGGTGTATATTTTCATAAGGACTGGTCCCTCACTGTGGTCATATATATAGTTTCTAAAATATTAAAATGACATACATAATTTTGCTGGATTGCGATGCCTCCTTTTTTATAGTAGGGATTTTTTAAACTAAGTTAAAATTCACCAATTGCTTTAAAAATTTTAGGAAATATTCAAAACATCCCATAAAATATATAAAAGAAATTGAACAAAATAAATTTGGCAGTTTTCTAAACAAAAATTATTATATGAAGAAATCACGTGACCCACTTCAAAATAAAATGTGACATCTGTAATTTTTTCACAGAGTCAAAATCGTGATTTTTAAAGTTATTTTAAATTTATATTTATTGTTGCATCCATCCTAAAACCGATTTACATTTACATAATTTCTATGCATTTATATTCTGCGCAAACGCAATTACAGTATTTTTAACTTTAAATGATCATCAAACTTTGATTATTTCTACAACAAAGCCTAATTTTAACGTGTGCAGAATGCAAACAAATCAAACTGTAAAATGAGTTGTATAAGAATTTAATGCAAAATTATTTAGTTTTGGAGTCTGGAATATAAGGTGATATAAATGGAATATTCATTGTTTTATAGCATTGCCATTCTCGATCAAACTTTAATCATGGAGTTAGAAAGTACTTTTACCTCCACAGTTTTAAGATTTTAAGTAAAATACATTATTGTAGCACTGTGATAATTTTAAAAATATCAAAGCTAAAGATATCGCATTTTAGAGATGTTTAAATAAGATTGCATTGCAGTAGGAAAGTGTTTCATAATCAATGCTTTATACATGATTGGTATTTCCTGTTTATTAATATATAAACAGCATCTTGCCCCAGAAACTCAAAATATGAACTAAAATGTAAGTGGATTTATGCCAAGACTAACCCAAAAATTGCATGAAATGCGGTGCAGCCTTTGTCTCTTGTTGATAAGACATACACACATACACACATGCATATTCACAGACAGATATTCGACTTTATTTATATGAAGGACAAAAAGGGATGTTTTTCCACCTTGGCTACATAATAACGTGCCCATTTTTTTTCCTGCTTTTGAATGCGTGTGTCTTACTCCTTGGAAAAGGCAAAAAGAGGCTATAAATAGTATATATATATATATATACATATATATATATATATATATATATATATATATATATATATATATATATATATATATATATACATATATATATAGATATAAATACAGAGAGAGAGAGAGAGAGAGAGAGAGAGAGAGAGAGAGATGAAATCCCCACTGGTGAGCAACTTCCGAAGATCCATGATTCTGGCTTATATGCTGGAGCCTTGGTTTTTCAGTGCAATGATGCAACTACTGTGGAATGGATTAAAAAAACCTTCCACAATAACAGACAGGTTTTAGGTGAGGTACTCAAAGTCTTATGATCTACCCAAACCTGTCAAGGTGGCCTCCAAGACCAGAGATGTTTACACTAAAGAGCCGAGCGTTTTGCTGAAACGGCTGAACCGTTTCAACCCGGAGTTGAAGTCTGAAGAGTGGAGTGTTCTGCAAAACTTTGTGGAACCCCTCTCCGTAAGATGGATCTTCGAGGTGTACTCGGAGGCTGCGAATGCGATTCGCAGAACTGACTTTGGTGCTCACACCGGTTTGGACCATGGAGTCTTCAAGATTCTTCGGTACCCAAACGAAAGGCCCAAAAGGAAGATGGAGATGGAGGTACAGCCAGAAGATCAGGCAACCTCCTCTCAGGTGAGTATCACTAATGTTGATACTATGATACTAAGCTTGTTGAACTGGAAATTGCTTCCAGCTGTGATAACACGCTGCATGCTAACCCACTGCTTTCTAATGACGAGCTGGAAAGACGCATGCAGGATTTTGAGAATGACGTGCCTGACGCTGATAATTCGCATGATACTAGGAAGGCCACTCCTTCCTAGTTTTTTGCTGCCCTTGTTTCTTTCCCTTTTATGGGCTGTCTTAATGTTGTGCAAATCAACTTGCACCATAGTCATTCTGCCTCTGCTATTCTTGGCAAGAGTTTGATGGATGGGAGGGCTGACATTGCTCTAATTCAGGAACCCTGGACCTGCAATAATAAAATTTTGGGTCTGGGGATCAAGGACTACAGTGTCTTTTATGACACATATTGTATCAGGCCTAGAGCTTGCATTGTTGTTAGTAACAAACTCAATGCTCTCCACCTTGTGAAATTCCATGATGGTGATAATGTTGCCATCAAAGTGAACTTCAAAACTAATGAGCGTTTAGATGAATTGATCTTTGCTGCAGCTTATCTTCCTTATGAAGAAAGAGAAACTTTTACCAATGTCACTACTAGTCTCATTGAGTACTGAAGTAAGGGTAAAAGACTAATCATTGGCTGCGATGCTAATGCCCACCATACTGTGTGGGGCAGTAGTAACTGTAATAGTCGTGGCGATGATCTTTTGGAGCACATCGTCCGCTCCAACCCTTTTATTCTCAACAAGGGCAACTCGCCCACTTTTGTTACAATAAATCGACGTGAATTCATCGACTTGAGTATATGTAACATTATTACATATGACTGTGTTTTAAACTGGACTGTTTCAGATGATATATCTTTGTCTGATCATCGTTTAATCACCTTTTCTGTTAAAGGTCTTACGAAATTGACCATGGCAGCAGGTAGGAACCCTAAACGTACCAACTGGGTTTCTTACTGAGAAGATCTTCTTACAAAGCTTGCAGTTCATTCTGGTAAGTACTTCTACAGCTGAAATATATTTGGCCGTTGACCACGTGCAACGGTCCATTATCTTTTCATATTACCAGAATTGTAAGGCTACTAAAGCTGTCTCCCCAATGTTAGTTCCTTGGTGGCAAACGAGCTCAGCTGCTTACGTAACAAGTGCAGAAAGCTCTTTAATAGAGCAAAAAAGAGTGGTGAATGGCAGGTCTACAAATCTACTCTAACTACTTACAATAAGGCAATTAGAGACTCCAAGAGAAACTCCTGGAGAAACTACGGCGACGGCATCAAAGACGTTTCTGCTACTTCAAAAATGGTCAAGCTCATGTCAAAAGACAGAAATTGCAACCTAAATACTATTAGGTTACCTAATGGTGGCTATTCTGGGACTGGGGAAGAGACCATGGATGAAATGTTCAGGCTTCCGGTTTCTGAATCTAATTGCCACATCACCACTCCTGCTGCTCACCTCACTTCTACTTGTAACAGCAATAAGTGGAGCATTGCTAAGAGTGTGGTCACTTTGGATAGGGTTAATTGGGCTTTGAACTCTTTTAAACCCTATAAAACTCCGGGGATTGATGGCATAATTATCATCCTTCTTTAGGAGGGAATTAAGGTGCTTGCTCCCATTCTCTGCAGAATCTACAGAGCTTGTATTGCCCCCACGTCATGTACCTTCTGCCTGGAGGCATACAAGGGTAATCTTTATTCCAAATATGGGTAAGGATAATTATTAGGAGGTCAAATCCTTCAGGCCTATTAGCCTTACGTCTTTTCTTTTAAAGACTATTGAAAAGCTCATTGACAGGTATATCAGGGAAGTGACTCTGTCTTCTATGCCTTTGTCTAACTCTCAGCATGCCTATCAACTGGGTAACTCTACGGATACTGCCCTCTACAGTTTCTCCTTTATTCTGGAGAATAACTTTAATGGCAAGGAAATTGCTCTAGCCACTTTTCCTGAAATTCAGGGTGCTTTTGAAGTTCCTATTGACACCATCCTACATGCTCTTGATAGGAAGCGTGTTGACATGGCGATCTCTTGTTCGAACAAGAACCTATTATCATATAGGTATATCTGTGCATCTTTGCTGGGTGACAACAAGACGATGCATGCTCTGGCAGGCTATCCGCAGGGAGGCGTGCTTTCACCAATTCTCTGGTGTTTAGTTGTAGACGCTCTTCTGGACAACTTAGCTAGTTCCGGTGTGTCCTGTGTTGGATATGCTGACGATGTTGTTATCATTGCCAGAGGCAAATTTGGTAACATTGTCTCTGATATGATATCCACCGCCCTTAGGGGTGTTGAGACATGGTGTAAAGATTCTGGACATTCTGTAAATCCGAAGAAAACAACCATGGTTGCGTTCACAAAAAACGCATTCTTAACCTTAGAGACATTCGCTTCTTTGATCAGAAGCTCATGTGCTCCAAGGAGGTAAAATACTTAGGAATATTCTTTGACATGGGTCTCAACTGGAAGAGACAAATAGAATACTGCATAACTAAAGCCAAAACAATCTTCTGGTCTTGTAGAAATGCTATTGGGAGAACCTGGGGTCTGAACCCCAAGGCTATCCATTGGATTTACTCTATGGTAACTTGTCCCACCATCTCCTACGGCTCCATTACTTGGTGGTCTAGAGTCAGATGTGAAACTGCTAAACTAGATTTAATTAAGCTTCAAAGTATGGTATGTACTGTGATCTCTTGCTTCATGAAAACCACTCCGACTGCAACTCTTGAACTTTTTCTCGGATTGCACCCTCTCTACATGCACATTGAATCTGAGGCTCTCATTTGCATGAACAGACATAAATATCTGAAACACTGGAAGGACTATTCTAAGTATTTATCTTGGAGTGGTCTCAACAGTAATGTTATAAATCATTCTTATTTCCATACGCCATCTGATGGTATACAGGTCCGATATACATTTGACAAGCCCTATGTAATTCAGGTCCCTTCACGGGATGACTGGAAGAGGACTCCCACCTACAATAAACAAAATTGTATTATATGGTAGATGGATGACTCGAAAATTGGCACCAGTACTGGTGCTGGTGTTTGCTGTCTGGATGATGGCACTAAAATATCTTACCCTCTAGGCAGTCATGCTACTGTCTTTCAGGCTGAGATCTATGCTATTCTAATGTGTTGTAGAATTTGCTATGACAGAAATTATAGGAGCAACCAGATTCTTATCTGTTCTGATAGTGAAGCTGCTCTTATGGCCTTCAGAAAGTCTACTATGACGTCTTCCCTTGTCTGGGAGTGCTATAATGCACTGTGTAATATTGCTAGCAATAATAAAGTCATACTCCACTGGGTGCCTGGACATTCGGGTATTCCAGAAAATATGCTGGCTGATGAATTGGCTAGGAAAGACTTAAGTATTCCTTTTGTTGGTCCTGAGCCGGCATTGAGTATTTCCAATGAACTAACTAGAAGAACTGTCTATGACATCTTAGGGAAGCTTCAGTGCAAAAACTGGTGTAATACTAAGGGCCAAAGGCAGTCGAAAATTCTCAACTGCAATTGCCCTAGCATACGTCAGAAGGAATTATTGAGGCTCAGTAGAGCTGGCATCAGAAGGGCTGTCTTGCTCCTTACTGGACACTCCAGCATTAAAAGACACCTTAATATTATGGGTGTCACGAAAGATTCGCTTTGCTGAGGCTGCAAATACAGTAAAGAAACTGCCGTACACATTCACTGTGAATGTGAGGTGTTCTCCTCCCATAGGTTTGAACACTTGGGTTGACATGTGATCGAGCCCTGGGAGTTGTATGACATTCCTGTCAGGTGCCTTTTGATGTTTGCTTCGGCTACTGGTATCTTTTCTTAAGGACCTTCGCCTGTTGGGGTAGTACAATAGACCTCTGTTCGATGTGCTGGGCTCTTAGAAAAATATCTGAAAAATACTTTACATAAAACACATTATCATAATACTGCAAAATATTAAGGCGCAATGCCGCACTTTCATCTTAAGCATATATATTTTGTTAAATACAAAAACATATTTAAAAGGGGTGGGGTAGAAAGGAAGGGGGAAAAAGAAGGGATAAATTTTACAAAAACGGCAGTAAAAAAGCCGGTGGGATTGTGATCCCCCGTTCCCGGTTAAAGCATTTTAACGGAAAACGAGGGATCACAAACTCTCTCTCTCCCTATATATATATATATATATATATATATATATATGTAGAAATAGTTTATAGATATGATCTATCTATTTCTTTAGAAACATACATATTTTACGTTTGCTTCGTCAAAATACTTGGACTAGAGAACGAATTTTACGAAGTGAAAATTTCCATTTTTTTAGGCTTAGCTCTTGTTCCACGTGTATAGCCATATAGCTCGATTTTTTTAATTTTTCTTTATTCGTTTCCATACTTTTGAATTTTGTTGATTTTCTGTAACTTGATAACGCGTGTTTTGTATTTTTTTTCCAATTGATTGATGATTTGCTGTTTTATATTTTATTCTGTGGGTGTTTTAGAAAGTTAGTTTTATCGTGTTGCAGCTTCTTACTTTTCGTTCATTGGACTTTCAAACTTCTATTATATATATATATATATATATATATATATATATATATATATATATATATATATATATATATATATATATATATATATATATATATATATATATATATATATATATATATATATATATATATATATATATATATATATATATATATATATATATATATAGATACATATATATATACATATATATATATATATAAATATTTGTTTTCACAAAAGATAAGATCATTCATGAATAAATGCACAACAAGCCAAATAAATCTAAAAATTATATGGAATTTTAAATTAGTAACGATTATGAGTGTTGCGCAATGGATTATAAATTAATACCTCTTTCCTCATTCACGCCTCAGTATAAATTAATACCTAAAAGATACCTCATTCTTTTTGCTATGACAGCTGATATCTAAAGAAGGGTATAATGGATTTACCTGTCCACTTCGCTGGTTTATAAGTTTAATAAGGCATAGGCTTTTGACTAAAACATTTTACGATTTTGTACCGCTTTAATAATAACAAGAAAGATCAATCATACTTAAAGCATTGATTATGAAACACTTTCAAACTTCAATGCAATTTTATTTAAACATGTCTAAAATGTGCAATACATTCCTCGGTAATATTTTAAAACTTATCACAATACTACATTGATTTAATATATTTGAAAACTTAAACCTTCATCGAAAAAAATGAACTTCATTCAAATGATGGCATTGAAACATAAATTGCCTGGTTTAAACATCTCTAAAAAGTGATATATTACTCGTAATAATTTTAGAATTATCATAATACCACGATAATTTATTATATTTAAAAACTTCATCGAAAACAACTGAAATTCATTCAAATGACCTCATAGAAAAAATAACACGCCTGGCTATCTCTAAAAAAGCAGCATTTCATTCATAAATAATTTCCCATTCATGTCATTCATCACAATACTATAATAATTTATTTTATTTAAAAATCAAGACCATGGAGCTACAAGTAATTTAACTCTATGCTTAAAACTTCATCGCAAAAAATCGTCCTTCTCTCGGTAAAGTCAATGAATATTTCTTTCATATCAGCTATGCAGACTCCATGAGCTAAATTCTTTTGCGTTAAAAAAATACAGCAATTCCTATACAACTCATCCTACATATTTTGCTGTTTACATTTTGCATAAGTAAAAAATAGGCTTCGTTGTAGAAATAATCAAATTTGGATGAGCATTTAAACTCATATATATTGTAATTGCGTTGTTTTAGTATGTAGATGCACAGAATTTAAACCAAAATAAAGTGGTTTTAGGACAGATACAACACTCAATATGAAATAAAAAGAACTTTAAAAATCACGATTTTGAGACAAGATGGATGCCATATAACATTTTGAAGTGGATCACGTGATACTTTCATATCATGGTCACCTGATCGTTTCATTTAAAAGGTGTTATTATTATTTTAATTTTTATTTAAAAAACTATCACTTATCAGACTTATTAAATTGAACATGTTGGCTTTGACGCTATTAAAAATATCCACTTTTGCTGAAAACAACTCAGGCATTTGACTTTTACTAGTTGTCTAAAACAACACGATACATGAAATAATGAATGCATAAAAATATGACATTTCTCATTTCTAACATCTAAACTTCTTTTCAGCATTCAGTTTATTATGTAAAAGCATTTCAATTAGTATTTGCATTTTCCACTTGATCTTCTTTCATGTCAGAGTAAGGTAAATACTACAAGAAGCCAGATTCATTCCTCTATTCTTTTTTACGGAGCTTTTGACTGGAACGAGTATTTTCTTTTGAGTTGCGATAAAAAGAATACGTTCTGCTACCTGCTGTTTTGGGACTGCATGTTTGCTGCTGTGATTGACACGAAGGAGAGAGAAACAAAGCGTAAAGTCTGAAAAATGAATAGTTCTGCCATTTATTTTCCATTAACAAATCATATTAGTGTTAAATGGCGTTACAACACGCTATTGTGATTGAAGTAGATGATTTTGGAATGGAAGAGAGGTTTAAAAACCATTTAATGTTTAATATGTATATACTGTATATATATATATATATATATATGTATATATATACAGTATATATATATATATATATATATATATATATATATATATATATATATATATATGTATATATATATCATATAAAATCCAGTAAACAAATTCAAAAAGAATTCCTATGCATATCCACAAAAATCAAAGGCACTACTCAGAAAAAGGCGCCAAGCCGCTCTATACTCCGAAGCAGAATGTAATCCAAGAAAAAGAAGATTTAAAGGAACTTGAGATAACCAAATGCTTTGCATTTAATGGTTGGGGAGGATTGCGACTCCCCCTCCCGTTTAAAGCTGCTTTTCCAGCCTAGGCAAACGCTCACGGTACCAATGCAAAGCAAAGGTTGGTCCCCAATGCGTGCTAATACGAAGGCACCCGGATACGGAAGAACAAGACCAACCAAACAGAAGGAAACTGGACCAAAAGTGAATCCTGCCCAACTCGCTATCATATATATGTTCATTTTACGCATGCGTGCAATCTTAGCAGGTACGCATAAACTTTATTTACTTGCAAATTGAAGTAAACTGTCAAAATCTACATGATCCTTGAAAATCGATCTATAGCAATCCTTTAAGAAATATATAGGATAATGTTTATATAAAGCCTCTGTTATGATTTTAATATTGCTATTATTGCAATCTTTTTTAAACGTGTTGTAAATTTGATTTCTCTTGAAGTGTCCGAGTATGATATTTCTGAAAGTATTTTTGGTAAGATTTGTTTTCCAATCGATGAGATGATTTATCTTCATTTTATATAATTCTCTTTTGTCGTATAACGTTGTATAATGACCATATAATCCATGTTTTTTTATTGAGATGTCCAGAAAATTTACCGCTTCATTTTCTTCTTTACAATTTTCTATTAATTCCAATTCCGGTGGGTAAAATGTGAAATCGAAATTGGTGGTGGTTTCATAACTCCCCAATAGCACATCGTCAACAAACCGGAAATATGGTATCTCTGACAAAATATGGGTTCCTTTTTCATATGTTGAGAGGTAAATATCGGCCAAGATTGATGAACAGGCTCCTCCCATTGGGATTCCCTTTATTTGTCGGTAATAATTATTTCCGTTATATAGAATATTTTCTTTTAATACCAGTTCAATAAGATCAAGGTATCTTCGATAAGTAATAAAATCCTTCAAATCATATTCTTCATGTAATTTTTCCAAGATTGAGTATAAATTAGATAAATCAATGTTGTTAAATAGGTCGCGGAAATCAAAGCTTTTAAAACATATATTTTTATTACAATGTTTTAATCGATCGATAACTTCTACTCCATTTTTGATCATGACATGATTCTGTTTTTTGATGTTTTCCATCACAAACTTGAGGATGTTCAATAGTCGTTTATTAGCTATTGTCAGATATGATCCACAGCCAACGGTAACTGTACGGAATTTTACAGGCTCTTTATGCATCTTTGGAATGAGGATTAAATATGGAAATTTAACAGTTTTTATTTCATTACCGATTCGCTTGTACAAAGTCTTAATCCTATTGGATAGAACATTCCCATTATTATGTAAAGGGGTGTACATAGTACTGTCTAGATAGCACTGAAGAAGTGTATCCATGTAAAACTTTTTGCATGTAAATGCAAAATGTGATACCATCTTGTCAGTATAAGTTATAGCAAAATTTTCTTTTATAGTTTGTATAGCTGCAGGTATTGAAAGATTCCTAATTCTGTTATTTTGTCTGATGTAATAAAACTGAAATTCTTTTGAAAAATTATATTTCCATTCATGAAAGGCTTGAATAGGTAAACTGTGTTTTACTGCTATTTTATAAATAAATTCTTCTAGATCTTGATTGAAATTTTCGATTACTTGGTTATATTCTTGTGATCTGTATTTAGTTCCGAGTTTGAAAATATTTTTTAGAGTTTTATCTGAGATAATATCCAGATCACCTGTAATGATGTGATTGTGATAAGGATCTTTAAGTTTGCTATCAGTGCATCTGCATTCTGTTGTTTTAGTATCCAATTCTTTACATATATTGTTGTAGTTGAAGAATCTTCTACCGTTTGTGCGTACAAAGCGGTAAGTCAATTTTACCTTAAGATCCTGAACAGGTAAGAAAGTTTTGATATTGTAAAGTATCGATTTAAAGGGAATTCCATCAAATTTCTTATTTCGGAATGTGGTTATAAAATATTCCATACTTTGCTTGTTCTGTATTCTGGGTTTTAATCTAATTTGAAATTTTCTGGCCCTTAATTTAATCAAGTCAAGCATAATGGCTATATTTTTGGTTATATTCTTGATAGTTTTGATATTGTAAAGTATCGATTTAAAGGGAATTCCATCAAATTTCTTATTTCGGAATGTGGTTATAAAATATTCCATACTTTGCTTGTTCTGTATTCTGGGTTTTAATCTAATTTGAAATTTTCTGGCCCTTAATTTAATCAAGTCAAGCATAATGGCTATATTTTTGTGTGTTTCTTCAATCCGAAAGACAATAGGTTCATCCAACGTATATTGCTGTATAAAAGCCCATATACGAGATAAATATTTGATTTTTATACTGTAAATGACATCCTTAATCCAATTGTACTTGATTCCGTCTTTGGATTTAATTGATTCTATAAATTTGGAGATTTTTTCTTCTGTGTCATTATAGCTATAATGGTGTTTTCCTCTTCCTCTATGCCATCGCTGTGACTTCCTCTGTATCAATGAACTTGCTATTGGATAATTGTCAATACTTCTACAATAATCTAAATTGTAATTTTCTTTAAAATTGAGGGAATTCAATCCATAAGGGAATGTCGTTGAGTACTGTTTAATATGTGTGGCCTCCCACCACAATCTTTCCATCAATTGAGGTACTATATCTAGAATGGTGATGATGGTTCTAGAAAAATCATGTTGTCTGAAATGCCTAATTTCCAAACTGCTTAAATGTCGATCGAGTTGTCTTTTCTTACAGACTTGACTCCTGTGCAAGTTGATTCTTATATTAAGTGGATTCAGAGTCTGTCCAATATATTTAGTATGACATGTAAGACAGGTGATACAGTATATTGTGTTGTAAGATTTACAAAATATTCTGTTCGGATTAGCATGTTTTTTAATTTGAAGCGGGTTGGCCACAGGACACAGTTTGCATCTTTTTGATAGGCACTTTTGAAATCCACAATATCTTATATGACTGTGATGCATAAAATCATTTTTAAAAAATTGTGATTCTGTTTGAATCGTGTCATTATACATATCTTCATTATTACGGACATTTTTTCTTATTGTCGCTTGTTTTTCCTGGACTGTATAAATAGGTTGGAAATAGCTTTTAATAGATTTCATCAATATAGAGAGTAAAGGGTAATTGGTTATCGATGCCATAAATACCCTTATCTATTGTGCCACAGAGCATATATTCTGTGAAGAATATTTTTGCCAGTCATTTTTATATAGTAAGATGTATTCATTCATGTGTAGTTTCAACATTTTATGACTCATATTGAGGAGTATAAAAGTAATTCGCTAGCAGTCTTATACATACGCCTCATAACTATGAGGTTTCATTTCTTTAAGACTTACAATTAGAACAGGAAATACTCATCAAGGTAGCAATAATATACTCCTTCAATACAATACGTCCACATATGATTCGTAGCTTTTCGTGTAACCATACAGTCCATTAATGGAATAAGTGACATTTTCAAAGATTTTAAACTTTTTTTGGAGTGATTTTTTATCTGATTTGCAAGAAATGCGTTAAAAGGTCAAGTTAATTAACGAGTCCTGTACATTAAAACATTAAAACTTTAAAACATATATAATTAATCCAATTTAATAGAATTGCGTCATAAGGGCAAGTAAATTAACGAGTCCTGTTAATTCTAAAACATTAATACACTAAAACTAAACAACATTAAAATACTAAACCTAAACGACATAATGCATAAATTACTATATCATACACTACGTAAAGACGTCGATAAAAACAAACACACTATATGATGCAATATACTAAAATACGTCAAAGTGCGATAACATAAAACAGTATAGCATAAAACAGTATAGCATAAAAGTCTCACCCTTATTCCATGTATCCACTCTCCCGGCCAAATCCCATGCCTCCGCAACCGTACGCCTCAATACCCACAACACACGGAAGACCAAAGCTTCGCCCGCTCGGTCCGAGATGTACCCCATAAATACGACGAAGGATAACTACCAAATCCGCGCACTGCAGCAGGACTAATAACATCCGTAATATCATATAAAATCCAGTAAACAAATTCAAAAAGAATTCCTATGCATATCCACAAAAATCAAAGGCACTACTCAGGAATCACAAATCAGTCAAGACGTCAAAGATTCCTTCGAACGTCACTTCTGGTATATGTCTTTTGGTTTGACGTTCCAAGTAAATATGGCCACAGGCACTTAACGGTTCCGAGAGTGTTTCCTTAGGAGTAATAGCTGGCTATAACCGGGAACAAGGGGTCACAATCCCCCTTGGCCACTTGTTATTTCCCTGTTGGTACTTATATCACATCTCGATCTTTTTTTATCTTTTATATATATATATATATATATATATATATATATATATATATATGTGTGTGTGTGTGTGTGTATATATATATATATATATATGTAGATATATATATAATTTCTAAAAAGAATACCTAATACACAGAAAAGCAAAAGATGAATGTGAAAAACGAAAAGTATCACAAATGGCCGGGGGTTGTTGTGACCCCCACTCTCCGATTAAGCAATGCTTTAAGCCATGGCAACACTGCCGGAAGCTGATATTTATTCATAGAATGACCTTATTACCATCAGCAACCGAACGGCAAAAATTCAAAATTTCTAGATGAAAGACACATGAAAAAACTTTCCAGGTCACTCAATTTACTAACATATGAACATGCCTATAAAAAACCCGTCTCTACATATTCCAAAATTCTTACCAAAACTATCCGATGTGTAAAACTCTTAACTTGTAGTACATTTCCACAACATCCATTCTTAACGGTTACCTTACACCTTTCTGGTAGGTCGGACGGTCTGGGTCTCAACAGCAACAACACCATCCATTCTTGCTTCTCGTGAATCGTCCCTTTTTTATAATTTCTAATAATGTCACCCTTCATTTTAAAGGGCACGAAAAAATCTTTCGATTTATGGCAAATTTGGCAATGTTCACCTTCGAGTATGTAGCTTGTTCCCTCAAATGTAGCCAATGATATCACGAACACAAAAATCGTAATTTTAACTACAATGATTAAAACTGCAAAGTTTTCGTGATCATTGAGACATAAAAATTCATTTTATGCATTATTATGATAATTTTATCTTATACTGCCATTTTAAGGAAATACAAAATTTAGAATACATTTCGAAGTTTTCACTCGGATTTATCAGTATTATATCTAATTCTTCAGATTTTGTTAACAAAGCCGAGTATAAAGTTTTCTGAAAACCTATTCATATTTGTGGCAGCTATCTTATAAGATATCGACCACTGGTGTTCGACATGATCTTACAGTTGTCAAGTAATCATCCTGTGAAAATAAAAAAAAACATCGGTTTTTTTATTTGTAATGCTTGTACCACAAAAACTAAAAATGCAAGGGCTAAGCAAGAATTTTTAGGCCTACAACAATATATAACTGAAATTTGGATTGAGCTCTTAATTTTCGAAATACAGTGATTGTATTTTCAATATTTTATTATTTTATCCTGGGTTTTCCAATGAAGGTCAGTGTGTTTACTTACTCTTTGATGAAATATTGGCGTGCAAGCAAGATATATTTTGTTTGTTTTTAAACAATTAGGAAGTTAAATGAACTTGGTGATTCTAAAAATATTTAATGAATGATGAGTTTTGAGCAGAGTAGATGGAAATATACGTATTCGAGCACGTATTCCAGTGCGTATTTATATGCCGCCAGGCAAGTTTATAGATTGTGTTCTTATATTAGCTTATTATGTCAGATATACTGTATAAGTATAACTTATATACCGCCAAGTATGTCAGTAACATAATTTGCTATTATTATTATTTGTTTTTTGGAAAGTCTATGGTCAGAGTATTCCGATGGAATGGGGGCGAAAACAAAATGTGCAAGATATGCATGGATAGTGAGTAATTTGTTTCGCTTTGAAAACATGTAACGGACATATATTTATCTAAAAAATTCGAATAAACTTTTTGAACTTTACTGGAGTTTCTTCGCCAAATGTTTGCACATCGCTTGTTGCAAAATGTTGCCAAGATTGCTTTCCTAGGTTTTCCCTCTTGAGACACTGTAATCAGTTTTATTACTTTTCTTGAATAAAATAATGTATAAGGAAAGTATTATGACGGGGTCGAAAATTCGAATTCGAGTTTTCGACGGGAGAGCACGTTTCAAGCATCTCAGATCACGAATCAAACATTTTTGAAGTGATGTCTGTGTGTGTGTGTGTGTGAAAGAATGTGTGTGTGTGTGTCAGTGAGTCTGTGGAGACGATAACTGACGAACGAATGGACCGATTCAAACGAAATTTGGTACAAAAATCACAATCCGTAAACACTGGAAGCTTATTGTTGTTATACGCAATCGAATGTTCAGAACCGCCTAAATTTTCGAGTGAAATTTTGAAAAAATCGTCAAAATATCAAAACCTCTAATAAAGTTACGCAAATAGACATTTCTTATGTAATTTTTCATTAGAAAACGATTGACATAAATTTTAGAACGCTAACATAAACCGTTCTCGAGATATTGCACATTTTTCAAATAAATTTATCAAAAAATCCCATAAATTAAAAACAAATATTAACTGATGAGAAACATGTTCACTTTTCATATGTAATACCATTGCGATACATTTGATGACATCATTCTCGTGGATCTAGCTCTTTCCATTCATGAGAAAAGATACTTTGAGTAATACTTTTGTATTTGAACGCCAATAATCATTTATCTGCTATAAGAATACTTATTTCTCCGTGCATAAATCTTGGCGAGATTTTGGCGACGAATTTGGCGGAATGTAGCCAACTTGGCGACTTTTTGAAGTGTTGCCAAATTAACGAAAATATCGCCAAATAGATAAAAATGACCACTAACTGTCGAAAATTCAATATCTTGGAAATAATATAAGTATCTACTATAAGAAAAACCTATTATTTTTACTGTAAAAGTAGTAAATTCATTACCTTATATAAGGAAAGTCAGGTGTTGCCCACATCAGATTTTTTTAACCGTCATCTCTAGTTTCTTACCCTAAGTACATCCTACATTTGTACCTTTAGCAACATTCGTTAAAAAGAATATTGCGCAGACAACAGGATATTTCTTCTAAACGCACCATTGCTGAACTCCCAACAGTTCTCTGACAACACAATGGCATCACATTTGATTCGCTTCTCTTCTAATTAATGGACTATTGGAACAGAAAAGTCATTTGTTTATAATCAGAACATGATCTTAAAAAAGTTTATAGTGGACCTTTCAAAGAACAATGGTTACCGTTTGTAATTTTTACCAACCGTCTATAATATTTTTAGATTTTTATTTTTCAATTTTCTACAGCAGTATGCTTCTCATAATGATGCGAATTAGCAGACCGTTTCGTTTTTTTAATAAATGGTCTAATTAATTTTTTTTTCTGTACTGTAAGGAATTTTACTTTCCCTAAGGTATAGTTTGCAGGTTTGTTAGTGCAGTCCGTATGCTCCGTATAACTTTTAAACTCCGTATGTTTTAAACTCCGTACTCGGAGGTAGCTTATACCTATAGGGAATTCAGCATGCGTAGTGAAATGAAAATGCTTGTAGCGGCCCTAGTGGCGAAATATGAAAATTAAGAAAACTAACTCAGAAACCAACAGAGATAAGCAAGAAAGTCCAATTACACAATACAGGAGCAGTGCTTAATTAGTGTTAAACGATACTTATTTAAGCAAGCTTGATTAAAGCAACGTATCATCAAGGTCTGTAATTCTGGAACCCATGCGATGCTGTAGTTTGAGATGCAATTCTGTTCCCGAATATAGATGGTTGTCATCGCTGGTGGTGCACATTTTTAACATCGGCAAGTTAGTTGCCCTTTATATATTATATTGCACTAACTTTGCATTGCGTCTGTGCTGTTATATATATTTTGAACATTATCCTGTCTGATTATATATGTGTTTCTGTTGAATCGTTTATTTTTGTACTAATTAAACACCGCCCTTTCATTTTTTAATTGGACTTTTCTGCCAATCGCTGTTTGTTTTCTCAAATTCCATATTTTATCACTAGGGGAGTGTCATAAGGTAAATTGCACTTACCTGAAATTTACTATACAAGGACTTAGCTTTGATGCCTTCACTTAGGGTGGAGTATGAAAACGCCGAGTGCTCGGGTACTGAGAAATAACACTCAACGCATACAATACAAACTCTGATTTAAATTGAACAATTCTTTAATTATATATATATATATATACATTATATATATATATATATATATATATATATATATATATATATATGTGTGTGTGTGACAATCCACTCTGTTCACTCGTAACATTTCTATTTTTCGATACATTGATGATGTTTTTCTTTGTTTTCATACTGCACACGACTCTTTACCCACACTTAATATATATGCATCCAATCTTGAATTAATACCGAATGAATCCCACCCTTCCAAATCTGTAAATTATCTTGACATCACCATTGATATACATTGTAACTCTTTCAATACTACTATTTATGATAAGAGACATCAATTTAAATTTAATGTAAAATTCTTCCCTCATTTTTCTTCTTGCCTTAGCAACCAAGTTTTTAGAAATCTAATCATTAGCTATTTGCTCCGCATTAAACGCCTGGATAGTAATAAGTGTACACTATCACACATTAATCGTCTCAAAAATCTTTGCTATATGTACAATTTTCCCACCTTATTTGTAGATCGCAGTATAAGTACAGTATTCTAAAGTCATGGAAACACCATAAAATAAGCACCGCCCCGGTGGGCAAAAATAAAAATGTAAAAATATTAAAAAACAGTAATTTCGATTACACTAAAACCGTAAATTTTTTTTTAAAAAAACACCGCCTCGGCGGGTAAAGAAAAAAGTTTAAAACACTCATAAAACCGTTAAGGCGGATATTTAAAAAGCAAATAAAACAAAAAACAGGCTACGGTTCCAAAAAACAGTGTTATCCATTCTTTCAATCTTTTCGATAATCGTGGTCACATCTCGGTCAGTTTCTAAACTCGTGGGTTTATCTCTCCGAAAGTATGTACTGCTACTTCCACTTCCTCTGGTCTGGTTTATTCCCACGTGGTATTAAGCGAGGTGAGCGTTCAGACTGTAGCATGTGGGGGACTCATTTGAAGATTATTCACGGTGGCGACCTTTCGACATGTGAGTTGCTCTTTTTTGCAAGTTTGTATATTTGTGCGCTATATTTTTTATGTTCATGTCTATGTGGTATTTTATATTTCATGTTTATGTGGTATTTTATGTTTTATAATTGAATTTTATCCTATTTGGTTTTTTCCTGTTATTCTCGTTATTCCGTTGTTGGGCACAGATTGCATAATATTTTAACCACGTGTTTTTATGCAATCATAGAAACAACGGATTTTAGTATATCTGTCTAGAATGTGCCCCTGAAGACGTTTCTGGCAGATATACTATTCTTTAATATATTTTCCTTGTCCTGGCCTCTCCGTGCTCTACTTTTCGGCCCTTCCTCGTTGCTTTTTGCTATTCACTACACGCTTTTATATTGCTCGCGGTTTGATACTGTGGTTACTGATTCACACTCCTGCACGTTTGTATTTGTCATTTTAATATATATATATATATATATATATATATATATATATATATATATATATATATATATATATATATATATATATATATATATATATATATATATATATATATATATATATATATATATATATATATATATATATAAATATATATATATAGCAATGCTTGTGAGTTCATATTTCTGTTCGAGGAAGTATTATTTTTCTGATTTGTAATTCAATTGATTTATTTTTCTCCTTCCACTAGCCAGTAGACAATTCCAATGGTGTCTATAGTTAAATACTATCGCCATTGTCAGAAACTGGCTATTCTATCGGTTTTAATTCGAATTGTATGGCTGTCCTGATGAGAATGCAATTTCGAACTAACTGCCATTTTTGTGTAGTTTCAATTGATTGTTCTCTATGTCTTAATCTTTTATCTTGAGCTAATTATTATTGCCTTTTCTCATTTTTGCCGTGTTTTATTTTTACTTTTATTTATATTTATATTTATATACTTTTACTTGTGAATTTTGTATCCTAATATTCTTCTCATCCCCCTTTACCATTGTAGTGATATGTTACCTTCTATCTTTATCCTTAGTCTTGGTCTATATTTTCTCATTTGTAACAGATATGCTAGTGATGGGGTTTTTTGTACATACATTAGTTTATGCGTAATTTTCGATTAAAATCTTTCAATTATTATATATATATATATATATATATATATATATATATATCTTGATTAATTCATGCAGTTTTCTCATAAAATCACTTAAGTAACATACATATCTATAACAAACTATTACTATTACATAGCTTACTATTACATACTATCATATACAGTTTTTTTAATCGCAATAGTTCCTTAATCAGGTTTGAGTTCTTACCCAAGTACTGCTAAATAATCGATATATGTTACGTGCCCTCCGTGATCACTATTAACAGGCGAAAAATGCTTAATTACCTCATTTTGTACAGTGACATTTAGCCCAGAAAACAGTATGCTGGATGCTTGCGTACACTTGATACGACACTTGAATTCACTCATTTGCACATACTTTATTTCATTTTGCACAGTGACATTTAGCCCAGAAAACAGTATGCTGGATGCTTGCGTATACTTGATACGACACTTGAATTCACTCATTTGCACATACTTTATTTCATTATATATTATTTCATTTTACACAGTGACATTTAGCCAAGAAAACTGTATGCTGGATGCTTGCGTATATTTGATATAACACTTGTATTCAGTCTGCACATACTGCGGTCAATCATCATATTGATGATCCACGTTTCCTTTTGTACGATACGTAGGAATTTTTTTTATACTCCTAAATTTACGTGCTTCTTGGATGTTGTCGAGAAATTGAATCTGCCGACACTTCTCGAAATCTGTGGAACCACATTTTTTCCCCTGTGATGTCATATCACCTTCTCTGATTTGTTGTTGTTGATGGAGGGAATGCCTGCTGTTTAACTATGTGTAACTTCCAATTGGTTCTCGTGAATGCTTTTAAAGTGCTTATTAGCTTGATTGACATTTGAATTCGAACTGTCAACATGTCGTGCGACATGACGCCACAAACGAAATCATTGTCATTTTCACATAGATACACGTTACTTCTGTGGTTTACCCGGACTTTTCCAAAAATCCTATATAGAATGGAAATCCATTGAGGTCAAAAATGCAAGTCCCGGACTTTTATGATTCTACACGATTGGATCGAAATGATTCCACATTGCCTTCAGTTAGTTCTCCAACGTTAATAGCATAGCGATTTAAAACATTTTTATTCAGAATTTTAAGTAGTTACACTCACATTTAATAATTAATATTTGATTTAACAATGTATGTTGCTCTGCGTCGAAAATGCCGTCTCCATCAAAAATTGAGATATTTTCGTTCCGTTATACAGTAGATACTGTAAGTGTGCAAAAATTCAGCTTTCTAAGTGAACGTGGGGTTTCAGAAAGGTCTGGAGAATATGTTACCCAGTCTGTTTGATCTGATGAGGTTAAAATCGAATATCCGGTATCATTACAGATGTTGTTTCGGCAACGAAACTATAGGTATACAAAGTGTATGGCCTTCATAACCATCTGGAGGGCCAGAAGTGGTGGGAACGGATCATCGTGGATTGGAAATACTGTTCTCTATATTACCGGAATGAAATCTCATTCTCTACATTACTGGAAGACGAGAATCAAAAGCCAGATTACGGTAGTTTCTATTTCGTGGTCGATACTATAATTATGCAAATATCCAGTCTTCTATCTAATCGGAAGTCTTCTGTAGGGTACGTAAAGTATTTTTGTAGAAACCTCATTTTCATCACTCCGGTGTGGGGAGGTTTGAAAATCCTGTTCCATTAGACTCTATCCTGTGATTGATGCTATAAGTGTACATAAATTCAGCCTTTTACTTTATTGAGAGTCTTCTGCGGAGTTTAGAAAAACGAGACAATTATTATATACATTATCTTGTTATTTATACCCTCCCTATAGTTATGCTTTAACTCTCTAAGGTCAATGTCAAAATATCAACTGATGGATAACGCTAAAAGATATTTATCATTAAAAAATTCAATACATACTCTGATAAAAATGAATTCTCTTTGATTCACATCAGTATTTTCAGCGTAAAATGTAAGTATAGCGACATTTCAAACTACCTTAATGTAGAAATATTAAGTGACATCCACATCATTTCTTTAGGAGCTAAATTTTTATTTTTTTCACAATCAGATCATTCCAAATATATTAAGCCGCGCGTCAGAGCATAAGCCACTGCTCTGTTCAAAAATTTAATGCACAAAGTTGAAGGCTCTGATGGACACCTTTGCATGAGCCATCAAATAAATTTTTAGCGCCTCCCCCTGTACCTCAGAAATGAAAGGGAATAAAATGTTGGATTTTAAAGTTTCTGAGAGGCAGGTGGGATGAAACAAAACGGTATTAATTTGGTTTGTTTTGCTTCAGCCAATTATTTATATACATTACATGCTGAAAAGTACAGAAAGGTCAAATTATTTGAAAATTTATCAAATTTAAGTTCATTTTTTTCAATTTAAAAATAAATATACAAATTTTCGATAATTAAAAAATACTTTTAGTGAATTTCTTGTTATCTTTAAGTTAAAGACAAAACTTACAATATAGTCAAATATTGATTTGTGCATGAAACTCTATGCAACGAATCGATGTCAATGAATCTAGACCAAGCTGTTTCTATATTATAATTCCTAATGTAATTGTTAATATAGCAATTCCAAAGGTGCCAAATATCAAGACACGTAACCTAAAGGAAATCATGTCACTATTCATAAAAGGGCCAGTTGCCTGTGTAAAACATTTTAATCGGTGTGAAAATATTCGAAGACTTAAATTGGAGACGCTTACTTCGGGTATTTATCTCTAAGATAATATTTATGCATGAATTATGTTATGAATGTGCAATAAGTAAATCCTTAATTAAAAGTCCATAATATTAATAGAACCTTCGCTTAAATTGATGAAAGAGTGTTGCATCTAAGAAAATTTATATCTAATGGCATATTAAATAAAGTTATGTTTAAATGTTTAATAACGTAACCGAAAAAATTTATTGCACCAACTTGTTTCGAAAGCAAGAAAAATAAAGATTTTACTTCTGAAACCGATTGGATTTAATGGACCTTCTTCCATCTTCTTAAGGATTTTGAAGTCATTATATGTTTCTTATTTAATTTTTCTTACCGAATATATTTTCATCATTAGAACAGTAGTCGATCAATCAACTCTTGCCTCCCTAAGAAATGCTTTTGCTTCCACCTCTTCAAGAAATCATTGAAATAGCGCTTCTGATTCCACTAAACTGAAAAATATATCAGAAAATCGTCTGATCATCCTGCATACATTTGCTGGTTTAATTACTCTCAGGGCTATAACCAGAGGGGGCTAATCCCCTCAAGAGGTGTACCCCCCACTCCTGTTAAAAATATGAAATTTTTGGTAGCGATATAAAATTTCATATAAAATGTCATTCACATTTTGCATAAAAAATTTCTTTGAGATTTTTTTTATAAATTACTTCATTTTAATTTTTTTTTAATTTAGCTGAATTTGTGATTATACTAATGATCAATTTATTTACATATTTATGTAATCTAAAAATATTTAAAAATTATGACAATATTTAGGATAATTTTGTATTATTGTGGGGGTGTTCAACGTTATACATTATAGATTCAAAATCAACTGATAAGTAGGTAAGAGTTAATATTAAGCATTAACTTGTATTAATTTCAGAAGGTTTCTACAAATTATTAACAGCTTTATTGCTAGTTAATGGTTACATTAAAATCAATTGTAATCATTATATATTAATATTGATGTATAGTAGCTATATGGATATTAATAATCAGCTCTTAGCTTGCAAATATAAATATGCATTTATTTGTTAGTAATTTATATGAATTCATATATATAATAATAACTGTTATAATTTATAAATGCTATTGATTAATTGTGTTTTTGGTGAGCCCTCCTCTTTTAAGACTGTTGAGCCCCCTTAAATTCAGCCCCTCTTCAATTTCGTCTCTGGCTACGCCCCCCCCCCCTCTCTTCTTTTCTTGTCCTGAATCAGAAAGTTGTCTTTACTACCGAAATGGTAAAATATTCGGTGGCTTCAGAGGATTTCGTTAACGAATGAATACTTGTTTCCAACAGAAACTGGTTGAAACTAACTTTCTTTTCTGCTGCTATTTATCAATAAAATGTTTTCCATGGTATTTTAAAAATAGTTCTATTGGGTTTGAAACGTAATTATTATACTGGTAAAATAAATCCATTTCAGCATGCAGAGAACTACATGTGTTGCCCCAAATGAGATATTTTAATCATTTAATTATTTTATGTAGAAACTACATTTCGAATTTTATTCTCTCAAGAAATTCAGATATTATGGTGATTTTGCCATTGCGAAGTTGAAGAAAAATCGAATAAAGTTCTGTCTGATTCTACTCGAGCAGACAGCGCCATCTATCCTTAAAGAGAACAACTAGAATGCTCGATTGAATGAATCTTTTTTTCCCAGTGGAAACTGGTTGAAACTAATTTTCTTTTCTGCTGCTATTTATTAACAAAATGCTTTCCATAATATAATTCAATTTTTGAAATCTTGACAGTGGATAACTTGCGTGTTTGTCAACTACGAGTATTTCTTTTTTTTTAAACACCATTTAAAACATCCCATACTGTGATTGTTCTTAAGGATAGAGAAGTAAGAAATATGGTTTTTCGGCTAAGAATTAGGATTCAAAAAATTACTTTATTGATACAATACCAACAGCGAATTGTACAGTAGGCTAATTAAATAATGCATTTAATTGTTCAGTAGAGTAATTCAACAATGTATCATTGCACTACAGTCCAATAAGTAAACCACGTTTTGTTTCAACTTCTGTTTTCATAGGTTTTTGAGAGTACACAATTACTTTTAAAATATGAAAATTAAGATATACACAATTAAATTCAAATAATACGCTAGGGAAGGTCAAAAAAAGTGTCAAATTTTAATTTGGCGTTCAGCCCTCGGATTATTTGAAATGAAGAAATTATTCCGAGCATTAAGATATTTTATTTGAACAACGACATTTTATTTGAACAACATTATTTCAACTGATTTCGACATTTTATTTGAACAACATTATTTCAACTGATTTCGACATTTTATTTGAACAACATTATTTCAACTGATTTCGACATTTTATTTGAACAACATGTTTAAGTTGTGATTCAATTATTTACATTTTAAAGTGGTATACAAAGATAATGCCAATAAAAACAACTAGCAATTGAAGAATATGAATCAGTGTTATGGAGTTGCTTACTCGTCCACATATTAAAACCAGAAACAAATAAGTAGCAAGAAAGATCAATCATGCATAAAGCATTGATTATGAAACACTTCCCAACTGAAATGCAATTTTATTTAAGCGTCTCTAAAGCGCGATACATTCGGCGGTGACGTTTTTAAAATTATCACAATACTACAATAATTTATAATTTTTGAAAATTTCTTCGGAAACAAATGAATTTTATTTAAATTATTTCACCGATATATAAATCGCCTGGCTCTCTCCCTATAAAAGCAGTGAATATTTCATTCATAAATTTTTTTCCACTCTTTTCATTCATCGACGATATTTCTAAAATTATCACAGTAATTTATTTTACTTAAATACTTAAAACCATGGAGGTAAAATTACTTTCTAACTCCATGCTTAAAACATCATTGAAAAATGCAATACTAAGAATCATATACTTCTCTATGCAAAATCAGCGAATGTTTCATTCATATCATCAATATTGCAGACTCCAGAACTATATACTTTTGCGTTAAAGAAATTCATCAATTCTTATACAACTCATCTTACAGCTTGATGTGTTTATATTCTCCATACGTAAAAATTAGGCTTCGTTGTAGAAATAATCAAAGTTTGATGATGATTTAAACTCAAAAATATTGTAATTGCGTTGGAGCAGTATAGAGATGCACAGAAAAAAAATAAAGCTGTTTTAGGACGGATACAACAATAAATATGAATTAAAAAGAACTTTAAAAATCAGGATTTTGACACAAGATGGATGCCATATTTAATTTGAAGTGGGCCACGTGATCTCTTCATATAATGATCACGTGATCTATTCATATAAAGGGTGTAATTATTATTTAATTTTTATTTAAAAAACTAAAAAAACTACCCAACATATTTTGCTGAAATTTGTTATATATATTTTATGGGATAATTTGAATATTTCCTAAAATTTTCAAAGCAATTTGAGAATATTAAATTTGCTTATAAAATGTTTGAAAAATTAGGTCCCGTAGGGTTCAATATATTTCATTTTTTCAACCCGGTACAATCCAAAACTAATTGATTGATATTATTCATTTACATTCCCATATGCCCCACAGACCGTCTCAACAACATACTAAAATTTCATTTTAATCAAATCATTTTTACGGCAGTTATCGTGGGAACGGACATACAGACAGACAGACAGACAGAATGAACAGAGTCATAAACACATTTCAACTATATTGTAACGTGTTAAAAACGTGCTTAGTCATTAATCATCGCAGATTTTTAGTATCGAATTTTGCTAAATAAAAAAAGGGAACAGTTACTTTATAAATAGATTGTATATTATCAACTGATAGAAAATAAGAACTCTAGAATTTATGGAATGAACTGGACATTTTTTTATTTATTGCAGTTGATCAATTGCAAAAATTTAACCACGTCGTAAACTAGCAGTGGATTTTTTCATAAGCTTGAATGGTAACTTGCCAACTGACAGTGGAATACAGCAGGAGAAGTTTCGCCAGATTTGTTGCCAAGTTTATCTAGTTAGTCCCTAATGTCAAACAACACGGACCTTAATGTAATAACAATGGTTGCCTATAAATGCTGTTTTCCCTCAAGGATCGGCAATATGCCGCGAAACATTTAAGCTATTCGTAACAATATTATTTAAGCCATTTCTCTTATATAAAAAAGTTTCCTTCATAGGGAAAATTGCATTATTAACAGGAATACATATTTTAATATTTGAAATCACATTCTTAAATGAACTACCAAAGTTCTAAAATCTGCAATGCTTTTGAATTGGATATAACAAAAGCGCAGGGTCCTAAACATGAAGTTTGTAACGTCCGTACATGTCATATGTAATGGAATCTTCAAGTCGAATGTGTATAGAAATTTAGAATGAAAATGACATTTCAGAAATATCAGCAAATTGGATAAAAGTTAACTACCATATTGTGAAGAGGCGTTGATCGAAATAAAATTCTGTTCATGCTTATGGGGATAACTTTTGGAAAATTTTATTTTTGTGCTTCTTTGTAACAATCAAAATTTCCAATTACAACCAAAATTACCCCTTGCATGAATTCAATTTCAATGAGAATAACGGATCTTGAGATAGCATTTACTATAAATAAGGTACAAAGTATATATTATGTCCATGAAAAAATTATTAAAATTTAACTTGGGGACAATAAAATCCTAAATTTATATTATAAAATATTCTTGTGCTTCATTGTAACAAAATAATCATGTACGTTCCAAAATTATTCATTACATAAATTCAATTTTAATATGCATAACATATTTTGCGATAAAATTTACTATAAGTAACTATATTACGCTGTATAAAAATATTATTATTAAAATTTACCTCTGGGACCCTAAAATTCTAAATTTGTATTAGAAAATAATCCTGTATTTCTTTGTAACAAAATACTCATATATCCACCAAAATTATTTTTTACATCGCGGTGCAATTTTGATAGACATAACGTATCGTGTAGTTTACTACAAAAATGTAACAAAGTAATTGAAAATATTATTATTAAAATCTAACTCTGGGGCCCTAAAATCGCAAATTTATATTATAAAATAATACTGTGCTCCTTTGTAGCAAAATATTTATGTACCCACCAAAATTATTCTTTGCATCGTTTCAATTTTAATAGGCATAACGTATCTTGTAATAAAATTTACTATAAGTAAGTAAAAAAGTCTATATTATTTTAACTAAAAATGTAATTATTAAAATGTCTCTTGGGCACAAAAATGGAGCTGCTTTAGGGTCCGGGCCCGACACGGACTATTAGGTAATTCAACCCTGTCTCTCTAGATTGCAATGAAAAACGCCTGACGTTAAACACACAAAAATAATGGAATCTCGATGTTTTAACAAAATTAAAATCCTCGGCTAGAAAAAGGTTGCAGCCAATCTTGTTCGGTGATAAAAGCCGGTGTGCGTTATCAGTGACGAAACTGTTAACATTATTAATGAGTATGAGACTTGGGAGATAAAATCTTATCGCATTCATTAATCAAGCTGCTAATTACTGTGATGCCACGTCCCAAATGATGGGATGGTTTTTTATGAATAAATGAAACTGTGAATAGGACTATTCTGTGGGTGATTATATACCGCTTTCACAGATATGTTCTTAAACTCCGGCATCTTAAAATTCAGGAAGTAAACGATTGGGGTTTTTAGTTGATTAAAAACTGTAGTTCCATAAATTAATTTTAACTGAATATGGCAATAATATGACTCAGAGAAGGTGAGCATGATATTGCAAAGTAAAAATAAATTTACAATCAAAAAGTGTTCAACCCCTCACAATTCGTTGACCTTGGTATTGTGGTCAATCTTTCGTTTTTCTACCTAGACAATCACGCCTAACAGAAAGAGGAAGGTTACTATTTGGACAGCCAGGAAATTGCCCCCCAATTCAGACCTAAACCCAATGGGGAAAACCACCACAGGGAACATATCATTCATTCACTAACACATTACCTTTTGGATGGATTTTCAGACCAATAGATTTAACGTGTTTATACTCAGCGTATACGTGGAGATAGTTTTCGCCAGCGTCAAAAATCGAAAGCATGACTACCACGTACGTTTATACTCAGCGTAGACGTGGAGATAGTTTTCGGCAGCGTCGAGAATCGAAAACAGGACTACCGCGTGCGATACTCCCTCCTCAACCACTGGGCTATCTATATACTATTTAGGTCAATATGACTCGTTAGCACAAGGCAGTGTATAATTTTAGACCAGCCCAACATTGAGAAAATCCCAATAGCTCAAGATTGCTGGGAAGAGAGTTCTACCCTATAAAAGGGTGTATGTACAAGTAAGAAATTGCTCAACTGGGATTACCCTCACCCACGAATGAACATTGATTTGGAAGTTATTGTCCATTATCATGACTGAGAAAATTATAAAATAACCACCGGAAACAAAGCTGCTGAAAGCATGGATTTTAGTTTTATCTGGTGGTAATAACTACTTCAACACCTCCCCCCTCACGACAAATTATATCAACGTTGGGATAAGCAAAAATAGGGCAATACATCATGGTGGGCTCTAAGTACATACTTCATCAGTAATGTTTTTAAATCTTCGCTTTTGTTTTATGATTGGTAGTTTATCATTGTTTGAGTCATGCCGGCGGGATAAATGACTCTGAAACCATTATGCATATATTTGCCGCTATGCAATGCCCTGCTATTGGGCAGAAGTGGCTCCATACAACAGGTCTGTGTACAGTAGGAATTTATTTTTTGTTTACATTTTTAAAACTAAATACGATAAACAATATACACTTCTATTGATAAATATCTGCTTTAACGCATACTGCAAAAATTTTCTTTACTGAAAAGAAAAAAATTTTTGAAATTCAGTTTTTGGAAAAATGAAGCTATATGAAATAAAAACATTTTAACAAAATACTTTTTGTAAAGAGCCTTGCTGCCCCAACCGGGAATCGAACCCTGGATATCAGAGATTGCCAGTGAACGCTCTACCGTTGAGCTACTGGGACGACATTGCAAGCTTTTATCTTTGAAGTGAACTCCACATTCTCCACCCTCTAATGTCAAATTAAAGTGCAACTGACAATTCGACTGACCACCTCCTGCTATTTTTTACCTCAGGTTAGCCTCTTCCTCATCATCATATTTGGCACGATAGTCCAGGATGAGCCACGGTCTTCCGCTGAAGATTCCGCCAGGACTGTCTATTTCTAGACCTGATCTGCCAGTCTCTTGCTGCAATCACTCTAAAATCCGAATCAACTGAGTCAAGCCATCTCAGCTTTGGTCTTCCTCTTTTTCTACTAGTAAAGGGCCTTGCAGCAAACATCTTTTTTTACCGGGTCCCTTTCATCCATTCTAGCAATATGAGAGACCCAGTTCATTCGCTTAATTTTAAAATATTTAATAATATCGGGTTCCTTAAAATATCTATAAATCTCTGAGTTAAAACGCCTCCGCCATAGGCCAGTCTCTTGCTGCAATCACTCTAAAATCCGAATCAACTGAGTCAAGCCATCTCAGCTTAGGTCTTCCTCTTTTCCTACTAGTAAAGGGCCTTGCAGCAAACATCTTTTTTTACCGGGTCCCTTTCATCCATTCTAGCAATATGAGAGACCCAGTTCATTCGCTTAATTTTAAAATATTTAATAATATCGGGTTCTTTAAAATACCTATAAATCTCTGAGTTAAAACGCCTCCGCCATAGGCCAGTCTCTTGCTGCAATCACTCTAAAATCCGAATCAACTGAGTCAAGCCATCTCAGCTTTGGTCTTCCTCTTTTTCTACTAGTAAAGGGCCTTGCAGCAAACATCTTTTTTTACCGGGTCCCTTTCATCCATTCTAGCAATATGAGAGACCCAGTTCATTCGCTTAATTTTAAAATATTTAATAATATCGGGTTCCTTAAAATACCTATAAATCTCTGAGTTAAAACGCCTCCGCCATAGGTCATTCTCTTTTACTCCACCAAGGATGCCTCTGAGCTCAAAAACAGCAACTCTACCTTCTCCATTTTTTGTTAAAGACCATGTTTTCGAACCATACATTAGGACCGGCCTAATGATAGGAACTTTGTTTTTCTAGAGAGGAAACAAGACTTCAAAACAGGGCGAAGTCCAAAAAATGCCTTATTGGCCAGTGAAATACGATTTTGAACTTCAGGGATAATATCATTTTTTGCATTAACAAAAGATCCCAGATATTTAAAACCAGAAACAGTTTCGAACTCATGTGGGCCAATTTTCAGAAAGTTGGCCGTATCACGAGTTGGTGTTTTCTATACTGGCATATATTTGGTTTTAGAAATATTTACAATCAATCCCATTCGACTTGCAGCTACCTCCAAGGAGGAGAACACTTCTCTCAAGGCCGGAACACTCCTAGCAACTATAACGATATCATCAGCGTAGGCTAGGAGCTGCGTAGACATGTGTTTGATGTTTCCCCGTACATCAATTTTTGAATCTCGTACAGCCTTCTCCAGTGCGATGTTAAAGAGAATGTACGAGAGAGAGTCCCCCTGTTGTACACCATTATTGACACTTAGGCTCTGTGAAAGGACGTCCAAAAATTTGATTTTACATTTGGTGTTATGCAATGTACACATCACAAGTCTAATCAGTTTAGCAGGAATATTAAATTCATACATTGCTTCCATTAAATTCTTCCTACTCATGCTGTCAAATGCAGCCCTAAAGTCAATAAACAAATGGTGAGTGCCAATACCATATTCAATTGATTTTTCCAAAATCTGACGCAAACAGAAAATTTGATCAATAGTGGATTTTCCTCCTCTAAATCTACATTGATAGCTACTAATCTCAGAATCAGCAAACGGCCTGAGTCTCTGACACAGAATAGTGGAGAGGATTTTATGACATGTGCACATAAGGGTAATACCCCTATAATTGGAACAGATCATTGGGTCTCCCCTCATAAGGAGGTTAGCCTCCTGATAGTACTATTTTTATCCAGGTAAATATGATGCGTGGTCGTTATCTCCTCGCTTTTGAAATCGGCACCCCATGTCTCAGAGTCCACTGAATCCGTGGTAGTCGTACTGTGGTCACTTTCAGACCTCTGATATCACCGCACTAATCTACAGGGTTAATTCCCTCGAGTGCCATTGTTGTGAAATTTTCTACTTCAACCCAAGATCATAACTTTTGCGTTGACCCCTAAATTGACTTCAATCTAATATAAAACTTCAATTGACCTAATGACTAGAGTTCGACAAAGAAATCACGGCATTTAACAAATAATGCTAGACCACGTAAAGAAGCTGTTGCCAATTTTAGATTGAAAACCGGATATGATTGTTTAGCAAAGCACCTAAATAGACTGACTAGGTGTTCTCCCCACGAACATTTGCCCAATATGTAATGTTGGCAGAATGAACTCAGAACATCTTCTTGGGTGTCCAGGACTGGATAAGGATGCCCAGCGCCAAGGAGATGTCATTAAACTTTATTGGGATGCTAGGAATCTTATCAAATGATAAAGAATGTCTACCACCGCTTCGCCGTGTGCTTCCTTGGACTCTTTTATTTTGACGGTGTTCTCTGTGTTCACCTGTTTGCTTGCCCTTGTTATTTTCCTTTTGTATGTGACGATATCTCTATTTGTATGGATTAGATTCCAATAAAGCCATATGTTACAACAAATAACAATTTTATTTACAACTAACTTAGCTGGGAACTCAAAACACATATTATAAATATAATTATATATACACATTATTTACAACGCTACCAATACAAATTCTACCCAGGACATATTAATCTATAATGCAATTCGAACTTCACTCATAACTAAACTGAATCTCACATGACCCGAATATGACCAGCATACGAAATACTCACTTAAAATATCTATGCTATACTCACAACACAATTCGTCCTTCTACAGACGATCTCAGACACACACACACGCGGTTTCGGCAAAATGACAGCTTCGCAATTCTAAAGTCTGCCATTTTATAAATCTGGCCAATCATGAGTATGCTTTTCTTTGGATTGGAAGTTGAGAAGTTTAGGACATAAATTAAAATCAGGAAAAAGTAGAATTAGAATAAAATGATAATAAATAACAGAATCCTCACACTTTATCGAGTGGTATACGTAAGAATTTTACCTATAACGGCCTTTCTATAATTTGAAAGGCTTATATGGGACCGAGCGATTCACTTTTATGCGTTTGGATCAATAGGAGACGGATTGGCGGGTATAGATGGCGATCCCTATGTATACATGCATGCGTGCAATGTTTTAGAATGCACTTTAAACTTCAGATTCCTATCAAAGTAGCTTTCGTGATCATGAAAAGGACATGAAAGCCAAAGTATTCAAATAAGTCTAATCCGATAATTGCAAGAATCGGGTAAAGTAAAGTATTCTGTAACACTAAAAACTCAGCTCTTTTAATTTAATATTAACATCACGTATGCGTTTATTATGCCACGTGTTATTATCTTTTATTGTCCAAAACATACATGCTTGAAATGTTTCAGAATGCACTTTAAACGTCAGATTCCTATCAAAGTAACTTTCGTGATCATAAAAAGGACGTAAAAAAGCCAAAGTGTTCGAATAAGTCTAATCCCATAATTGCGAGAATCGGGTGAAGTGGTCTGTAACACTATAAACTGAGTTCTTTTAATTTGAAATTTGCATCACGTATGCATTTATTATGCCACGTGTTATTATATTTTATTGTCTCATTTTGTATTTGTTTAAAATTATAACAAGCCTATTGTACAAATTATATATATAAAAATTGGCGAGTTTTGAAGAATGAATAAAATACGTTTTATTATTTTCGGGCGCAATTTCATTTAAATCAATGCGAACACTCTCTCTTGACTGACCCAACTAATTTTAACCTATATTTCCTCATTGGCCTACAAATAGGACATCACACATAAGTGGTCTTTATATAAATTATTTTGCATATTTTAATTCAATATATTGTTTAAGAATCATTCACTATATATTTGCCTTTGTCGCAAGTTTGATATTTTTTTATTAATTTTTTAAAATGGCGATTCTTGCAAATTTTTTTTTTACACTTTTAACACATATGTTTTTTAAAGTTTTGAGTTTCAAGGAAAAACATATGTATAAATTTATTAAGGTAATACATTTTCTATACTTTTATACCAGTAAAAAATTATTGTCAACAAATTTTTTCTAAAGGATTATTCTATGGGATATATATCTAGAGGATGGACTATTGTCCTATTTATAGGACAGCCTGTACCGATCAAACTAATAAAAGTTTGGCAAGTTTTTTGATTTCATGTATATGCACAGGCTTAGAAAAACGGCCATTTAAGATTTTATAAATAAATATTAATTTTTTCAATGCTTGGTGTATATGGGTTAATGGTTCGAGGTGAAATACCGAGGTTGCAATTTTTATTAAATTTTTTATTTAACAATAAAGCATTTTACTTCATATAGACCAAACAATTATTCTTTACTGTACAGTCCAATAGAATGCATAATTTTTACAGAGCAGTATATTTATTATCTTCCCTATATTTATAATATACTGTGTATGAAAAATATTGTGACGGGGTCTAAAATTCGAACTCGAATTTTCCACTAAAGAGAACGTTTCAAGCATACCTGAACTCGAATCGAACATTTTGAGGGGATGTATGTGTATGTGTATTAAGGTGTATATATGTATATTAGTGTATGCGTATGTATGTTAGTGTGTATAAATATTAGTGTGTGTCTGTCTGTGAGTCTGTGGAAGTGATATCTTACGAACGAGTGGAGCGTTTAAAAAAAAATTGATACTATTATTACAATCAGTGAATTTGATACTATTATTACAATCAGAGTGAATTTGATACGATTATTACAATCAGTGATTTTGATACGATTATTACAATCAGTGAATTTGATACCATTATTACAATCAGAGTGCATTTGATACGATTATTGCAATCAGTGAATTTGATACGATTATTACAATCAGTGAGTTTCATACGGTTATTACAATCAGTGAGTTTGATACAATTATTACAATCAGTGAATTTGATAAGATTATTACAATCAGTTACTAAAGTTACTAAAATGACCTGAAATTGATGATATAATCATTAACATTTTTGATATATGAATAATATTGCTTAGTAAATGCCATTAATATTCCAATTGTCAAGTTATATTTACGCTAAATATAAGTTGTATGGGTACATCGTGGCATTTTTGTCGTCAAGTACGTCATTAGTCGTCATGACATTCTTCGTAACTTTACATCTACATATGCAATTTTATAGCGACAGTATTTAATTCAGCTCAATGCCGTGGTTTCAAAATCCCATTATGCCGTTGTTTCAAAATTATATTATGAATGTTCATTGACTTCCAAATTCTTCGTTCCAAATAACATCTTCTAATGAATACAATTTACAATGCTTTAAACTATAAAATAAGCTTCTTTTATTTCTATTATATGTGATTCAAGAGCATTTCTGTACAAGCATATATGATACTTACTCCACGAAAAAGATAATGTCTGATAATTTAGCAGGCATTTGCAAATCCATTTTCTTTAATAATGAACTTACAAGCGTTGAAATGTGAAGTATATCAATATATTAGGCAAATAGTTACGCTGAAGCCTAAATACAGTCGTAACATTTGATTTGATAATCCCGGACGATTTGATATTCATCGATTTTCAAAAACATCTTCATGAGTCGGCGTTTACAGACGAATTAATTGTTTGTATCTTTTATTTACTTTAAACATCCAGGGATATCGAATGTTGCTGATGCTGTTAGCAATATAAATACGCATATTAGCAAAACATACCCACGCATTTTTGTTTCGATGATAACATATCTCAATTTATATTGATAATATAAATTCAATGTATAATATAAATGCAATTTATATTAATGGGTTTTAATTCCAGTATTGGATTGTTTCAGGATAATATTTTAAAATCATCAAAAAATAAAAAAATATTTTAGAAAATGATTCATAAAATATTTATCAGTAACGGGAAGTTTCAGATCGATTTGCTTTAATATCACTTACGAACTTAAACTAGGTATTCTACTAAAGAGTAATATATATTTATATGTTTTTTAAAGGCATGCTTCGCAATAAAGTGATGCAATTAAAGAAAGTAACTATTTATTAAACATACTAAATGAATGGGATCGATGCAATGAGAAATAATATCTTAACGTTATAAATAATAATAGGGATGGTAACCAATATTTATTTTATAAACTATTAACAAAGGTAACATATGAAAAATTCTAAGGAAATTATATGTTTAATATTGTTTCAAAGACCCTCTGAAAAGTCATGGCCAAATATACATTCGCATGCCAGCGCAGAGGCTACAATGCTACCTGTCACAATTTCTAAATGAATCCCCCGGAGTTTCATTGGCATCTCCCTGGGATTGTAACCTATTAACCACTTAAAATTAAATCGAATGTTTAAACTCAATAATACAATAAATCAAATTTCTTAAACGAAATACATTAGAATAAAAACTAAATATTGTAATCATTTTTTACATAATACTTATAATATCGAAATAATTGAGCACTTAAAAATTTAAATTTTATCTGTGACATTCCCGAAATTAGAAAACCGTTTAATTATACCTGCAATTCTTTTATCCACTGTTCTAGAGGCGCGGATCTGGAAATTATTTCTAACAGACACCATAGGAAAAAATCAGCTCAAAATAAATTGGCACTAGACTGTACTTGTTTTTTCTTGATGTGAATAACATTTTTCTGGAGGAAAAACGTAGCGTTATAAAAGATGTAAACAGGACGCGGGAACCCAGTGGCTAAGACACGGGGATTGCACCCGGAGGATCCGAGTTCGATTCCAGACTCTGCCCAAACTGACCCTGTGTTCATGGGGAGTACGAGCCCCTTTAAATATGTGGGTCTGAAAGTACTTCCGAGAGGATAGCGGTAGAGGAAGGAAGGTACGGTTCCTGTGGAAGTCGTTTTCATTGAGTTCAGTCCCAAATTGTGTCTCACTATCCTAGCCGTCCGAAACAAATACCCTATACTTTCGGGAAGGTCAGGCGGTCTGAATCGAGAAAAAGAAAGAATGAACGAAAGATACATTTGACCGATACATTTTGCAGCCCACATTATAAATATTTATAATATGGGCAACAAAATGTATTACTAATTTAAGCAATTGTTATGGAAATTATTTTATAATTTTTCTATAACTAAAAAAATTATAAAATTAAAAAGTCCGGATGTTAGGACAACATATTAATCGAAGAGAATTTATTTAACCCTGTTTTTAAATAATAAATATAAATTTTATTACAAAATTTCATAATAAACATTTTTATCGTTTACTATTTCATAAACTTAGATGTGGAGTAAAAGTAATCAGTATGCTATCACGAAAAATGAGCAAATACTAAAAATGTTGACCACATTCATCCAAAAAAGTGTGTATTGTATGTATAATCAATATCTAACAAGTAATATCAATCATACATAAAGCATTGATTGTGAAACACTCTCCAACTGCAATGTAATTTTATTTAAACATCTCTAAAATGCGATATATTCAGCGGTGATACTTTTAAAATTACTACAAATCTACGTTAGTTTATTATATTTGAGAACTTGAATCTCCATCGAAGAAAAAAATAACTTCATTCACATGACGTCATCGAAATATATATCGCCTGGCTCTCTATGTAAAAGCAGTGAATATTTCATTCATACACTTTTATTCCCCTCCTTTCATTCAGCGGTGATCTTTTTAAAATTAGCACAATGCTACAATAATTTATTTTACTTTAAAACTTAAAACCATGGAGGTAAATGTACTTTCTAACTCCATGCTTTAAACTTCATTGAAAAAGACAATGCTATAAAATCGCCTGCTTCTTTATGTAAAATCAATTAATATTTCATTCATATCACCCATATTCCAGACTACAGTGATAAATAATTTCGCGTTAAAAAATTCAGCAATTATTATACAACTCATCTTAGAGCTTGATATGTTTACATTCTGTATATGTTGAAATTAGACTTCAGTGTATTAGGCTTTGATCAAAGTTTAATGATCATCTAAACTGAAAAAATATGTAATTGGGTTGGCGCGGAATATAGATGCGAAAAATTAAGCGGTTTTTAGACGGATGCATAAAAACTATAAATTTAAAAGAACTTTAAAAATCACGATTTTTACTCTGGGAAAAAAGATGGATGCCACAATTCATTTTGGCGTGGGTCACGTGATCTCTTCGTATTATATTTGGGTAATTATTACTTTAATTTTTATGTAAAAAATACAGAGCATATTTTGCGGAATTTTTTTTATATATTTTATGGGAAAATTTGAATTAATATTAAAAAGGGGGTACGCCAAAACAATTAATGTGTGAAAATAATACACCAATTCCATCAATTTCTTAAAATGGTACAAATTTGTTGAGTTGAGAGTTTTGTAAATACTACCAGGGACGACCGATGCCCAAATAGGTTCATAACATTCTTCACCTAGGATTTAATTACTTGGGGGTATGGCACCACCTGCCAAACCACCTTTAAAAACCATTGCCATGAAACGAAATACGGATTAAACTTACAACGGAATTGTGTACTTTATATTTGTTTCCATGTTCAAGGACATCTAATGTTATCTCTCTCGTTTGCTGCTGTTAGAAATATTAATGGCAGAATGGATTCAGAGATAATATCTCTACACAATCATTAATCAGGAAGGTAATTACTGCGATGTCAGGTCCGACAAGCTGTTATAGTGCTTTAGTAATTGTAAAAAAATACTTTGGTAAATGAAAAGTTCTATAACGAGCTAATTTTCTTCTACCATATTGTTACATCTGAAATAAAATGTCCAGGGAATACCTTTTAATGATTAAGGAGTTTTTATGCATTATTTGTTCTTAAGAAAATCACAATTTTCAAATTATTTGCTTAGTGTAATGTGTGTAAATACATTCGATTTTTGATCGTTTATATTGTAATTTGAATGCAGCTACTTTCTCTGTTGCTAAAAATTCCACTAAACAGAAAATAATTTATAATTTCTCATACTATGTTATAAAGTATTGTTTAAAAAAAATCCACATTCACGATTTTTGTGCCAATATATGTTTTAAGACCTCTTGGACACGATTTGATTATTTTTGTAGTGATGTTCGTCTGTCCGTCTGTTGCGTCTGTCTGTCTGTATGTATATACGTCTGCAGTCCACTTCCTGTGGCTACAAATATTAATGGATTTTCACGCAAATTTATCCTTTTTTGTTATCAAAAGATCTAGAACTAGATAGATTTTTTTTAATTCGAGCGACATGTAAGGTAAGTTACCCAAATGTGGGCACAACACCTAATATGAGCACTGCTGTAAAAAATCTGATGTGGGCAACACATGACTTTCCTTATACAATGCAATGGATTTGCAACTTTTACAGTTAAAAAAAATTTTATTCTTATAGTAGATAGTTATATTCTTTACAAGATATTGAATTTTCTTCAATTAGTCGTCATTTTCATTGATTTAGCTTCATTTTTATCCATTTGGCGAGATTTCTGTTAATTTGGAAACAATTAAAAATGTCGCCAATTTGGCGACATTCCGCTAAATTCGTCGCCAAAATCTCGCCAAGCGTTATGGATAGAGAAATAAGTTATTTTTACAGCAGATAAATGACTGTTGGCGTTCAAATACAAAGGTATTCTTCAAAGTATATTTTTTCTTGAATGGAACGAGCTAGTTCCACGATAATGATGTCACCAAATTTATCGCATGGTATTTCATATGAAAAGTGAACATGTTTCTCAATAGGGAATATTTTTTTTTTTTTTATATGACTTTTTGATAATTTTTTTAAAAAATGTGCAATATCTCAAGAACGGTTCATGTTAGCGTTATAAAATTTATGTCAATCGTTTTCTAATGAAAAATTACATAAGAAATGTCTATTTGCATAACTTTATTAGCGGTTTTGATTTTTTGACGATTTTTTTAAAATTTCACTCGAAAATTTAGGGGGGTTCTGAACATTTGATTGCGTATAAAAACAAAAGGCTTCCAGTGTTTACTGATTGTGATTTTTGTACCAAATTTCGTTCGAATCAGTTCATTCGTTCGTCAGTTATCATCTTCACAGGCTCACTGACACACACACACAGACATACTTTCACACACACACACATACATCACTTCAAAAATGTTTTATTCGTATGCAGGGATACTTGGAACGCGGTCTCCCGATGAAAACTCGAATTCGAATTTTCGACCCTGTCACAATACTTTCCTTATACATTATGTATATAAGGAAAGTAAAAAGACACAGAGATTCATCAATTATCTATCTCCGATATTTTAAAAAGACCAACAGAAAAAAAGGCTTTAAATTATCGAGCTGTAAGACTGGTGAAATCGCTTTTTCCAGAAAAAAGGTACTTAAGCATAAAGCAGCTGCCAAGTCCGAACGAGCAGCTAAGCCAAAATCAGCACCCAAGCCTAAACCCAAGACAAATGTAATATCAACTGTTGCAGCTTAGCCGTCCTGCAGTGGTGTATACCAAGGTCTCAAGGTGGGTTTATTTGGAGTGCCTAACAAAGCTAGATAGCTTGCTTTAACCTCCGATCTTAAGAAATGGAAAGAGAATAAAAGGGATTTTAAGTATGATAGAGATCCAAGGGATCGTAGCGGTGCACATGATTCCGAATTGAGACAAGTCCCAATTGGGTTTCTGTGTCGCATTTCTGTGTCGCAGTGGTGTATCCCGCTCAAAAAGGTTCTGCTTTTGTGTACTGTGTCGTCAAGCAAAACAATTAGACAAGATACAATGTAATATGTACCGTGTTTGGGTACATGAAGAATGTTGTGGGCTTACAAATAAGGAAAAATTTTATATTTTTATACGTCCATCGTCTGCCGACTCTGATTAAAGTTTTACGTTGATTTAGGGTATTTTTTAGCATAATTTTTAAGGGTGCCCATATTAGGTGCAAATTTCCCAAATATGGGCATAGGTTCCCAACATGAACACTGTCCATTATTAGCACCTATCTGATGTTTTTAACTCAATTATAATTTTTTCCCTGTTTCCCCCTTCTGCAAGGAGAATACAACCACCAATTTTCAAATTTTCATCTGCTAAAACAAACATTATTATAATTAAAATGCTTAGGGGTGCCCATATTTGGGTCACTTACCTTATTTGAAATTTTCCATTTTTTTAATATGACGGCATAGGACAAAATTTGATATAATCATGCATAAAGGGATTTATTTATGGCTTAGTGATCATGATACTCATAATTCCAATCATTCTTGTGAAAAAAAGTTACGTTTTCTAAAAGTTACGTACAATAATATTTTCATCACGTTTTCAACCCTTTTAACAGAATTGTTCACATGAAAGTTTCAACATTTTCATATAAATGGTTGTCATTATATTAAACAATAGGAATTTTCTTAACATCTGACCAGTTAATGTTTATTTGCTTGTTTCAGCAAACTATTAGGCGCATATATAAACAAGAAAGATCAATCATGCATGAAGCATTGATTATGAAACACTTTTCAACTACAATGACATTTTATTTAAGCATCTTTAAAATGCAATACATTCAGCGGTAATATTTTTTAAATTATGACAATACTACAATAATTTATTATATTTGAATACTTTATCGAAAAAAAATGAACTTTATTCAAATACACGCCTGAAATATAAATTCCATGGCTCTCTATGAAAAAGCAGTAAAAATTTCATTCATAAACAATTATTCTATTCTTTTCATTCATCACAATATTACAATAATTTACTTTACTTATAAACTTAAAATCATGGAGGTAAACGTAATTGAACTCTGTGTTTAAAACTTCACCGAAAAAGTGTGCTATAAAATCGTCTGTTCTCTATGTAAAATCAATGACTGTTTCATTCATATCAACTATATTGCAAACTCCAGCGTTAAATAATTTTGCGTTAAAAAAATAAATATAAAGGAATTCTTATACAACCCATCTTACACCTTGTTAGAGCTTGTTGTGTATACAATCTTCATAAGTGAAAATTAAGTGTCGTTGTAAAAATAATCGAAGTTTGATGATCATTTAAACTCAAATGTATTGTAATTGAGTTGTTTCAGAGCATTGATGCACAAAAATTAAGCAAAAACAAAGCGGGTTTAGGACGGATACAACACCAAATATAAATTAAAAAAAACTCTCAGATACGGATATATATTTCTTTTATGCTCGGGATTGTTTTTCAAAATGCATAAAACATTAGTTTTTTTCATGCATTTTTAATTAAAATTATGCAGAAAATAAGAGCATAATCAGTTTAGCAGAACAAAATATGTCACAGTTGTGACTGGCGTATATGGTTGGTCAATCTTTGATCTGTATGATTAAAAATTAAACGAGCACACTAAATTTTGACCTTTGAGCAGATTGAGAGTTTATCTGATTGAAAATGCATCTACTACAGATCAATTTTGATATATATTCACGTCTTCAATCTTTAATCCTAAATCTTGTACTTATATTAACGAGATCTTCTACTTAATCGGCACACTGAAGATAGATAATTCACGTGGAGCAGAACTCCAAAATTTGAAAAGCAGCCTTTATGGCTGTTTAGAGATGATACTCCTTTATAGTATCTTTATATCCAGTATACCAAGAAATATTTAAAATCATCAAGTTTTATATTCATGTTGGTCTTACTGATGTCGCACTTAATAAATATATTCTTAAATACTCTCCAAGAGTTTTGATTAGAAACTCACTTATTTTAACTTTTTATTTGATAATAATGAACTTATGCATTTATTATATTTTTGATATACCATAAAATCTTCAAAATTAGTCACAAATTAACAAATGTACATTTAATTGAAATTATAACCATCGTTTATTAAAACATGAAGAACCTAATAATGCAATTTCAACTTACATAATAACATATTTCATTAATTGAATGATTTATTTATACAAACATTCAAAAGTACCACAGATTAAATAAAAAAATAAGTATTTAATGTCAATACCAACGTTATTTATTATTACACCATTGAATAACTAATAATATAAGTCGAAAGTTTTAAGCTATGCATTGCATCAATTGACTGATTTTAAATACATATAATTTTATTTATGTACCACTTTAAAAATATCTTAAAGTTATAAAATAACGAATATTTTATATGAAATCCAATTGTTATTTATTTAATTATATACACCAAGCAACTAGTATTACATATTTAACTTATCTAATTATGTATTATATTAATTGAATGAGCTCAAATCCATATAATTTAATTTATTTATATGCACTTTTCCCTTTAGATGTACATTATCTAAGTAAACAACATATCATGATCCAAGGTTGCTTAATGCTCTTAAGGTACTGAAGAGCTAGTAACAGAGTGCTGCACATCCTCTTGAGAAATGAATACAAGATTAATTTATTGCATATAATCTGCTTTTATGTCAGCAAAGATCATCTTTATCCATGGGCTGCTACAATATCTAAGGATGAGGAAAACGGTGCATTTCTAATGTTTGCTGCATTTTGTTTCATTGGCTCCCCACTTGCTTTCTCCGTCTAGAGAAAACTTATTGTTTTCTCAAGAAATTTAGAACTCGAGATTTCGACAGAAATATATATCTAAAAACTTTCTAAAAATATTTAAATCGTTTTTGTAAAAATATTTGTTTGTGTGTGTATATTTGAATATGCTATTTCAACTATAGAAGAAAGGCTATATTCCTAGTTGCTCTAAGGATCAAGTGAATTTAGAACTCGAGATTTCGACAGAAATACATATCTAAAAACTTTCTAAAAATATTTCAATCGTTTTTGTAAAAATATTTGTTTGTGTGTGATATTTGAATATGCTTTTTCAACTATAGAAGAAAGGCTATATTCCTAGTTGCTCTAAGGATCAAGCGAATTATTTAGAACTCGAGATTACGACAGAAATACATATCTAAAAACTTTCTAAAAATATTTCAATCGTTTTTGTAAAAATATTTGTTTGTGTGTGTATATTTGAATATGCTATTTCAACAATAGAAGAAAGGCTATATTCCTAGTTGCTCTAAGGATCAAGTGAATTTTGAACTCGAGATTTCGACAGAAATACATATCTAAAAACTTTCTAAAAATATTTCAATCGTTTTTGTAAAAAATATTTGTTTGTGTGTGTATATTTGAATATGCTATTTCAACTATAGAAGAATGGCTATATTCCTAGTTGCTCTAAGGATCAAGTGAATTATTTAGAACTCGAGATTTCGACAGAAATACATATCTAAAAACTTTCTAAAAATATTTCAATCGTTTTTGTAAAAATATTTCTTTGTGTGTGTATATTTGAATATGCTATTTCAACTATAGAAGAAAGGCTATATTCCTAGTTGCTCTAAGGATCAAGTGAATTTAGAACTCGAGATTTCGACAGAAATACATATCTAAAAACTTTCTAAAAATATTTCAATCGTTTTTGTAAAAATATTTGTTTGTGTGTGCATATTTGAATATGCTATTTCAACTATAGAAGAAAGGCTATATTCCTAGTTGCTCTAAGGATCAAGTGAATTTAGAACTCGATATTTCGACAGAAATACATATCTAAAAACTTTCTAAAAATATTTCAATCGTTTTTGTAAAAATATTTGTTTGTGTGTGTATATTTGAATATGCCATTTCAGCTATAGAAGAAAGGCTATATTCCTAGTTGCTCTAAGGATCAAGTGAATTATTTAGAACTCGAGATTTCGACAGAAATACATATCTAAAAACTTTCTAAAAATATTTCAATCGTTTTTGTAAAAATATTTGTTTGTGTGTGTATATTTAAATATGCTATTTCAACTATAGAAGAAAGGCTATATTCCTAGTTGCTCTAAGGATCAAGTGAATTTAGAACTCGAGATTTCGACAGAAATACATATCTAAAAACTTTCTAAAAAGATTTCAATCGTTTTTGTAAAAATATTTGTTTGTGTGTGTATATTTGAATATGCTATTTCAGCTATAGAAGAAAGGCTATACTCCTAGTTACTCTAAGGATCAAGTGAATTATTTAGAACTCGAGATTTCGACAGAAATACATATCTAAAAACTTTCTAAAAATATTTCAATCGTTTTTGTAAAAATATTTGTTTGTGTGTGCATATTTGAATATTCTATTTCAACTATGGAAGAAAGGCTATATTCCAAGTTGCTCTGAGGATCAAGTGACATTTCTCCAGTCGATGATTTGTTATTTGAGTCTCGCTGAAATTACGAATTCCTTACAATTGTGGTCGAAAAGTTTAACCGTTTCGATTATATACAGATAATATAGATCTTTCAAATAGAGAAAGTTTAGATTTTTACAAGAATTCTACCATCTATGGCAGCGATTCAAGAGTGTCATTTCTCAAGTGCCATTTCGCGAGTGAAATAAATTTTACTGAATATCAATACGGATTTATGGAAACAGTCTCGATGGCCATAAGACAGACAGAACCCAAATCCTATAGGTAACAAACCAGAGATTAAACTGTTACACCAAAATATATTTTTAGGTCCGACTACTTAAATCGAGATGCCTTTCACAAGGAAAGTCGAACAAATCAGAATGATGTGAGCTGTCGCTACAAATATTCCCCTGTTGATTAAATGAGCCTTCAATGGAGCCAGTGAAGAACGGACCTCGTGCCCCTTAACGCGAAGACATATTCGGGAATGTTGCGTTTATGTATTTCATATTTATGTCATATATTTATGTGTTTTCATATTATATATATTTAGGTATATTCATATTATATATTTATGTATTTTCATTTTATATATTTATGTATTTTCACGAAATTTTATATCCGGATTTGTTATCAAAAAATCTAGAATATGGTAATTTGTTTTTTTAATTCGAGCGAAAACTTTGAATTTTATTCGAAATTTTACAATTTTTAACACGGCAGCTCTGGACAAAATTTGGCATAATCATGCATTAAAGGGTTTATTTATGATTCAATGATCACAAGTTTGAATCATTGTTGTGTAAAATAGGCATCCATTTTATGTGACGTCATTGGGATCCCCATGGGGGAGCAAGTAACCCCCCTTAAGGTGCATTGTCAAGTATGGTAATCAAAAGATTTTTTCAAGCATTTTAAAGTGAAGGAGAACACGGTATAATTGTAATCATTTGGATTCATAATACTGAGTTTTCAAATCTTTCTTGTAAAATTTGAAAAAAAAAAGTGAATTCTGTTATGAGAAAGTCGAGTTGAGCTACACTCAGTTAATTACTCTAGATATTCCACCAAAATCGCATCATATCTCCTTTAACAACCCAGTTCATCATTAATCACAAAAAACGTTGAAAATTATATCGCTAATTTTAAGCAATCTGCTAAATTTTCGACCTCGTTTCGCCTGCACTTTCGCTGGCTTAAATTTTACAGCGGTTTTCCAGAACGCCATTTAAAAAATGGTTTAAACTTTTGCACTTTGACATCTCAGTAATTAGGCCGTTGAATAATGAACTGGAAACTTTCTATCAGTCAAACTAAACGGTCATTAATAACTCAAAGGTATTCTAATGCGAACATTTGATTCCTTTTAACATAAAAGCCAATAATATGAAAGATTTTAGGTCCTAATTCATTCTAAAAGCAATGGAATTTAGAAGTAGTACCTGCAATAAGTTTTAGAATTCCCTTGACTCAATCTTATAATTTTGAAAAGTATATTGTTAATGGAGATTTATGTACCTATGTATTTGTTTCATATATAAGGAGTTTCTTATTTTGTTAAGCATTAGTAATGTTTATTTGTCATAATTATTAATTGGATATTTGAAGCAATAAATATTTATCTAATTACTTTCTTATGCTATTGTATTATAGAATAATATTTCCCTAAAACATTTCGAATTGCGGTTTTCGACGTAAAACCACATTTGAAGACATGAACACACGTGGAACATTTTTGGAATTTATTTGCGCTGTTTTACGTTATGCTCTACGTTACGTTACGTTATGCATTTTTACATTATGTACTTATTTATTATTGATCGTGCATAAAGTCAGGGTCTTTAATTCGGTAGACTTTGGTTTTTGCTTTTCTGAAAACATGTATTCTTCGTATACCTAAGATTTGCAGACAATATACACATATTGTTTCTGAGGGAAAAAATTGTCGCTGTCTTCACGAGAAGAGTGATATTGACGTGACGTCACAACAGGCAAATTTACTTCCTATCAACCATGTTCGAAGGAAAAATAATTTTGCCTTCCCATGTTAAAGCATATTTTTCTGGTTGTTTGAGGTTTCCATTTGTTCAATGGCGTATTTTATTTTCGAAAGATAAAATGGGTATGGATTGTTGTGCGGCACAGTGCTCACAATATTCGATAAAGCTTTTCAATGTATGTTTTTCAAACTTATGCTTATTTTTATAGTATCAAATATCGGTATCATAACTGGAACCATTATCGGTGGTCTTGGCCCATAATGGCGACGTAAACACTTGTGACGTCACATTGTGACAAAAGTGCAACTGGTCAATAGTTAGTCGTTGTTGCCAAGCACTACTATTCAAAAATTAAGCAGCGCGAAAAAGGTGCACGTCACCTGCTGTATTCAATGGTTGCAAGTGTGCGTATTAGGTTTTCATAATTTTCAACGAAATCCATTCAATGATATTAACTTGTACAATTCTTCACATAGCCAACACTATGTCAGCATTGTCTCAAATTACCCTGGCATCATAATATTTTATATTTCCTGTTAAAAGAAACGCATAATGTTTTAAATGAACATTAAATTGACGGATTTTTTTAAACTTTTCCTACAGACATAGTATAATATATTTTGCGACGGGGTCAAACATTCGAGTTCCAGTTTTTGACTGAAGAGTACGTTTCAAGTATTCCTGAAATCAAATCGAACGTTTTTAATGTTGCGTCTGTGTGCGGGTATAACAGTATGTGTGGTGTGTATGTCTGAATGTTAGTATGCTGTGTATGTATGAATGTTAGTGTGCTTATATGTATGTTAGTATGCATGTATGTCCGTCAGTTTATGGATGCGATATAGCACGAACGAAGAAAGCGTTTAAAAACCATTTAGTACTATTATTAAAACCAGTGGATGTTGTTATCCTATTGATTTTAAACTCAATTTTTGAGAGGCCCCATCCCGCAATATTAGAATACTTTTTTGAAAAAAATGATTAAAATATCAGGACCTTCACTATTGGTAATTACATATTTATTTCAGACGTAATGTTTCATTAGAAACCGAATGACACAAACTTTAGAAATATAGCATGAACTACTCAAGATATTGCATACGTTTTAAATAAATGTATAATTTAATCGTATATTATAAGCAAGTAATTAAGTATCACCCAGTATGTTAACTTTCATATGTAATATTATGCAATACATCTGATAACCTCATTTTATGTGAATGTAAATCATTCCATTCACGAGATAAGATATATTTTGTAATAGTTTAATATTTTGATGCCAAAAAATTTACCAATAGTCATTTATCTCACACATTTCAATAATTAAATATCAATTGCATTTTTATTAAGAATTTGAAAGTATGAATTTATTCTATTTGGACTAGTAACTCGCCAATAGCGCCAACTTTTAACTTATATGGTGTTAATTCAACGACAAACGCATTGCACTGTGGATTTTGTGCATCATAATTTTGTTTTGAAAGAAGCAATGTAATTGTATTATGTAGTGAAAGTCCTGTGCTGCCTACATCAGATTTTTAATAAAACATCTATATATAGAGAAACACATACAAATAATTGCAGATTTACCAAACCAAATTCGTTCCTGATGGGTTTCACATATCGAAACTTATACTTTAAGAAACTACTAAAGAAGCACAAAGTTGAAAAAAAGAAGCACACAACAAAATGTTGGGTTGTAAATTTAAACAAAAATATGGGCATGCCAACATAAATGCTTGGCAAATAAATTTATTGAAGATAAATTATATATTGCCGCATGCAAAGGCTCTGAGGTTAGGAGAATTGAAACATTTTTCTTATTCCAGATTTATACAAAGCCCCCTTCTGCCAGTTGAGATTTATTCCGAAATAACGCTTTTTATTGTTATTGCAGTGAAAGAAATTTTTGAAACAACAATATATTTCTCGCCATGAATTATTTTCAGTTTTTGAGAAAGAAAATAATTTTACCTTTAGATTTATATAAAAAAAGTTATGCTTACGATTTGTCACGATCAAGAAATGTTCCCAAAATCTGAAAATAGTGAAAGAAATTAAATCTTGTTATAGTAGTTTTAATTAAACCGTCAATTTTCTAGCGTGATTGTAAATCTTATGGAATACTGTATGAATATAGTGTAATTTCTATGCATTATATTATATATAAAATAATAAAAATGTAAGTGGTATTTATCCTGTCGTGAGTTAATTTAATAAATTTTATGATTCATATTAAGGACTGTACTGCCATAAAAAATCTGATGTGGGCAGCATGATACTTTTCATACATAATGTAATGAATCTATATCTTTCACAAAAAAATAATGGTGTACAATATCCAAAGTACATTGTAATTGGAAATACAAAACCATTACAAATAGTAACTTCGTTCGTGAATGGAACGAGCTAGAGCCAAGAAAATTTTGTTAACAGGTTTATTACATAATATTGCATAAAGAAAGCGAACATATTTAATGATAGTTACTACTTTAATTTTATGTATTTTGTGACATTTTTTATGAAAAACATGCAATATCCCAGAAACTGTTCATGCTAATGCAATTCCAAGGTTTATATTATACGTTTTCAAATGAAAAATTACGGCTGGAATAATTATTAATTTATCATTACTGAAAATCGTCATGCTTAAATGATTTTTTCAAAAATTCATTTGGAAATTGGGATTGTTTTGAACATTCGATTGCGTTTAAAATCAGTAGAGTTACAGTATATATTGATTATAATAATCGAAACAAATTTTAGCTCAAGCTCTCTATTTGTTTGTGAGATATCTCATGCACAAACTCGAGGACACACACATACTACCGTACCAGGGACGCGGTAGCCCATTGGTTAGCGCGCTGGAATTGCACTCGGTAGGCCCGGGTTCGATTCCAGCCACTGCCAAAACTGCCGCCGTGTTCACGCGGTGTACGATCACGTTAAACATGTGGGTCCGTAAGTCCTTCCGAGAGGTTGGTGGTAGGGGAAGGAGGGTACGGTCCCTGTGGATGCCTCCCCCACTGGGTTCCGGTCTAAATTGGGTGGCACTTCCCGGCCGTCCAAACAGTTACCTTACACCTTTCTGGTAGGTCGGACGGTCTGGTTAACAACAACAACAACATACTACCGTACCTACAAATACAAGCACACACACATCATCTCCAAAATTTTGCATTCGATTTCAGGTGTGCTATAAACGTGCTCTTCCGATAAAACTCGATCGAAATATCGACCCCATCATAATATTTTCCCAACATTGCACTATGTGTATAAGGAAAGTGATAATGTGAAATTTTATTGGAAACATTTTTAAACTTTGAAATAATGGATTACTTTTTTACATTTTATGAGTCTTATGCAATTTTATTTGATGAATTAGATGAACAAACTACTGGGATGAAATTCTACGTCCACATATAATTATACAGATAAGAAATCCAAACACATAATGCTATGGATATTCTTTGTTTCAATGGTATATAGCTTGGTATATTTCCTTTCTTGCGCCAACAGCTGATCCACACCTATTCCAAACACTTCTGATTGTTTATAGTTGTTGTTGTTGAGACCCAGACCGTCCGACCTACCAGAAAGGTGTAAGGTGATTGTTTATAGTGTACCTCTTTTATAGTTTTCTACATTGAGCTACTTTATTGATCCATTTATATTAAGCCAACCTTTAGTGAGCTTATGAAGCTTTCGTAAGTTTATGGAGTTACTTTATGCGAACCTAATGTCATTCTGTACATTGGGCCACTTTTATGAAGCTTCCTTTTGTTCTGTTGCTCCTTGCATGCATCAAGCATTCATGTGTATATGAATTGTTAATAGAGTCTGAGATAAAGATGTTGAAACTGGCCTAATCCAAATCAACATATGCTGTATGGAACTGGTCTAGTCCAAGTCAATAAATTCTGGAACTGGCCTAGTCTAAATCAGCAAATGCTGGAACTGGCCTAGTCCAAATCAACAAATTCTGTATGGAACTGGTCTAGTCCAAATCAACATATGATGTATGGAACTGGTCTAATCCAAGTCAATATATTCTGGAGGTGACCTAGTCTAAATCAACAAATGCTGAAACTGACCTAGTCCAAATCAACAAATGCTGGAACTGGCCTAGTCCAAATCAACAAATGCTGGAACTGGCCTAGTCCAAATCAGCAAATGCTGGAACTGGCTTAGTCCAAATCAACCAACGTTAGAACTGGCCTAGTCTAAATCAACAATTTAACCATATCAAATACAAAGGTGACAACATTCTGTACTCTTTTGGATGTTCATGAAAGTAATTTTCCCAAACCCGTTCCTAGCAATTGCTTTCTTGTGAAATTAGATAATTAATCCTACCATAACGTCCCGGAATGTTTTTGGACAAAAGCTAAAAAATTATTTATGTTATTGCATTCAAAGACTGTCGTAATATTTAACATACAACAAATCACGCTGTAAAGCATCTGGAGAAAATTGTTTAACGATTGTATTCTGCAATATCGAATTTCTTTCTACAATTTATCTCAGAAGTATTTAATGGAGATAATGTAAGGATTCTCAAATGTATTTTTCATAGAATTTTCCTACAGTGGGGAAAATAATACATCTATCATTAAGCAAATAACAGATAATCTGCAAATAGCATTCAGAAAGTTCAAAATTATTAAAATCTTAGTGGATGTTTTTATCTTTACTGCATCCCTCTTGTCAGCTATGAAGCATCACCCGGCCAGCGCATACAACTTCTGGACATGCTTTCATGTTAGACAGGAGAACAACACAGTGTAGAAGGTTACCTAAAGTTTACACAATCTCCACTAAACTGACACAATGTAGAACACTTAAGATTGTTTAGTATATCCATGCCCTAATCCATATTCATGCTGTTGGTTTAAAGAAGAGACCTGTGTAGTTAAAAAGCATTTGCGAATTCACAATATGATGTTCCCGAATTACTTCTTAGTTCATTAAAGTATGTAAGAAGGAATGCATACAGTATGTATATAGAATCGTATTCAACCCAACCAGTACTACTACATAATTAATGATACATTTAATTGGTGGCAAAATTTATGTCATACTATTGTTTCTACTAAAAAGTTAAAGTGGAACAAATATTTCTTAGAATATGCTACAGAAAAAGCTTAGATGATGACTGATATGGATTCAGCATAAAATTCTGGAGGAAAATAGGGAGTTTACAAGATATTTTAACTTCCGGATCTTTTTCTCCTTCCAGTTAAAAAAAGTTTCATGAAACATCTATTTCTCTGGATTGGCCCTATATAAAGTTTTGATAATGACTGATAAGTTGATTGTGGTGGTAAGGGAACTAGCTAAGGATTTTCAATTCCGATTCCGGAGATATCACTTCTGATTCAAAAATTTACTTTTTCATTGAAAGATCTAATTTTTTAGAAACAATTATATATCAAGCTTATAGAGGGTGTCCAAAAAGTTCCCGAACGGCGCGATATCTCGAGAAATACACTTCGGATCAAAAGATAAAAAACGCGTATTCAATATTTTTAGAAACGCTATCCAATGATACCAAAATTGACCCCCCTCCTGGTAGAGAGGGATAAGGCAACTTTGAAATTTTCAATGGGAACCCCATTTTTTATTGCAGATTTGGATTCTCCAGAAAAATGTGCAGATATTTGACCTACGATATTTAATTTTTGCTCCCACAAACGACGTTTTAATCGCGAAAAACGGAAGTGGGGCACAGACGTTTAAAAATGGGAATATCTCGGGAAATACACTTCGGATAGAAAAATAAAAAATTACGTGTTCAGTATTTTCAAAAAAGCTATCCAATGATGCTAAAATCGACCACCCCCTCCCCCCTCTAACCGTTCACTTAAACGACAACTGTTAACTTCTGTTTAGAATACAGTTCAAAACTACTTTTTGCACTACCCAGGAACAACGATGTGGACGTAGTAGCTTTCTGTTCCCTTCGGGGTGCTTGATTAACATGTGTCCCCTTGCCTCTTATGATCAGGATGATTTTTCTGTAACTCCCCTTGCTTCTCATAATCAGGGTGTTTTTTCTGTAACTTTTAAACGTTAGTGCCCCACTTCCGTTTTTCTCGATTATGGCGCCGTTTGTGGGAGCAAAAATCAAAAATCGTAGTTCAAATGTATGTATTTTTTTCTGGAGAATCCAAATGTGCAATAAAAAATGGGGGTTCCCATTGAACATTTCAAAGTTGCCCCACCCCTTCCAGCAAGAGGGGGGAGGGGGGTCAATTTTGGTATCATTGGATAGCTTTTCTAAAAATATTGAATGGGTGTTTTTTTATGTTTTGATCCGAAGAGTATTCCTCGAAATATTGCTCCGTTCCTGAACTTTCTGGACACCCTGCATATTGAGCAATGTAGATTTAGCAACGATTAGCAATCGATAGATCTTAGATAATGACTGATATAGATTCAGTTTAGCAATTTGTCTGGAGGTAAAGAAGTTTATTAAAAATTTCCACTTCCGATTATAGAGATATCGTTTGGTTTCCCGAAAACATACGAAATACGTATGCAAAAGTGTATAGAAAAGCTTAATAGTTCAATCACAAATGAAGTGTATTTATTGTGCAATTCAGCACCATAAGAAGGCTTACTAATAAATTTCTTGTTCAAATGTTCTGCATGAAGGTACGCAATATTGAATTCAGAATAAATATTACGAAATTTAACATATACACTATAATTAGTAAATACCTTAAAAAATGACATAACATTATATTTTTATTATTTTTAAGTTTTTAAAATGTATTATTAATCAACAATATTTAAATAAAATGTTAGTTAAAAATAATTTTTAAAATTCTCTCAATCTCTCATCAGAAAATTAGAAAATTACAGTATCTTTGACGCATCCGAAAGTTTAAAACATTTCAAGATAAAACATCCTTTCGTGAAAGGAATAAAAGGCAGTATTACACGCAAATGAATTTAATTATTCCTTACGGAATTCTATTTGCATTACAATTAAGATTGCAGTGCTTAATTGAAATATTTATTTAGGGACATGGCGAATTTAATGCAATACGAATTGATTTTGTGATGCGTATCAAAATCGCTTTTGTTTTCGGGGACAATAGTTTTTCTGTATATATATTATTACTAAAATTTTTTGAAGTATCTATTTTTCCGGATCTATTTCTCATAGAGATTCAGCATTGAAGTCTTTAGATGGTAGTTCCGTAACTCAATTTTTGCAGTTCTGGTTCAAAAATTTAAATTTCTTAGAAACATCAATTTTTCAGAATTGTCTATACATAGATCTTAGATGATAAGAGATATAGATTCAGCTACACATTTCGAAACAAGTAGCGTGGTTCATTAGGAGTTTCTAATTTTCGTTCTTTTCTACTTCAATTCCATCAAATTTTTCGAGATTGGCCATATAGAGAGATTAGATGATGGCATAAGGTTTTGCCATCATATTCTGAAAGAGAAAGAATGTTCAATATAGATTTCCACTTCGGTTTGAACATTTTTCTGCAGACATCAAATTCATAGGATTGACTAAAAATGTAGTTTAGATAACGTCTGATATAGATAGATTCAGCATCCAATACTAGAGTAGGAGTTCACTATAGATTTTCACATTCGTTTCTTTTCATAATCGACTCAAACATTTTTTAAACATTTATTTCTCAGCATTGGCTACATATAGATCTTAGATAAAGACATATGGATTTAACATCCAATTCTAGAGGGGGATTTCACTATCGATCTATTATTTGTTTGTTTGTTTTTTTCATATTCGCCTCAAAAAATTTTCTTGAAATATTTCTTTCTCTGGCTTGACTACAGGTAGAGCTTAGATAAATACAGATATGAATTGAACATCCACTTTCTAGAAGGGTAGTTTGCAATAAATTTTCACATCGGTTTCTTTGCATAATCGTCTCAAAAAGTTTTCTTTAAACATTTCTTTCTTAGTCTTGTTTACTGATAAAACTTAGTTAAAGACTGATATGGATTCAACATCCAATTGCAGAGGGAGAGTTTACTATAGATTTTTCCCCATTCGTTTCTTTCCACAATCGCCTCAAATTATTTTCTTGAAATATTTTTTTCTCAATCTTGTTTACAGATAAAGCTTAGTTAAGAACTGATATTGATATGGATTCAACATCCAATTCAAGATGGGGAGTTTACTATAAATTTTTATATTCGTTTCTTTCCTTAATCGCCTCAAAATGTTTTCTTGAAAAATTTCTTTCTAAGCCTTCGCTATTGTTAGAGTTTAGATAAGGACTGATATGTATTCAGCATCCATCTCTAGATATATATTCCACGTCAGTATTTACAAACACTTTTATATCGTCAAATAAAAATAAGAATTTAAACAAAATAAATTTGATGAAATTAAATGAATAATCATTTAGTGTGTATTTTGTACAATTAAATTCACTTTAATTCATCATGAAAGAAAAAAAAATGCTCTTCTAAAATTTTAAATATCTTTATGTCTGCACTATTTCCGCACTTTCGGGTTTCTTTTAAACTATAAGGAAATTAAGAGGCATTTCTTCAAGTTAGGATATCTGTCTTTAAGAAATGTTTCATTTCCTCTGTCATTATGGACAAGCTACTATCATATTCTCACTCCGTGAAATATATCATTTTATTTATTTTTTTTATTAAGGAGATAAAATATTAAGATGCATTTATATAGATAATAAAAAAATTATGGTCGCATGTTCTAAGCATATTCTGCTTTTGGATTTGCCATAAATAAAATATATTAATATTTTTGTTTTTATTTGTCAAATATGGGTATAGTTTTGAAGAATATGTTTGTATTCGATACTAATTGTGCAAGTTAACATAAGTCCTGCTTCCCTTTTAAGAACTTAACATATAGTTGAAATAATAAATCCTATGTTGATTATGTTAGAATTTGATATTATTATGTAATTAAACAAAATGTATTTTTTAAAAGTAGGCACATTATTCAAAATATTACAACAAATATAAAATAAATATTGAGTAATTCTTCGATTTTATGTATATGTACAGAAAAATGTACTAACATCGAGCAAATCCCAGTGTTATTATACATAAGCTTATTTGTATACTGATATTTTTATATTACATTATTTGAGTTTTGTATATACGATTTAACTGACACAAATTTTCAATACACATTTCGTAAAATATTTTACTAATCTAAGATTGTCTTCATTGCAGGAAGATGTACGCACTCGAACAAGTTTTAGGCCAAAGGCATTTACTGGTGTTGGATTAGATTTTGAAGAGAAAGCTTACATTTTCCAGAGAGAGGAGAGAGGACAAATTCAAGGATAACAAGGATTAGACGTAGTACAGCATACAACATAGCTTGATGCCGGCCTTGGTGATCTTAAATCTCCAGGGGAGCAAGCGTCCTCTTTACGGGCAGTGTATATTTTCCCCCACTTCTGCAAGGTTTTGTTTAAGAGAGTGAGTTCGCGAACATCACCCTGATCTGTCGGAGGACGTAGGAAACCACTGTCTCTACTTGGTTCAAAACTTCACAGCTTACTTTTTGGATTATCTTGACTATTACAACTAAACCAACGTTCTGATTGAAACGCTTTGTCAGCAGTTGTGAGAGATGGAGAAAAACAGCAGTACATTGAACTTTCCTATAATACTGCACTGAAAAACGCCTTTAAGAAACTTCCTATTCCTAATTTTTGGATTACAACACGATGTGCCTATTCCGAGCTCGCCAAGTGGAACATTAAGTTCTGAGTTCCGTCCTCAACAATTTAGTTATGTGATCAAAGGTTTTTATACTTGTTTTCCTCAAAAACAAACACTGGAACTGGCTGCAGGTGTAGGTTATCTTGAGGCTAAAATTAAACAAAACTTAATCTGATATTTAGGAATTGCTTTCGAACATGCAGCTTAAGAATCTCATTAAAAATAGCTTTGTATTTGTCGATTTGCGCATTTCAAAATATGTTTAATTAAGAATGAATAAAAAATTGTAGTAAACATTGATTATTGTGAAAGAATCTGTGTTTGTAAAATAATTTCCCCCAGATATCCTTCGGAATTTTAGGTATTGATGGTACTCTGGATAATAGGAACATGATAAGTTATAGTTCGTGAAAAAAAGTTAAAAATTACATTAAACTACCAACTTTGGATTTAATAAGAATATCTAATATTAATATTCAATTCAAAATAATAAATATATGGCCTTTATGCATGGAAATAAACATAATTTTCTTAAATTTTATTCCTGATATCCTTTGTTCTAACTGTGAGGCCAGAATATGTCCTCACATGAGACATTTTTATTTCAATATTTATGGTGCATAGAACGGCTAACAAAGGTTTTAGTCTAGCTGGCGCCGGAGTTTACAACAACGTGAACTTTTAGGTCAAATACAATAGATTTGGGTGTCCCAGGCCAAAGGGGCTGAGAAAGGGCCTTGATAAATATCAAGTGATGCCATTGGGTTCAGAAGAACCAATGAGCGCCAAGGGGAAGAAGGACGGAGCTACCCCCCCCCCCGCGCCGAAGGAACCACAAGTCACTCTGATACGAAATGTTGCAAAAGTAACTCAGATACGAAATGTTGCAGAAACAAGTCTGACACGAAATGTGGTTGCGAGAAGTTTCCTACGAAGTGTTGTTGAAAAGAGTTTGACAAAAGGAGCGAAGCGAACATGACCTAGCAGTTGCAGATATAAAGTATCAGTCGAAGTGAAAAGTACGAGTAGGAGCCACACACCATAGAGTTATGGCCGTACTTCAGCATTAAGACCGATGCAAGCGAGATGTTACCGGTCCTAAACACCTTCGTAAAATTAATACTTCTGGTCGTATCTTCCTTAGCTAAAATAGTTAAATGAAAATTGATAATAAATGAGAAATGATATAAATGATAAATTGTTGTTGATGATAAATTGATGTGGTTAATAAATTATATTGTTTAAGTTTTAAATAGTATAATCTTTTGATATTAATTAATAATTTTTTTCAGGACTTACACAAAAGGTAAAAATAATTGGAGGGTTATTGCGGCACAGCAACGAGCGATGTACGTTTAAATGTTAATTCCACTTTATGAGATCAACGGCCATGTTTTTAATGATCAATAAACAATTCATAATAATATTAATATAAAAACAAAACTCTATTCATTTTAATTTCGTATTCCCACATTTGGTTACCGTGACGCTTTTGTGTAAGTCATAAATTTAAAGGAAAATTTTAATGAATAATACTGAGGTGAATAAAAATAATTTAAATAAAGAAATGAATGAAAATTTTGGAGGAGCATATGTGGACCAGATATTTTGCATTGGTAAAAATAAATATGCACAATCACTTTGAAAATAAAAAAATATTTTTAAATATATTGTAGTGGAAAATTGTGTGTGAAAAATTTATGATAATGTTAAAAGAATTTTGTTGCATGAGGTATTTTATGTGCAGTATTTTTAAGTGTATTCATGTGTTTAGATTAAGTTAGAAAATTTTGGAAGGGATAATTTTGTGTTAAATGCGTCATAGAAATACACGAAATCCGAGACACCAAATGTCTCCGGATAGGTCACAAATAGAAATAAGGGGAAATCAAAGAACACGAATGGAAAACTTTAATTTAATAAATCTGTTACCTCTGTTTAATGGAAAAGAAAATGAGGACATTGAATTTTTTTTTACGCGGTTCGAAAATATCGCAGGTATGACCGAATGGTCAGAAGAGAATAAAGTTATCATTTTGAGAACTAGATTGAAGGAAAAAGCATTAGAATTTTGGACAAAAAAAAGGGAATTGCAGAATGCAAACAACATGGGAGAAGTTAAACAAATTTTGATTAAACAATTTAAGCCATCTATAACTATGCTTCAAAAGCAAATAAATTTAAATAAAATTAGAATGACGCCAGGCACGAAAGTTGCTGAGCTAGCGTTAAATATTTCTAATGCAACAAATGATTTGGTAGGAAATAACTCAACTAATGAAATGTTTGAAATTAAAAATAATTTAATGTTAGTTAAATTTTTAGAAACTTTAAGAGGAGATCTTGCATTTGAAATTACAAAAATAAATATTACTAATTTTGACAAAGCAGTTGAATTCGCAGAAAATTTGGAGAAAATTATGGAGGAGGAGTGTGACCGTTCGGAAATCAATGCAGTGTATCGCAAGGAGAATAATACTAGAAAAGTTAATGGTAATCAACGGGGAATACAGGAAAAATCACAAAATGAAAATGCATATTGCATAGGATGCGGGAAAAGAGGTCATTATTTTTCTACGTGTTGCCATAATCAAAACGGACGAAATTATTATGGGGAAAATAAATATGGGAGTCAAAATATAAGAAATGGGCAAAGAAATGTTTTTCGCAATACTCAAAATAGCGGATTCAGAGAAAGAAATGATAGGCGGTCAAATACCCAAACTTTTGCGAAAGAAAGAGTTCACGGACAAGAAAGTAGTCAAAATCGCGGGTCTTTAAACTAACGGAGGGGTTTTGGCCAAGTCAAAATTTAATAAATAGACCAAAGTCCCAATCTAGAAGAGGTAAATCGCAAACCCGAAATGAGGTATTGAATTTTAATGAAAACGCAAATGAAATGCAAAATGATAAAAGGGAGGTTCGCACGCGAAGCCCAGGCCCCAAAGTTAAATCAAAGCAATATAATGAAAATGAAAGTCAAAATAATAATAAAAATATAAATAATATTGAAAGCATGCAAAAATTCACCCATGTTCCTTGCCCGAGAGATGTGATTCTTGATTCTATTGTAGAGTCGTTGGCACGGCCCGGATGGATCCGCTTCGATGCCCAATTCGTCAAAAGTCTAAAAAGTGAGGCAAATATCAATAAAATGAAAATTAAGGAAAATACAGGAGTTAAAGAAATTAATAAAAATGAAAATGAGGCGTACAAGGCAAAAATAAATTTAAATGATGAGCACAAAAATGAAGTTAACTCAAAATTGACTCAGATCGAGAATAAAAAGTTTGATAAAATTAAGGAAACTAGTTGTAAAGTTTCGCAAATTGATTCACAAAATATTAAAGGTATCTATGTTAATGACTATAAATGTGCAAATGATGAAAATAATAAAAATATTGATGCAGAAAATAATTTTAAAATTGTTACGATGTCGAAAAATCCAATTGTCAGACATGATGAAGTTAAAAGCATATTTGAAAATAATAAGGGAAATATTAAAAATGGGTATTATGACAGTAAAAAATTGCACAGGTCGATGAGGCCAATTTTCCTAAAAATGGAAAGGTTAGTGATTTTGCTAAAAAAAATATGGTAATGAAGAGTGAAATCTTGACGACCAATTCTATGTCACGCTCACACTCAGGATAGCTTTGCAACAAGGTTAGTTGATTGCAGAACAATTCGACATAAGTCAGGAAATTCCGGATAAGGAGGTTATCTTTATCCCCACAAAACACGCAAAATTACTCTTTCCATTTGGTGCAATTCGAACTGAAATAAAAAATAACAAAATTGATATTGTAATTAGTAATCAAAAAAGATTAAAATTACGTTAAATAAAAATATGCGAGTAGGAGTGATTAAAAATTTCAAAACAATTACTAATGAAGAAATGCAAATCGGAGATACCGTATTTTTGAAAGAGGAAAATAAACCAAATATGTTTCAAGATAGATTTCAGGGACCGTTTCGAATAATTGAAATTGGAAAAGCAAATATATTGACCATTAGAAATAAATATAACATGAAAGATGAACCAATTAAAATTCACGCTACTCAATATTATATCGAACAAAATGTACAAAGTGCGGAAGAATTGATGGAAAAATATGATATGAACAGTGAAATCGATGATATTCACGCAAAAAACTGTCATATAACACAAAAGGTACGAAGTGAAAGTAAATATAACGGTAACGGTGAAATAATTGAGATTCAATAAAAAAAATGTTATACGGTACAAAGTGTACATGTTGAAAATGTTCAAAATATGAATGAAAACATTCAGCAAAGAAGCGAAAATACGGATATCAAAATTATGCAAAATCAAAAAGGTGATAAAAATTTTGAAACTGTTAATCATGAACTTATGCAAAATGAAAATGTTAAAATTCAAAGGGTACATAAAGCAAATGAATGTAAAAGATTTGAAGAAATGCAAAGTCAAAATCAAAATCATAATGATAAAAATACTCAAATTGTTAATTTTCAAGAAAATCAGAATGAAATTCTTAAGGTTCAGGAAATACAGAATGAAAGTCAAAGTCACGATAGTGCAGATACTCAAAAATTACTTCAAAATAAAATAATGGATATTTTGGAAAATAAAAGTCAAAATGTAAATTTTCAAGAAAATGAAAACGAAAATCATGATAATGTGAAGCAAAATGCAAATGAGGTTAAAATAATGGATGTTTTGGTTAATCAAAATAATAATTTTCAAGAAATACAAAATTCAAATGTTTGTAAAAATGTTCAAAATGAAAATAATAAAATAATAAGAGATGCTAATCAGAATGATAATGAAGGTAATGATATTCTAAAAGTAGATTCAGAAATAATTGAAAGTCAAAGCAAATATAAAGAGTATGTTAGGCAGAAATTAAAGTTACTAAATGAAATACATATTTATAACACAAATGAAATTGAATGTAATATTCATGAACAAGGGAAGAGAAAGCTGGGTCAAAATTGTTTCAAGAAATCAAGAAATTTTAAAAATTCAAATTTTGCTGATGATTGGTACTTAAAGAATTGTAAGATGAGACAGAGATAAAAAGAATAACAAATCAAAATGAATTAAAGGAAAATGATCTGGAATTGAAAATATTTTCAAAATGAAAAAATGGATAATGATATGAAATAAAAAAAAACAATAAGGAAGGAATTGTTTAAGAATGAGAATGGTATGAATTTCTAAGAAAAAAATGAATAATCATGGAATGGTTTAAAAATGAACATGGTATGAATGTTACAAAAATTGATAATAAGTGTACAAATGGTTCTTGTTCAAAAATAATATTATATCATAATAGAATGTTAAGTCAAAATATGACATGTGATAAGAAAATTGTGCAGAGATTAATTTATGCAAATAAATCTACAAAAATGAAAGGTAAAATCCAATATGTTACCTAATTGGGTAGAGGAAAGGTCTGTAAACAAATACAGGCAAGGATAAGGTTGTTGGAAAGCCAGTCCAGTCGGGTGCTTCATGTTTTTCAAAATAAGATGTAGCGCTTCACTTCATTTTGTCTTCAAAGAAAGGCAGGAAAATGATGAGTCTTTCAAGAGAGTCTTGAGGCTTAAAAATTGAATGACAGATTTAAGTAAAGTGAAAATATAAGTAGTGAGCTGAAAATGAGAAGGTTAGAGATTAGTCATAGATGGTATAAATTTTATGTCAAAAAAGTAAACAAAGGCATAAATAATTGAAAATTTTAAATCAATTTGAATTTTAAATGTTAAATTATGAACAGTTAAAGCAGCTGTAAATTGCCCCGTTGCAATAAGGCAATCGAGGACACGATATCTCGTGTAGGAATGTTCAAATGTGAAAAATGCATTGAAAATGCTTAGGTAAATAAATGTTTCATGAATATATAAATTGTACAAGCAATTTAAATAACTAAATTAATCCTAAAGTGATAGGATAAATGAATTAAATTTAGTTAAAATTTTGTTTACGTGAATAAATTTTTCATGAATAAATAAATTGTACAAGCAATTTAAATAACTAAAATAATCCTAAAGTGGGAGGATAAATGAATTAAATTTAGTTAAAATTCTGTTTAGTGAATAAATGAATAAATTCACAGAAGGTGTTAAAAAAGAGGTTGAAATAAAAAAAAAAAAGTAATTGAAAAATTTTCGAGTGCGAAATAAAGCATTTTTGTTGTGTATTTATAACGTAAGGAAAGGTTACGTTAATCTTGTGTGTATAAATAAATTTAGATATGAATAGAATGTAAATAAATTTGGATATGAAAATAAATGTAAATATTGATTAGGAAAATTGTACGATAATGAATAGCTGTGAAATACATATGAAGTGAATATAAATAAATATGTAGTGAGTATAAATGCATTTTATAAAATACTAAATAATGTACATGTCAGTGGGAAATGTAAATAAAAACATTAAAGTTATCGATGAGATACGATAGCAACCGGAAGTGTTTGTAAACAAACGGTAATCTACGTAAAAAAAAAAAAAATAGATACTCTGTTATAATGTCATAAAATGGTGAATAGGTATTTTTACATATAAAAAAAAATTATGAAAATGATATTCTGTATAAGGTGTTGAGAAATGTTATCATAAATAAAATAAATTTGGATGAAATGAATGTCATTTGATAAATAAATAAAGGATAATATGTATTACGGCAATAAAGGGGTTAGCCGCAGTAATTAGATGTCAAAATAGGTAATAAATTAAGTAATAATAAGGCGATAGAATGGTAAACAATCGCGAATATAAATGGTTATAAATGTCAGGTATTCAAAGTCATAAGGATTAAAATAAAAATAAATACATAAATATGATAAATTTGGTAGGTACGGTGAGTAAATAAATTCGCGTTTAAAAATAAAAAAATAAATAAATGTAGTAATAAATTTTCCAGTAAGTAGAAAATGAACGGAACTCATTGTAAAGAAGCGTTAAAAAATAAAAATTTACAATTAAGTAAATAAAGGATTTTCTAACAAGAAAATAAAGGCTTGAATGTGTTTAAAAAAAAATAACATAATTTTATAAAATTTTATATAAAATGTAAAAGTTATGAACGTGTTAAGCAAGGAGTTAAAATAAATAAAATTGAAACAAATTATATCAAAAACTTTAAAAGTTTAAAATTAAATTTCAAAATTTAAGAAAAAATTAAATTAAAAAAAAAATCAAATTTTTTTTTAAATTCTTGATGTCATATGGAAGGTATGAGAAAACAAAATTAAATAAAAGAGAATCTCAACATCAAATGGAAAGGTGAAATTTAAATAATAAATAATACAGTCAAATGATTTTCGAAAATGTTAAGTTTTACATGAAGTCAGTATAAAAAGGGTATACATGCAGTAAAAGAAGGTAACATTAAGATAAACTTTGTTAATTGATACAAGTCACCTCAAGAAACCATCTGAATAATATTTAAATAAAGGGCTGTTTAGTTTGAGTTTTAAAAAATATAATAATAAGCGAGCTATGCAATGCTAATATAATGTGCAAGCCCGTCTGAGCATTCAAGTATAAAAGTTGATTAGCAGATATGAATAATAATTAATTAATAAGGAGGAAATATATTTTAAAAGAATAAATCGACGTTTATAGAACACGTCGAGTGGATAAATAAAAGTTTTACAATACTTGGGTACAGGCTTTTGAAGAGCGCGAGAAGCAAGTCCATGCCACGCGTTGTCCACTTTAATGCTTTGTCATAGCAAAAGGAGTAAAGTTGAGGGAATTCAGGCTGCTAATCGCTGTGCAAAAAACGAATAAAATGAGGAAACGATTAAAAGAAAGGTAATCGTTTTCGGGTCTGTTTTTGACTAGGCACTTTCCAAGTTCGGAAAGGGGATTTGAACGCAGTGTCCGGTTCGCACTTCCGGTATCGTAGCTTTTAAGAATAGAAGGGTTTCTTCTAATGATCTTGCTGAAGACATCAATCAATTGCTGTCATCAAGCGCAAGGGGTTGTTGGTTTGTTTATATACAAAGCGTTGTAAGAAAAAAAAATTTAAAGGGAAGATGTCACCCCATATGCAAATGCCAGGGGATTTACAAGAATTATGTTAAAATATATATATTTTAATGGCTGATGTAAAAAAAAATATGTGATTGTATTAATAAGTATGTACCAGTATCAAGGTTCAGCAAAAATGTTATATATGTGATAAAGTTATCAATTATAAAAAATATTTGATGAAGTATGTAAAGAATTGTGTTCAAAAAAATAATAATGTGTAATTTGTAAAAAAAAAATAGTATGTAATGATGTTAAAAATATAAAAGTAGATAGTAGTGTGTGACATTTCAAAGTGAATGTCATATGTTTAAAAATCCTTTTAAGTACTCAAAATTTAATTTAGTTTCAATTGAAAGCTGGACCGGGTAATGTTCACGAGTACGTAACTTATGTTTATTTTGTCTATATTATGTGTGCAAAAAACTTTTCTGTTACAGCAAGACTGTTGAAGTTTTTCTGGACGAACGTTGTCCAAAAGAAAGTGAAAAATGCCAATTACAGAGTTTCAAGTGCATCGAACTTTGGTTTCGAACTCTGATGGCTTAAAAATTTTTTTTTGCTTCTTTTTTTTCCGTCTGTGGGGAGATATGTGAGGCCAGAATATGTCCTCACATGAGACATTTTTATTTTAATATTTATGGTGCATAGAACGGCTAACAAAGGTTTTAGTCTAGCTGGCGCCGGAGTTCACAACAACGTGAACTTTTAAGTCAAATACAATAAATTTGGGTGTCTCAGGCCAAAGGGGCTGAGAGGGGCATTGGTAAATGTCAAGTGATGCCATTGGGTTCAGAAGAACCAATGAGCGCCAAGGGGAAGAAGGACGGAGCTACCTCCCCCCCCCCGCGCCGAAGGAACCACAAGTCACTCTGATACGAAATGTTGCAGAAGTAACTCAGATACGAAATGTTGCAGAAGCAAGTCTGACACGAAATGTGGTTGCGAGAAGTTTCCTACGAAGTGTTGTTAAAAAGAGTTTGACAAAAGGAGCGAAGCGAACATGACCTAGCAGTTGCAGATATAAAGTATCTGTCGAAGTGAAAAGTACGAGTAGGAGACACACACCATAGAGTTATGGCCGTACTTCAGCACAAAGACCGATGCAAGCGAGATGATGAGCCCAAGTCTAAACTGGAAGGTATGTGCTCTGATGTTACAGGGTCCTAGACACCTTCGTAAAATTAATACTTGTGGTCGTATCTCCCCTAGCTAAAATAGTTAAATGAAAATTGATAATAAATGAGAAATGATATAAATGATAAATTGTTGTTGATGATAAATTGATGCGGTTAATAAATTATATTGTTTAAGTTTTAAATAGTCTAATCTTTTGATATTAATTAATATATCCTTTCAGGACTTACACAAAAGGTAAAAATAATTGGAGGGTTATTGCGGCACAACAACGAGCGATGTACGCTTAAATGTTAATTCCACTTTATGAGATCAACGGCCATGTTTTTAATGATCAATAAACAATTCATAATAATTTTAATATAAAAACAAAACTCTATTCATTTTAATTTCGTATTACCACAGTAACCTACCAACCACTTTACTGAAATTTATTCATATTTTATTCATTCTTATTTTTTATTCTATTTCAGGTTTAATATACTGACTGGTGTTGTTCTGTATTTTATTAGCAGGCTTCATCTATAATATAGTCTTCCCAGCTGTTGTTTTGATATTATAGTTTATCTGTTAAACATCTTAATTTTCATTTAATCAACTATTGCTCATTGTTTAACTTAATTTGTTTGTATTGTTTAAACATGTTTCAAAGAAATGTATGGAATTATAATGCATTATTTACGTATATGGAATGTAATTTTAGCCAATATGTTCATATTTGTTTAGCCCTGTCTATGAATTTCACAACTATACTATATATGAAATATGCGTTTTTGTTATATATTTTATGCTTATATGTTTTATTAGGACAAACTTAAAGTTGTATACATTTTACGTATATTTTTATAGAAAAATATATTTTGCCGAAAAAGAATATAAAGCAAAGTTAAATTCCCTTTAAATAATTCTTTGGTGAGGGTTTCCGTACTGTTATGATTATAACATTTTATAACTTCTGTATAATTTCATCATATTACTTTCATCGTCCCCATTTTTTGATTAGCTGGCATAATATAAACCAATCGTATCTTAATATTACAAATTGTAAACTTATTTCTTATTTGTGAAAAAGAAACGATGTTAGAAATTGTAATTTTAATAATAATGATATTTGACAAAATATTGACTGTACTGTTTATACGACTGTTGTTTTTACTACCAGATTTATTTTTAATAATCATGATCAGCCGTTAACATATTTTTGGATCAATAATTTTGTTATGCGATATTCGCATATTTGCCGATGGCATTAATACATTGAAATCTATTTTAAATGAAACGTTTCTAAGCATGTATGCAAGTATTATATGGAATTCTCAATATTATACGGAATTTTCAAGTATTATATGGAATTCTCAATATTGTATGGCATTTTCAAATATTATATGGAATTCTCAATAGTATATAAAATTTTCAAGCATTATTTGAAATTCTAAAATTAGAAAACCATTTTTCTAATGGGGGGTATATAAGATACATGTACCGCGTACACAACAATAACAAAAGATGGAACATAGATTTATGACAACAGAAGCGCATGCTCACTAAGCGTCCTGCAAATAACAAGTGGAAAGCAAATTTTAAACAGCTCAACAAAGCGTATGCACTTACATGCATTGCAATTTAAACGCTCTCCTGTATATGGAATATGTTTTTGAAATTTAAATATGTTACTTTGATTTGATTGTTCTCCTGTATTCTAATTTGTACTTAATATTCAGATTCTGAAAACGTATATGGTCTTTTATATTAGGATTCTCAAACACTGAAATTAATTTTTTACACTTATAATTAAAACATTATTTGTTAAAAAGTTTATTACAATGAAACTTCAAAAATTATTTGTTTAAAGTTTTAATTTGAAATCTTTCATAGCTCGTAAACTCCATAGCCCGGATTTTTGCTAGTAATTGTTGTATTCATGTTTCATATAGTTGTATATTCTGTGTATTTTGCGATTTCTTTTATCTGTAGCTACGTTTGACTGTTTTGAAATAAAATATAATAAAACAAGAAAGATTAATCATGCGTAAAGCATTGATTATGGAACACTTTCCAATTTGATTCCAAAACGATTTGCGATTCGGAAGACTTCGCCTCCTACTCGTTGCGCTTGCTCGCTTCGCTAACTATTGAAAATCAAACTAAAATTTAAATCGGTAAACGGTTTGTTTCATCGTATTACCATATCATGCCTCAAAAATTTACCACATTTAATATTTTTATAGTGTTTGCTGTACGAAACAGAAAAAAATTGGTGATTATGAAGATACGAAAGAATATTTTTCACTTCAGAAGTGCATGAAAGGTAAATAAAGAAATCAAAGAAAGGGATCTGTTCTAGGAAATTTCTACTATGTAGGTATCTGCCTGCAAAAATTCGTGGTCTCGCTATTGTTAGTCTATCCACTGCGCTATTTCGCAGTTCAAATATTTTGTCTTTAACTTTGACATTAAAACTACAATATATATCCTGAACTACAATATACATCAAAAAATTATTTATTTCAGGGAATTTCCCAAACCTTTCCCTCTAAGTGTATCAAATTTTATATTTTTTGCGATATGAAGCAGATAATTTCGAGGAACGAGAAATATGGCGAACAGCGCCGTCGGTGGTGGTGTCAGCTACGTTGCATTAAATATAGAGAGACATTTTAGTTAGTTACTATTTATATCTATATTTCATTGTTTAGAAGATAATTCGAATGAAAATAAGCATAAGTAATAGAAAGTAAGCAAAGAAGTAAGTGAAGCGAAAATATTTTATATTTTTCGAAAAAATATATATATTTGTTCAAAATATTTATTCACATTATTTTTCATATTCATTCATAGTATAATATTTGCGATAAGACAAGTATAAATTGTTAAAATTTAATCTGTTAGATTTTGAGATAAAAGTCTTCAAATAATTTACATTTCCTTTAAATATAATTTCATCCGTATAGCCTGATCATTGACATTTTTCGTGTCAAAAATAGCATTTATACAAAAACGATCAATCATGCTTAAAGCATTGATTATAAAACACTTTCCAACTTCAATGCAATTTTATTTAAACATCTCTAAAATGCAATACATTCCTCGGTAATATTTTAAAATTTATCACAATATTACATTAATTTATTATATTTGAAACTTAAACTTTCATCGAAAAAAATGAACTTCATTCAAATGACGGCATTGAAATATAAATTGCCTGGTTTAAACATCTCTAAAATGCGATACATTCCTCGGTAATATTTTAAAAATTATCATAGTACTACAATAATTTATTATATTTGAAAACTTCATCTGAAACAACTGACATTCATTTAAATGACGTCATAGAAAAAATAACACGCCTGGCTCTTTCTATAAAAGCAGCATTTCATTCATAACATTTTCCCATTCACGTCATTCATCACAGTACTAAAATAATTTATTTTATTTAAAAACTTAAGACCATGGAGCTGCAAGAAATTAAACTCTATCCTTAACACGTCATCGAAAAAAATCGTCCTTATCTCTGTAAAATCAATGAATATTTCATTCATATCAGCTATGCGGACTCCATGAGCTAAATAATTTTGTATTAAAGAAATACAGCAATTCATATACAACTCATCCTGCATATTTTTCTGTTTACATTTTACATAAGTGAAAAATAGGCTTCGTTGTAAAAATAATCAAATTTGCATGATCATTTAAACTGAAATATATTGTAATTGAGTTGTTTCAGTGTGTAGATGCTCAGAATTTAAGCAAAAACGAAGCGGTTTTAGGACGCATGCAACACTAATTATGAATTAAAAAGAACTTTAAAAATCACGATTTTCAGACAAGATGGATGCCATATTTCATTTTGAAGTGGGTCACGTGATCTTTTCATATCATGTTCACGTGATCGCTTCATATAAGAGGTGTAATTATTATTTTAAATTTTATTTAAGAAATTACTGAATATATTTTGCTATCTTTTTATATATTTTATGGAATAGTTTGAATATTACCTAAAATTTTCGAAACAATTTGTGAATTTTAAATCCGCTTAAAAAATGTTTGAAAAATTAGGTCCCACGGGGTTCAATGCATTTCATTTTCTCATCCCGGGTTCAATCTAAAACTAATTGGGTGATACTATTTATTTATATTCCCATAAGTCTTACAGACCGTCTGAAAAACATACTAAAATTTCATTTTGATTAAGTCATTTTTACGGCACTTACCGTGCTAACGGACAGACAGACAGACAGACAGAACGAACAAAGTCATAAACACTTTTCAACTTTGCTGTAAAGTGTTAAAAATAATGTTTGAGATAAATAGGTTTTATATTGTCCTCATTTGCATGAAAGTGGAGCACAGAAAATTAGAAACTCACACAATAAATTGAACCAAATTAGGGGTTTATGCATTTAAATCTAAACAATACTATATATATAATATCTTATCACTATTTCAAATATATATATATATGTATATATATATATATATATATATATATTAAGCAAAACTGATGAAAGGTAACGAAGGTGTAGGCATAAGAAATAGTAGGCGTGACAAAATTTACATCATATATTTTTACTTTCCCTGCAATACATGGTAATAGATGCAATACATGGTACAGGGAAAATATTGGAATTATGCCGAAAATCTCAACTCGCGTTTTCGCCACATCTATATGTTTTGGGACCTCTAGAACACGAAAAACGTATTTTTGCGTGTTGTGTGTGTGTGTGTGTGTCTATCTTGTCAAAGATGTTGAAAAAAATACAGACACAGAGAAGTAAGATGAAGATATTACGGATTGGTGTAAGTATTAAATAAATAAATATAAAACGATAAATGTTTAAACTAAAATCAAAGAATAATATTGGAATTATGCCGAAAATCTCAACTCGCGTTTTCGCCGCATCTATATGTTTTGGGACCTCTAGAACACGAAAAACGTATTTTTGCGTGTTGTGTGTGTGTGTGTGTGTCTATCTTGTCAAAGATGTTGAAAAAAATACAGACACAGAGAAGTAAGATGAAGATATTACGGATTGGTGTAAGTATTAAATAAATAAATATAAAACGATAAATGTTTAAACTAAAATCAAAGAATAATATTGGAATTATGCCGAAAATCTCAACTCGCGTTTTCGCCACATCTATATGTTTTGGGACCTCTAGAACACGAAAAACGTATTTTTGCGTGTTGTGTGTGTGTGTGGGTGTCTATCTTGTCAAAGATGTTGAACAAAAATACAGACACAGAGAAGTAAGATGAAGATATTACGGATTGGTGTAAGTATTAAATAAATAAATATAAAACGATAAATGTTTCAACTAAAATCAAATAATACGAGGCATACACATTTTCTAAAAGACCTACTGGACTTCTGAGTACCCGTATAACAGTTCTATTTCCGTATTTTGAGTGAATTTCAGACTGGTGAAAGATTTGAAACATTTCCTCATGTCCGTCTTACTGTCAGTCTAACTGTCTGGCAAACACGTTCCATTTCCTCTTGCATCATGGGCGAGTACTTTCATCTTCTTGCTGCCAGTCGAACTTATTTTTGCCGTCTTTCATGGAAAGGATAAAATTCAGTAGAAGTTGTTTATCCACACATTGCAAACTTTGAAATAGTTATGAGGGAAACATTGGAGTGAAAATTCACTGGTTAAAGTTATAAAATATTTAATCTCTTTTTTTTATTCACATATATTGTATAGAGACAAAGTATAGGGAAAGTATTATAACGGGGTCGAAATTTCAAATTTCAATTTTAGATGGAAGAGCCCTTTTCAAGCATCTTGAACACAAATCGCGCATTCTTGAGGTGATGTTTGTGTGTGTATGTAGGTATGTTAGTGTGTATGTATGCTAATGTGTGTGTGTGTAGTATGCTAGTGTGTGCGTGTATTTAGGCATGCTAGTGTGTATTGTATACCAGCATGTGTGTAGGTATGCTAGTGTATGTGTGTGTAGATATGCTAGTATGTATGTATTTTAGCGTGTATGCTCTTGAGTCTGTAGACGTGATTACTGACGAACGATTAAAATTTTTCAAACGTAACTTGGAAAGATTATTACAATCTGTAAGTACTAGAATTTTATTGATTTGAAACGCTATCGAGTTCTCGGAAGGCCCTACATTTTTGGATGAGTGTTTAAAAATCTTAAAAAAACATCTGTGCATTCAATAATGTTAAACAAATATTCACTTTAGTCGTAATTTTTTTTCTATAAAATGAGTAACATAAACTTTAAAACGCTAGCTTAAACGGTTCTAGAGATACCGGACGTTTTTCAATTAAATCTATCTAAAAAATTACATTAAACTGAAAAGTAAAAAGTATCGTCAAATAAGCAACACTTATTGATAAATTATGTAAAATATCGCCAACTTGGCGATTTTTTTAAAGTGGCGCCAAATTGGCGAAAATGTCGAGTTAGCAAAATTGAGCCTACATTTGTGAAAATAACCACAAATTGATGAATTGGTAATAATTATAATAATTAAGATAATTCCATCTATTAATGCAATCTGGTGTATAATTAAAATAATTCAATCTATAGACTATATCACTTAGAAAATGCTAGCAATATTTCTAATTGTCATGTTAGATTTGAGCAAAATATAAGTTAATTTGGTACTTCAAAATATATTTATATCGAGAAAAGAGTCAAATGCTAGTGTCTCTTTTAACATTAAGATCATTGTACCGTGGATTGTATACATTATTATTTTGCATTCAATGAAGTGAAGTAATTGGCTCATGTAGAAAATCCATGTGCTGCTCACATCATAATTTTTTTATAAATTCTTGAAAAATTATTTAGAAATCAATTTTTAGGGTGACAACGGATAAGTAAAATCGGTAAATAAAATGTACATATTTTAATTTATGGGTTCTAATATATACAATTTTTATACTCTTATTTGAACGAAGTTCCCGCCGTTACCCGGATCTTAATTAAGCATCCACTACTTAAATAATATAGATACAGATAATACCACTCAAATTTGATATCGCCTGTTTGAACTAAAATCACTCCAACGCTCCGTTTTTCTATGCGCACTTATGACAATTATACAACGCTCCTTTAATATAACCTGAAAAACTCATTTGATACTCAATAAGAGCTATTTAACGAAACAGATCAATAGTAACTTGTACCGGGCTTGGTGATATACTATCTCAAGTAATCAATGGAATGGCTATAAATCGTAAATACTTACCCATCTTCTTAGGACATCTAAATCTTGTCTTGGCCAGCTAGTGATACTACGAGTAGATCTTCATGATCGTAGTTGTATCAGTACTAGTGCCTGCTCCACGGACGTGTACATTTCACTGTTCTCACTCGTATCTCGACTCGACTCGACTCCTCCAGCTTCCTACCGAACTTTCACAAGCCTTTTATCAGAACACTACTTAAACTCTCACCAGAACTAAATTTCACCCGCTAAACTTTCAACCCGATTATATTTGTCTAGACTCTACTAAATTTCCCTACCACGATGCAAAACTTATCTTGTCACATGCAGGACTGCAGAACGTTACATGGCTGGGCGATTGGTCTAGATAAACGAACCAGCCAGAAATTGGAAATCAAACATAAATTATAACGTAATGAATGGAAATATTAATGAAATGTTATATAGACCTCATAAACGGAAGCCTAACTTCTTTTGTGAATCCCTCGACCCTAAGGAACTCGAAGCAAAATCTATATCAGTTATTCTCTAAGCTATATCTATAGCCAATCTTGAGAAACATATATTTCAAGAAACATTTCTGAATCCAAAGTGGAAATCTTTAAGAAACACCTATACTGTTCCTGGATTTCGATACTGAATCCGTATTTATCGTTATCTAAACTCTATTTTTGACTAATCCCCAAAAAATAGATGTTGTAAGTAATATGCAAATTTTTATTCATAAGTGACTTTTCAAGGACCGGAAGTAGAAATATTTAATGATTATCCTAACCCCCTGCATTATTTGATGTCAAATGCAGATCAGTCATTATTGATAGCCTATCCTGAGAAATAGTTATTCCAAGGAAAATTTTTGACAAGAATTTTTTTTTAATGAGTGCAAAAAGAGCGGGCATAAGAATATCTCAGTGAACCACCCTCTTCAAATTCTAATTCTTAATTCATATGAGTTATCATTAATATCAATCTATAGCCAATCTTGTAAAAATAGATGTTCCCACAAAAATGAAAATTTTAAACCAGAACTGGTTAAACAAATGGAAGTGAAAATTCTTAGTGAACTCCCTACCTCTTTCAGAATTTAATGCTGAATATATATCAGCCCTCATCTAAGTTAAATCTATAGCAAATCCAGAAAAATAAGGGCTTTAAATCATTTTTTAAAACAATTATTTTGCAAAAGTTTTGCCCCCAAAATATGTTGCCTCTAATACAATATTTCGCCACTAATAAATTGTATTTATATTCCATATAGTAACGCCATTGTAACTTCCCGATTCTTGTCCAATTAAATCTTTTTAAACTATCAAAGCATCAAATATTCAATCCGTAAATGCATCGAAAATTCAATTCGAAGAACTTCAACTTCAAAACAGAATTCACGTTTGAAATAAATATTTATTAAAAATTTTCACATAATATTTACCTCCGAAGTTTATTCAAGCATTTTTCATTCCCAAATTTGCAAATAAAACCTTAATAACCTTTTTATAATCTTCTAAACACGATCACAAATGTTATTAAAGAAAAGAACCTTAAGGCAGCAGCAGATTAAACTTCTGTAAATGCGCAAATAAAAAGTTCCAGGACATAATTATTTTTTTTTTCGTTACTTCCCCTGTAGGTTCCAATTAAACACATTTGCAGTTAAGATGGAAGGCCAAGAAGATTAAGACTCTTTAACTTTCTCTGTTCTTCACTAATTATGATGAATATTTCAGACTTTTGACGCAAAATTTGTAAAGACGGAAGAAACGAGCCAGATTAAGTCTTTTTTTTTTCTTTTACGAACGCGACTTTAGGGCAAATACAAAAAGTTAAAACACGTCTTTTATTTCAAATTTTTAAAATATATTTTTTTAAATAACTGTCATAAAACTAAATCTCATTATCTTCGAAAATTACAATGGAATAACGAAGGTTTATTGACTGAAGTAGTATTTCGGTAAAAGAATTAATAATGTGTTATAGAATTATTTTAAAAGTCTGAATTTAGCAAATAATTAGGTATAACAAGGAGAATAGGAGGATATTTAGATATATTCACAGCACAACCCTGAAGTACAGACATTAAAGTAAACAAACTAGGCAGGCAACATGTCACGGAAGATGAATAAAATAGACACATAAAAAGGAAATAAAAGAAAAATAGGCACTTAAAGTCTGAAATACATTATACAAAATCTGATGTGGGCAACACATGACTTTACTTATATAATGCAATGAATTTACTGCTTTTACAGTTTAAAAAAATGGTATTCTTATAGTAGACACTTAAATTATTTCCAAGAAATTCAATTTTATTCAATTAGTCGTCATTTTCATTGATTTAGCGTCATTTTTATCAATTTCGCGAGATTTTTGTTAATTTGGCAACAATTAAAAATGGCGCCAAATTGGTGACATTCCGCGAAATTCGTCGTCAAAATCTCGCCAAGTGTTATGGACGGAAAAATAAGTTATTCTTACAGAAAATAAATGACTATTGGTGTTCAAATACAAAAGTATTACCCAAAGTATCTTTTTTCATGAATGGAACGAGCTAGATCCACGAGATTGATGTCACCAAATTTATTGCATGGTATTACATATGAAAAGTGAACATGTTTCTCAATAGGAAATATTTTTTTTTATAACTTTTTTACAAATTTTGATAAATGTGCAATATCTCGAGAACGGTTCATGCTAGCGTTCTAAAATTTATGTCAATCGTTTTCTAATGAAAAATTACATAAGAAATGTCTATTTGCGTAACTTTATTAGAGGTTTTGATTTTTTGACGATTTTTTCCAAAATTTTACTCGAAAATTCAGGGGTTCTGAACATTCCATTGCGTACACACACACACACACACACACACAAACACACACACACACACACACACACACACACACACTTTCACACACACACACACACAGACATCACTTCAAAAATGTTTGACTCGTGATCAGGGATGCTTGAAACGTGCTCTCCCGTCGAAAACTCGAATTCGAATTTTCGACCCCGTCAAAATACTTTCCTTATACATTATGTATATAAGGAAAGTAATATACAAAAAAATGGTTCCAATAACTGCTCTGTTACTGTAAAAAATGTTAAAAAAATTAATTTACTAGAATTTCTGATTATGATACCATTATCAAGACACCTATTTATCGTTTGAAATGCAAAGTCATACATAGAGATGAGTGAGATTGTATTTATTCCTATAACAAATTCGTATTTCACCCCATAATTAATACGTCTTTTTTAATTGGGAACTCTGCGTCTATTTGTTTATATTGTTTAAAACAGTGAAAATTATATTTCCACTTCAACTGAAATATAGTGGAATGTCTAAAGTCATCCCGTTATCACGAAAGATATTTAGAGTTCTAAAGAAGAACATGACCACCAACAAACTTTTCTTCTCTCCTTAAATATGTTCAAAATCTAGATTTGCTAAAAGAACCTGTGCACATTTCTTTCCGATAACATTACCTGTCGTACAAGGTATATATGAAAGTGTTTTCCAACAGAGTTTAAGATTTCCAATTGATTTTTTGACGATTTTTTCCAAAATTTCTCTCGAAAATTCAGGGGTTCTGAACATTCCATTGCGTACACACACACACACACACACACACACACACACACACACATACTTTCACACACACACACACACAGACATCACTTCAAAAATGTTTGACTCGTGATCAGGGATGCTTGAAACGTGCTCTCCCGTCGAAAACTCGAATTCGAATTTTCGACCCCGTCAAAATACTTTCCTTATACATAGAGATGAGTGAGATTGTATTTATTCCTATAACAAATTCGTATTTCACCCCATAATTAATACGTCTTTTTTAATTGGGAACTCTGCGTCTATTTGTTTATATTGTTTAAAACAGTGAAAATTATATTTCCACTTCAACTGAAATATAGTGGAATGCCTAAAGTCATCCCGTTATCACGAAAGATATTTAGAGTTGTAAAGAAGAACATGACCACCAACAAACTTTTCTTCTCTCCTTAAATATGTTCAAAATCTAGATTTGCTAAAAGAACCTGTGCACATTTCTTTCCGATAACATTACCTGTCGTACAAGGTATATATGAAAGTGTTTTCCAACAGAGTTTAAGATTTCCAATTGATTTTTTGACGATTTTTTCCAAAATTTTATGTATATAAGGAAAGTAATATACAAAAAAATGGTTCCAATAACTGCTCTGTTACTGTAAAAAATGTTAAAAAAATTAATTTACTAGAATTTCTGATTATGATACCATGATCAAGACACCTATTTAACGTTTGAAATGCAAAGTCATACATAGAGATGAGTGAGATTGTATTTATTCCTATAACAAATTCGTATTTCACCCCATAATTAATACGTCTTTTTTAATTGGGAACTCTGCGTCTATTTGTTTATATTGTTTAAAACAGTGAAAATTATATTTCCACTTCAACTGAAATATAGTGGAATGCCTAAAGTCATCCCGTTATCACGAAAGATATTTAGAGTTCTAAAGAAGAACATGACCACCAACAAACTTTTCTTCTCTCCTTAAATATGTTCAAAATCTAGATTTGCTAAAAGAACCTGTACACATTTCTTTCCGATAACATTACCTGTCGTACATGGTATATATGAAAGTGTTTTCCAACAGAGTTTAAGATTTCCAATGTCCCAACAACAGAATATTTATTATTCCATGCATATTACTCGAATCTGACGTTTTCTAAAATAAGTGGAAGCAGAAGTCAATTTATTTTGAACATTGGTGCTGACGATCACTAGTTTAATTAGCAGACTTACATATAAGAGGAATATATTTTTTGACCTCCAAAAATATAACGTAAAAAAAAACATTGATCAAAATTACAACATTCAATGTACAAGGTCAAAAATACAAAGAGATTTGCATTCTAGATTTACATTCTTAATATGTATAGTTAATAATGAATTATTTTAATTTAAAGAATATACTTGCATATATTATGAATACATATTTCTCTCTTATGAAGTACAGCATATAAAGAGAAAAGACCTTGAACAGAACAACATTGCAATATTCAATGTACAAAGCAAAAAATACACAATCACGCATAAAGCATTGATTATGAAACACTTTCCAACTGCAATGCAAGTTAATTATACATCTCTAAAATGCGATACATTCTGCGGTGATATTTTAAAAATTATTACAGTGCTACAATAATTTATTTTACTTAAAAACTTAAAACCATGGAGGTAAAAGTACTTCATGCTTAAAATTTTATCGAAAAAAGCAATGCTATAAAATCGTCTGATTCTTTAATTAAAATCAATGGATATTTCATTCATATCACCTACATTCCAGACTCCAGAGCTAAATAATTTTGCGTTAAAAAATTCAGCAATTCTTATACAACTCATCTTACAACTTGATGTGTTTACATGCTACAGAAGTTGAAATTAGGCTCCGTTGTAGAAATAATCAAAGTTTGATGACCATTTAAACTCAAAAATATTCTTATTGCGTTGCAGATTATAGATGCGCAGAAAATATGCAAAAATAAATCGGTTTTAGGGTGAATTCAACACTAAATATAAATTTAATAGAACTTTAATAATCACGATTTTGACACTAGAAAAAAGTTGGATGCCCTATTTTATTTTGAAGCGGGTCACGTGATCTCTTCATATGAGTGTAATTAATATTTTAATTTTTATTTAAAAAACAACGAAACATAATGCTCAATTTTTTTATATATTTTATGAGATAATTTGAATATTTTCTGAAATTTTCAAAGCAATTTTTAAATTCTCAATTTGCTTAAAAAAAGCTTGAAAAATAGGGTACCATAGGGTTCAATGTATTTCACTTTTTCAACCCATCTTCAATCTAAAACTAATTGGGTGATACAATACATTTACATTCGCGTATGTCCCACAGACAATCTGAACAACATACTAAAGTTTCACTTTGATAAAGTCATGATGATAAAGTTATCGTGAGAATGAACAGACAGAATGACCAAAGTCATAAACACTTTTCAACTGTGTATAGTGTTAAAAATAGTGCTTACATTCCAGATGGCTTGATACGTATAGCTAATATATTAAATTATAATAATCTAATGATCTCAGATTTACATATAATATCAAAATATATTTTCTCCTTGTGAAATACAGTAAATTAATTGTCAACATTGCAACGTTCAAAGAACAAATTCAATAATATAAAGAGGTCTACATTTATACAGCCTGATACATATATGTAATATGTATTTAATATTATAATTTAATGAGAAAACTTACATATAATAAAATTACATATTCCCATTTGGAAAATACAGCATTCAAAAGGGAAAAAATGGTCAAAATTACAACATCCAAAGAAACAGTTACCTTACACCTTTCTGGTAGGTCGGACGGTCTGGATCTCAACATCCAAATTTGTAAATCAAGTTTGTCAAGTCGAGCAAGTCAAGTCGAGCAAGTTTGTAAATCTTCTATAACACACACCACACACACATACACACATACATACACACACACACACACATATATATATATATATATATATATATATATATATATATATATATATATATATATATATATATATATATATATTATATATATATATATATATATATTATATATATATACATATATATATATATATATATATATATATATATATATGTATATATATATATATTAATATATATATATGTATATATATATATATTTATATATATATAAAAAAATTATATATAATTATTTATTAATTATATAAATAAATAAAAATGAAAAATAATAAACTAAGTCAAAAAAATTAGAAAAATCAAAAAATCGGAAAATAAAATGCATTAACATTAATGTTTTGAATTTTATTTTCGCAAAAAAATTTTAACTTTTGCCAGTATTGAAAATACGATTTGAGCGCCCTTGTAATGGTGTATTGTGGCATTCTCGTTTATCCAGTTTTCCTATGATTTACTTGTTTAGTAAGAATTTTAATCGTTGATTCATGTTCATATTCAGGATTGCATACATGGGATGTTCATATTCTGAATTGCTTGTCCGGTCTCCAGCTTAGAGTCACTGGACGGGTCTGGGATTATTACTGTGAACGTTCGTACTGCCTCCCTGGTAGAATTTCGACTTGTTCATTCCGGTGCTTCTAGATAATTAAGCTGTTGAGGTTGATCGTGTATACACGTGGTGGAAGAAGAAGGGTTCATGCCGCATGGTAATACAAATGTTTTTAATATATCCTATTTTCATATTTTCATTTTTTTCATTTTTTGATGCCTGTAGTCTGGGTTGGAGTATTTATAGTAATGTACTATTGCCCTATCTGAAACAGGCATGTGTTTGGGTTAGTTAGAGTTAAATACTTAGACTTGAGGAGGAATTTAACTCTGACAAATCATCGAGTTTGTTCTGGTGCTGTTTGTTCTCTTCTCTTATCGGAACTATGTCGTGAATTTGCTTCTTTGGTGATCTTAATATTACTTGAATTTTTTTTTATTATTATTACATATTTCTAATATATATATATATATATATATATATATATATATATTAGAAAGAAGTAATAATAAAAATAATTAATTCAAATAATCGTGAAATATTAACATCACCATAGAAACAAAACTACTACCATAATGCCGATAATAGAAACGATCAGCACCGGTTCAAATTCGGAGATTAAAAAGAATTAAATTCATATTCAGGTCTGAGTATTTAATTCTAATTAACCCAAACAAATGCCTGTTTCAGATTGGACGATAGTACATTACTATAAATATCCAAACTCAGACTACAGACACCAAAAGATGAAAATATGAAGTAAGAAACATTAGGAAAATTTGGAATACCATGTGGCAGGAACCCTTCTTCTTTCATTACGTGTATATGTGACCAACCTCAACAGTATAATAAATATCTAGAAGCACCGGAATGAACATGATGAAATATAACCTAGGAGGTAGTACGAACGTTCGCAGCGACACTCCCAGACCCGTCCAGTGAGTCAGAGCAGGAGACAGGACTATTACCCGTATAAGCAAAATAGAATATGAACATGGATAAAAGATAAAAATTCTTACTAAACAAGAGATTCATAGAAGAAATGTATAAACGAGAATGCCACAATACACCATCATGAAGGCGCTCAAATCGTAGTTTCAAGCTGGTTAAGGTTACAATATTTTAGCAAGAATGAAATTGAAAACATTAATATCAATGTATCTTATTTTCAGATGTTTTTGAATTTTCTAATTTTTTTAGCTTAATTTATTAATTTTCATTTTTATTTATTTATATAATTAGTAAATAATAATAATTATTATTATTATTATCATTATTATTATTATTTTATTTTTTTAGCCACTATAATTGGGAAGGTTGACTTTAATGTTATCGAGTGGAGGTTGATACACTGAGTTGATAATTTTAATTACGAATTTGGGAGGATATGCATTATTGGTCACTGTACTCAATAATTACATAATTCCCGTTGGCTTGATTCCCATTTTTTCCTTAATAATTTTATTTGTTATAACTGCTTTACGTACTTGTGCAGCATTGCGTCATCTACGTTAAGCCTTTTTCATACTTATGTATGCTTTCGTTTTCTTCATCTGATTACTTTTGTATTATATTATATATATATATATATATATATATATATATATATATATATATATATATATATATATATATATATATATATATATATATATATATATATATATATATATATATATATTATATATATATATATATATATATATATATATATATATATATATATATATATATATATATATATATATATATATATATATATATATATATATATGAAGTTATTGTTGCAATTCGAAGACTATTAGAAATTGTCAGAATTTTGTTCGTCCTAAAATTTTAAATTTCAGAAAGTGTCGAGTGTTTTTTAGTTTTTTTGGTGTGTGTGTGTGGGGGGGGGGGCTTTATAGGAGGCTTCAATTGTTCCAAGATATAGACCCCGTACAGGTTTGTGGCTTTACTTAATGCTACATACATCATTGAGCCTGTTTTCTTTCGGCATTTGTAGAAATCTATGCAGATTTCGCCATATGTTTGGGCTTGACCTTGGATAACTACGATTTCTGCAGGTGGAACTGGGAACTTTTTTCTGATAATATGATATTCCAATTTGTTCAAGTTGCAGTGTCAACTGTTTTGACCCAGGTAAGGTTTGAACTCCGGACCACGAGTATGCTATCCTGGTGCTATATGCTATATGGTTAGGCAATACTGCCCGAATAGTAAGTTCGGGATTGAAGATATCTTTAGGCCTAACCTTATAGCTTCAGGCTAGAACCTTTTGATCCCGGGTTCAAAGCTGAGATAAAACAGTCGGCACCAAGCATGTAAAGTTATATGGGTAACTTTTTTAGATGGATATTAATTTTGAGTGTAATTTTTGTCTTTTCTTAAAATCCTTGTAAGGTAACTATTCTTTATTTCCAACAATAATTATACAGAAATCTGTCCACAGAATACAAGGTATGCTTGAACAGTTATTTTCAAATGTAAGAAATTTTTCATTTAATATATATATTTATTAAAAGTGTTCATAAAGTCGTTCTATTGAAACTAATTAAAGCATTTACCATTTCCGAAACTAAGAATAAAATGTTAATAAGCTTTTCAAAATATTTTCAGCACTATTAAATGAAAAAATCCTAAGGCGATAAAAAGATTAAATATCTGTAAATGTGCAAATAAAAAGTTTTGGTTATAATTAACTTTTTCTTATCACTTCCCCTGTAGCATTCAATTAAAAACATTCGTAGTTAAGATGAATGTGTAAGAAGATTAAGTCTCTTAAAGTATCTCCATTTTTCAGTAATTATAGAAAATATTTTAGACTTTTGATTTCAAATGTCTATAAATTGAAAAAGTATAGGATTAAATGTTTTTCAGTTCAATACCTAATAGCGCGCAAAAAATAAAAACTGAAACACGTCAGTAACTTTAAATGATTTCAATTATTACCTTCCTTATATACATAATGTACAAAGAAAGTATTGTGACGGGATCGAAAATTCGAATTCGAGTTTTCGACGGGAGAGCACGTTTCAAGCATCCCTGATCACGAATAAAACATTTTTGAAGTGATGTCTGTGTGTGTGTGTGTGTGTGTGAAAGTATGTGTGTGTGTGTTTGTGTCAGTGAGTCTGTGGAGACGATAACTGACGAATGAATGGACCGATTCGAACAAAATTTGGTACAAAAATCACAATCCGTAAACACTGGAAGCCTATTGCTTTTATACGCAATCGAATGTTCAAAATCCCCCTAAATTTTCGAATGAAATTTTGAAAAAATCGTCAAAAAATCAAAACCGCTAATAAAGTTACAAAAATAGACATTTCTTATGTAATTTTTCATTAGAAAACGTTTGATATAAATTTTAGAACGCTGACATGAACCGTTCTCGAGATATTGTACATTTTTCAAGAAAATTATCAAAAAGTCATATAAAATGAAAGAAAAATATTTCCTATTGAGAAACATGTTCACTTTTCATATGTAATACCATGCGATAAATTGGGTGACGTCATTCTCGTGGATCTAGCTCATTCCATTCTTGAAAAAAGATACTTTAAGTAATACTTTTGTATTTGAACGCCAATAGTCATTTATCTGCTGTAAGAATTATTTATTTCTTCGTCCATAACGCTTGGCGAGATTTTGGCGACGAATTTGGAGAAATATCGCCAACTTGGCGAATTTTTGAAATGTTGCCAAATTACCAAATGGATAAAAATGACGCTAAATCAATGAAAATGACCACTAATTGTCGAAAATTCAATATCCTGGAAAGAATACTAGTATCTACTATAAGAAAAACCTATTTTTTTACTGTAAAAGTAGTAAATTCATTTCATTATATAAGGAAAGTCATGTGTTGCCCACATCAGATTTTTTTTTAATTAGCTGTTTATTCAATTATTTTTATTTCAGTTGGAAGTATATTCTTCTTTTGACAAAATAAAAAAGATTTCTGCATGTCTGTTCCTTCTGCAGTTGAAAATCAAATATTCTGGTAACTGCAAAATTGGGTACAGAGTTAGCTGGAATTCTGATTCAACATCTACGTTATGACATCTACATTACACCACGATACAACATCTACGTTACGAAAATGTGAAGATGAATTTGTGATTTTTTCGTCATTTCATCCTATCAAATCTTTGCATTAATTTTTATTCTGCGCAGACGATTAAAGATAAAATGGCACAGGAATTTTGCGAATGATATTTCATCATCATGATATCTTGAGGGATATTCTATCTGCAATTTTCTAAATTCGTGAATTTATGAGATATATCTTTATGGTTTTCTAAACAGCGCTTTCAATAAAATAAACTGTTTGATCTTGAAATTATAAAGTTCAATTGTAAACCACACACCATCTACAAGTCATCTTCTTGTACTTTTACATCATACTAGTATATCACACATTAAAATTCAATTAAAAAAATGCTCTATACTAAAAGAGCACGAAAACAAAGCATTTGAATTAAAACTCTAAGCAAATTTAATTAGTATAAGGATTAAATGGATATAATTAACTGTAATCCATTGTTTAATTTTTGAAATACATTTGCATGCAAATTACTGTTTAAAATAACCATTTACAAATAAATGCTTTTCTTATTTTTTTTAATTGAATATTTTACTTCATATCAATGTCAAAGCATGTCACGATTAAATGCCATGCGTAAATAACAAATTAATTCTATTACAAAACATTATTGATCGCAAATATAGAAATATATTTGGTTTCGTGAATTCTAAAACTAATTCTAAAGCTGGTTATTAATATATACAGGGTGATTATAGAAAAAACTTTGCCGATATATGAGCTCCTAGCGATCATACCTTTCAAGGTAAAGGAAATAAATTTTGGATGCAGATATTTTAAGATATGTGCTCAAGAATGATGTGAAAAAACGACAGTTCTGCTCTCACAGTTAGGGTTACAGTGACATAATTTCTAAATTTTCAAATGGCAACACCTACTTTTTTTTTCATTGGAATGTAATCTGAAGAACTGTCAGTGAAAAATCATAATTGGCGTTGAAACGGTACCTGCAGTACGAAAAATGCCAAAATGCCGGCGCTTGATAGAGACTAAGAAAAAGTGAAACAGCGTTCATCAGAACACGAATTTCTGTTCAGTTGACGTCACATTACACACCGTGTATTCGGCTCAGAACCAAACAGCCTGCTTAATCTCCTTCGAAAAAAGAAGATATCAAGGTATGCAGATTTCCAGTTTCAGCGTAAGACACCGTCATGGCTGACGTCATCGCCGTAGGAGAAGGAAAATGCATTGTAATTTGAGTGTCACTTTTTTTCTTGCACTTGAGCAACATGACACACTTGACAACTTAACTTGACCAACATCACGCTTACTGTAAAACAACGAGGTGAAATGGTAAAGCTCTATTACCTGAATTGGCAAAAGGCCACAGAGGCATTGGGTGTCTACCGCACAAAATGATGGCTACGATGGCTGCGGTGAAGCCCGTGTCTGTACAAGCTGTGCGGGACTTAATACTCAAATTTGAAGAAATTGATTGTACATGCAATCGATCTCGACCTGGACGACTTTCCGTTGCTGTCGAGGTTGTTGAAGAAGTGCATGAGATGATAAGCGAAGATCGTATTGCAAGTGCACGCGATGTTTCACGAGTGCTAGATTTGCTGAATTCTACGGTTCGCCAGATTCTGCACTCTGTTCTCTACATGTTTCTGTATCGGTTCCAGCGTGATCAGATGTTGCAAGCAAATGATAACCAACGACGCTTAGATTTTGCTAACGAATTCCCCATCCGATATGACGATGATAACAGAAGATCCTTTACGCATTCTGTGGACGGAAGAGGCACATTTCTCCTTGACTGGTAACGTGAATTTGAAGAACCGCGCGTTCAAAATAAATTTGTTTAAAGAAGTTAGAAATGGAAAATATTTTGGAAGAGTATGCTGGAATTCAGTTTTAGTGGGAACGGATCAGCGAAAGCATATGACAAACATTGGAACTTTTTTTTCAAAAATCGTCGAGAAGTGACGAACAAAAGTTAGACGTGGTAGAAGATATGTCAAACGGAGTGGCTAAGCGATTGTGGAATATTGTAGCAGAAAAAGTGTAAAACATGGACGGAATTTTTAATGAAGAACTCCGAATTGAAAGAGAAATCAGAATTAGAAATAAGTGAGGAAAGCATGATTGATCTATTCTATAAGAGACTGAAAACACCAGTTCAAGATTTTTTCTTTAACAGTGTGTCGATATCTTTTGACGAGTAGCTTTGTGAAGTAGAAAGTAAATACGATGCACGATATCTGATCAAATGGGGAAGTAAACAGATTTAATTCAAATCAAGAATTTAGAAGCCAACAAAGACCACAAGTATGTCCTAATAACAGATATAGGTAATCAAGAATGGTGGGGCCATGGGACTCCCAAAGAAAGGTATTATAAGAAAAATGTGATTAAAGATGGAATTTTAGAGAATGACAATTCAAGAAGGAACAAAGGCCACCCAAATCCATACATCAATCCATACAATATAAAAGCCGCTCGTAATAGAAGCCCGTTTCTCAACCAGATAATGTAGTCGAAAAGTGCGTGGAAAGGAGAAAAAGTAGACGACTATTTCAATTGATAAAAATTAGAAAGGAACGAACGAGAAGACAGCTACAATCGCGGAAAGTATGGAAGTGGACTCAAATATTTGAAACAGAAGAGATAATTTCAAAAACTAAAGTTAAGCCGGTTGAGAATGGAAAGGTGGGAGTGAACTTAAAAGGTAATTTAGAGGGTCTTCAGCCAGTGGAAAAGAAGTTTGAGCAGCTATCCGAGTTGGATAGAAGTGCGGAAGAGGTCCAACAAAGAGAACCGAAAAAGAAATCCGGTTTCGAAATAAATACGTTGCAAAAAAACCAGCAACTCAAGCTATCGCACCAACCGCGCAAAGACGGTGAATGATTATTACGTGGCGAAAGAACTACAATATAAAAGCGGAATTCTCACTGCAAACTGAAAACTATAGAAACCAGTGGGGAAAATGTGTCTGATGAAACGAAAGGACAGACTGGAGCCAACAGAGACCAAGAGAATGGACAGACAGAAGGAGGAGACTAAACCAGGACTAAGTCCAAACAGAACATCGATCAAAGTCAGACTAGAAGCGTCAACGACCAAGGGCGCGCCCATGGAAGGTAATATATCCCAGGTAGACGAAATGAGTGAACCTAGGAGCCAAGACACCAACAAGGAAACGACGGAAATGATTTCAGATATTGATAAAGTCAATAAAGAAGTTAAGTTGAATTTTTTTTTAAAGTAAATTCTAAGTGTATAAAATTTGATATATGAAAAGTGTATAAAATTTGATATGTGAAAAGTGTATAAAATTTGATATGTGAAAAGTGTATAAAATTTGATATGTGAAAAGTGTATAAAATTTGATATGTGAAAAGTGTATAAAATTTGATATGTGAAAAGTGTATAAAATTTGATATGTGAAAAGTGTATAAAATTTGATATGTGAAAAGTGTATAAAATTTGATATGTGAAAAGTGTAAAAAATTTGATATGTGAAAAGTGTGTAAAATTTGATATGTGAAAAGTGTATAAAATTTGATATGTGAAAAGTGTATAAAATTTGATACGTGAAAAGTGTATAAAATTTGATATGTGAAAAGTGTATAAAATTTGATATGTGAAAAGTGTATAAAATTTGATATGTGAAAAATGTTTAAAATTTGATATGTGAAAAGTGTTTAAAATTTGATATGTGAAAAGTGTATAAAATGTAGTTTTTGAAGTATTCTATTTCTATAGTTTGAAATAATTTAATTAAAATTGTATTGAAATGTTTGACATACGTTTTAGAAGTTAAAATTGTATTGAAATATTTTACATAAGTTTTAGGAATTAAAAGTGTATTGCTATGTTTGACGTAAGCTTTTATAAGTTAAAATTGCATTGATGCTTTCGAAGAAGTTTCAGAGTTAAAATTGTATTGTATTGTGCCTTGACTAAGTTTTAGAAATTAGTGAGTGCTATTTATGTGTTTTGAATAAATTTTAGATATTAGAAAATAATATTGATGTATTCGGATAAGTTTCAGAAATTAAAGTTGTATTGATGTGCTTTAAGTATAATTTAAAAGTTAAGACTTTGAAATGGAAATGTATTAAGTAGTATAGAAATTGATGTGATATTTTAAAGTAATTGAAATTGCATTTGATATTAGGATTTATAAAGTATTTGAAACTATGTATAAATGCAATTAACTTCTGCAGTAAGAAAAAATAATGATTGTAGTTGTGGATTAGATCGGTTAAGCTTTTTCTTGAGCAAGAGGGTGGAGAACATTGAAGTTATATCGCGAATCTAAGGAATTTTGCTGATAGTTTAAATTGTGAAATAGTTAGGAATGGGAAGTTTACGCATGATGAAAATATCTTGATAAAAGAGGATCGGATTAGGTGAGTGCATGATTTCATGATTGAAGTCACTTGAGGCAGAAACAAATGGGTTTGAGTTTTTAAAGTGAAATAAACTTAAAAATAGATTCATGGAATTTGATTTTGAAGTAGGTGATGACAAAACACAGAATACAAATGGAAGTGTTGGTTCGTAAAAATAATTCATAATTTAAAATGTTTAAAATATGTATAAAAGTATAGATTAAAATTTATTTCTAGCGATGGATGACGTAAGGATGCAATAGAAATAATAAAATTGTCAATGGGTGCTATTTGTATAAAAAATTGTGCTTATGTATGATCCTTATTATATGTTTCGCAATTGTCTACTAAGAGACCGTCAAATGTCCAGTTCTTGACCCATTGTTAACTAACTTATAAGGTTAATTTCCTCTTGTATTAATACCGAGTTTTTTTCCCTTGGATAATTCCAAAATTTAATAAACGATCGCTTGGGGGTCTTTAATCAACGCCGAAAGGGTCGATTGCTTAGAGTGATACCCATCGGCAATGTATCGGAGATGCAGGCATTTGGCTTTTGACTGTCGAGGAATGGGACTAGTTGAGGTAATTTTGCACCAGCGATCCCGTTCAGAGGGAACTCGTGGGCAAAATGTTATGTTGGTTGGGCCGTGTGCGAGATCTAAATAACCTTCCGATTACTATTTCACTCCGTTTACATTATAATTTATGTTTACTTAAACTAATTATTCTAACTGGTTCGGTTGATAAGACCAATCACCGGTCTAATCAGCATTTTCTGAATTCCTAAGTTAGAACAGGAGTATGTCTTGGATTAGTGAGAGATTCAGAAAGTAAGATGAAGGATTGGAGTAGTAAGTGGAAGGAAATTGGGAAGAGTTTGGACTAGAGTGATCTGGAGTGAAATAAAAGACACGATGATAGATTTGGAGGAGTTCGGAAGTTCGCCAGTAGCCCAGTGGAAGGAAAACCCATTGCATACAACGATCACTAGAAAGAGTCTAGTCTTCGGAGTATGGCCACAATCACTAGCCTAGTATATTGTAGTAGCTTGTATATTTGTCATTTATTCTGGGAATGTAATAATAATTATTATATATGTTACCCGTTTCTTTAAACACCAAGTTGCTGTAATTTCTGTGAAGTCTCCAATAAACATAGTTTGATTTTAAACAGTGCCGTTTTTTTGTTATTGCCATTGTACCAGAAGGTCGAAATATCAAGTGTTTTAAGTTTGAGTTAAGTCACTTTTGACAAATGAATTAAAAATCCTCTACAAAAGGCATCTAAATAGGAAAAAACAGACGTTTGGTCTTAACAAAATGCTATATGATTGCATTAGTCAAATGACTAATAATTTATTTAAAGGTAATTTTGCATTTATCATCATGCCAAAACGTAGACATAAATATACTAATACGCTATATGATTATGCCATTACTAATTATTAATGCTTATTTTAATATATGAACTTAAAATAAATTGAAAAGTATTTACGAGTAAATTCATTGGGATCGGGTCCTAATCTCATAAAACAGAATTTACCGGGCAGTAGTTTCACAAAGGTTGAGAAACATTGGCCTGAAACATACTAAGAGAAAGGCTTTGAATGAATAACGATGAATAAGAATTTTGGATAAGATTGGATAAGAACTTGATTGGATAAGATTGGATAAAAACTTTAAGATTCCACTATTGAATCATGGAAGAATACTGCAGAGTGTATTCTGCAACTGATTATTCTGCTTATGCTGTCTAGTCGCCCTGTACTGTAAAAAATAAAGAACTTAAAAACGAAAACTTCAACGTACTCGTTTTCATTTGATACTCACTCCGAATGGCACCATAATGGCACAATTCAATGGCCCCATAAGCGAGTAGGTGACATACTGAAATATAAGTAACCGCACTTGCTTGAAAATGAGTACTTCAATAAATAAACGTATTATTTCATTTCGATTTCATTAAAAATCGTATAATAAATGTGCAATTATAATTCTGAAATATTTTTGTACAAATATTTCGAAGAATAAAAGTTACAGCCTCGAAATTAAAGAACTATATTATAAGAATTACGGTGGTGGATGTATATATTTAGTGTGCGGTGCTATGCGGTGGTGAGTTTTTTCTTAATGTGGCGGTAGGATACGGACATTCAATAAGCATTGCCTGCCTTATGCATATGCGATGTTTGTCATCCGCCATGTATTTACAGTTTAAACATATAATTGAAAAATGAATATATAATTGAATCTCTCATATACTCAAAAATGAGTATATAGTATTTACAATTTGAATCTAAATATGCTTAAAATTTAATTATTTGATATACTCAAAAATGAGTACATGCGTTTTTCAAAATTGAAACACGGTTAATCGGAGCTATTATGAGCATGCAAAGTGCTCGAAAATGAGTGCATTCTACTTTTTTTTTCAATACCCATTTTTAACAGTGTGATCCCATTTAACAAACAGACAACGCTGAACCGCATACAGAACGACTTTCTCAACACTGTTTTCGAAGAGTATTTAACACACTTCCATGGTGATCTAGGTTCCCAAACCTATCACCAATAGAATACGTTAGGAACGTGCCGGGATGGCAATTGCAACCTTCTCAGAATACCACTGAATTAACTGACCAGTTGCAACATTTGTGACAGAATCTTCCGCAGGGAAACATAAGCAACTTAATTGACTCTAAGCCCCGCCGAATAACAGCTTATACAGCTGCCAGCAGAGGATTAATTACTTACTCATCTTCATGCTGCCACCACTTTTAACAAAACGTGTTTATTCCAACTTATAATCATTTGCATATCTCCGCAAACGATACATTTCATACCGAGTTTCGCGGCTGCAGTCCAATTTCTTAAGGGCACACACACACACACACATATATATGTGTGTGTGTGTGTATGTATATATATATATATATATATATATATATATATATATATATATATATATATATATAATGTGTGTGTGTGTATATATATATATTTGCAACAGAGTGTATTTTAAACATTGTTAAAATGATCCATTTCCTTTTGATATGTTAAATTATTATTTCTGACTTAAAAAATACACATGTTAATGATTACACTCGAGAGTTAAGAATTCCTGATATATGGAGCGAATACTTTATAAAAACTATTCGATACCTCCGGTTAAATTTAATCGAAAGTTTGTTAAAACATATTCGTATTTACCCGTCATTAAACGCAAATGAAGTAAAAAGTACATTTTTATTTGGAAAACTGTAATTGGCTTTTAGCATATTTTCATGAATATTCATTTAGTTATTTCATCCTTTGGTCTTTGAGTGATTAAAAGAGATTTTTTAATCTTTTCCAAGAAGCAGAGTTTTATAAACCCCCAAGAACTTTGTTAGGGATTTTATTATTACCTTAAGCTGTATTTGTTTAATCTGCTTTATGTAATAAAAGTATTACCAGAGTTCGGCTCTTTATTTAAAACTTTTATTTTTACTTATGGTAATTTTGTCGACATACTTTTCCTAAATATTCCCGAACAGTTATAAAAATTATAAGTTAAAAATAAGATTCCTTGAAAAGAAGTAATGTCTTGAGTAATTCATTTTTAACATAACTCGATGGTTTCTCTTTAGGCAATTTATAAGACATACATACTAAAGATAAAAATCAGATATAAAGATGTTGACGATAACAATAACCGACTAGTAAACAGGCCATGCCGGTAAAAACAGGGAGTTAAAACTGTATATTAAGAAAACACGAATGTTGTTTAAGCAGATAATTCATGTATCGCTGGGATTAGATAAGTATCCCTGTATTGTATGCATTTCTATGGCAAAAGGAGTAAAATATTTATTTAAACTGTCAATTTTGAAAAAAATAAATAATTAGCGGAATGCAAAGTAGTACTGAAAAAATAAAAAATATTCATACGTATTCAAACTTATTTTACCTTTCCATTTATTTTTTCTCCATACATTCTGTACTCTATTTTACAACTATGAAAATATGCTGGTTAATTTTACTCATAATCAGGAACCATTAATTTAAAAATGATCAAAAATAATATATACTAAATACTACGCCTTTATTATTTGTCAACTATCAATAGCGACTATATTATTACCAATAGAGACACCTAGATATAATTCTTAAAGCATCATGGCATTTTTAAAGCGTTTCATCCATAGGAGTTTTATCTCCTTATTTCCAATTCCAAGTTACCTTCTTTCCGATGTAAGTGTTGTATCATTTCTGAATATGACAACAATTTACCAATAAAAATACTGTGTCTATTGGGTCAAACAAATGTCTTCTATAAAAGTTTTATCATACAAGGTCGGATCAAAAATTTCGGAGACTGTGCAGATATTTCCAGCCCTGATTGGATGAGAGGACAACTATTTTACCGTGGCGTAGAGGCACATGTAACGCGGGATGTGAAAATGAAGAAGTAGGTGTTTTTAAAGACAATACATGTCAGTGAACTGTAGTCGTTCGTTTTCGTCGAAAACGAAAATGGCACACATGTTGCAGCAGATACAATGTTTCTGTCGGTTATTACCCCAAACACTGGCAGAATTTGATAGTCGCACGTTGTTCTTCAAATTCCATTTCCGTTTTCGACGAACGCGAATGACTACAGATCACTGACACGCATTGTCTGGAAAAACCCTGCACTGCGAACCTGCTTTTTCCGTTTCACATCTCGCGTCACATGTGCCTCTACGCCTCGGTAAAATAGTTCCCCTCTCCTCCAATCAGGATTAGAGATATCAGCACAATCCTCGAACTTTTTGATTCAACCTTGTATATTCCTACTATATAGACAATACTCTATAACTTTATAATTGGTTTATTTTGTCTGTTTCACTCTCTCTGCCATGTTCCTTATACTAACTTAAGTTATCCATTAGGGGTACTTTAATTATATTTTTTTGATCGGGCACGGTCTCTTTAATACAGATAGACCTAACGAGTACACTCATGGAATTTTCTTACACAGTTAGTTCTTAAGAACTTTCCCAGGAACCTTGTATAGATTGAACAATATTAAAGAATAAAACTTAGTTTTTATCTTTTTCAAAAATTTGAAACTGCCTGCGCTGTGAAACTAAACTTTTTTATCACCAAGGAATTCAACAAATTCTCTATACATAAAAATATTTCTTGCCGTTTGTGCAGTTATCGCCTATCCCGCACTGAAATGCGATTGACATTTTAAAAGCTGTTCAAAAATTCTGGAAGCTGCAGTCTAAGATTGTAACAAACACGTAAATGTAATTAAATTTTCCGAACATTTATAACTTAAGCATTCTTCATTTATATTTTACTTAATTTAAATAATAGGAATTCTGACAATGATGCAAAATGCAAATCTTAGTGAATCTAACATTTAATTTTCGCTAGCTTTTCGTTCGCTGGCGTGATATTACTAACAATAGGATCTCCTCACCCAGTGTTTTGGATGAAGAGAATCTGGATTTTTCGTCGGGAAGTTAAAGCAGCGACATCTGAAACTGCTTGCGAAAGAGAATTGCTTGTGTAATAAAAAATATCAGCAATATATATTAGTTAGTGTTTTAAATAAAAATTGAAATAATTACGCCCATATTATATGAAAAGATCACGTGATTCATTTCAAAATACAATATAGCATGAATTTTTCTTTCCCCTGTGTAAAAGTCGTGATGGACTGCTTAGTGTTCCATCCGTGATAAAACCGCTTTATTTTTGCGTATTATCTGAGTATCTAAATTCTGTGCCAACGCAATTGCCATATTTTTTATCTTAAATGATCACTAAATTTTGATTATTCCTACAACGAAGCCTAATTCCTGTAGCATGCAGAATATAAACAAATCAAGCCATTGTAAGATGAGTTGTATAAGAATTGCTGATTTTTTTTCACGCCAGTCATTTAGCTCTGGAGCCCGGAATATAAATGGTATGAATGAAATATTTATTTATTTTGCATTGAGAAGCAGATGATTTATAGCATTACCTGTTTTGATGAAGTTTTAAGTTTCCAAGTATAATAAATTATTGTCGTAATACATTATTGTCGTTAAATTATTGTGGCAATTTAAAAAATATAAATGTTGAATATATCGCATTTTAGAGATGTTAAAATAAAATTGCATTTCAGTTGGAAAGTGTTTCATAATCAATGCTTTATGCAGGATTGATCCTTCTTATTTAATATACTAGTATATTTAGACTTGAAAAAGACACCGATACTATCACTCTTAAAATTTAAGTTGCTATTAATTCTAGTACGTTTTAATTTGTTTAAGAATGTAAGCTGCTTAGTGGGGAAAGAAGTCGACGTAATAAAAACTGGCTGGAGTAAATTCTGTCTCGTGGTCACTTTTATAAATAGGCAAAGATTCCATCTTCTGGGTCACCAGGGGGCTACTATAGGGTTTAAAAAGTCACAAACTCGTGAGAAAGATATTATATTGATATTGAATTATTTTTAAAATTACGCTCTTTCCATGTCTTGCCAAACAAAACACCTTTAAAAGGTTGTCTGGAAACGATTAAGTAAACACTTAGTTTTGGTATCAAAGCTCGCCGGCAGAGGGCGTTCTAAATCATATTAGAATAGAGTAATTTTATAAAGGGGCTCTATATTAGACTCAAAATCTCAGTATAGTAAACTGTATCGGTTTCATGAATATTATGCGTCATCAGTACATTTTAGCCTTATGGTGAAAACTTGTCATATGTCATATTTTGCGCTGCACGTTTAAGTACACCACGGCCATGCATGTGAATAGGAACTGTCGCCCATCAACTCCCGCCAACTCTCCCATCATACAACTCCCTAGCAGGGCGTTGTAAAAGAATCAGTTTTTAAAGTTATCAGAATAAAAGGGTTAATTTGAAAAACGAATTTCAGATTTGATCCAACATGGTCGAATTAGCTTGAGTTTTCTCAGCCCTCGGCGTTGTATTTAGTGCTTTGACAGACATACTGGCACTGCACTTTCAGAGAGGTGATGGACAAAGTCGATCAGATCTCTCATAGCGGTTTTAAACCAAGATTCCAATCACTGGAACAGACCCAATTGTTGCATATTGTGGCATTGGATACTTCGATAAGTATCAAAGAAATTTTCTAACGTTTTTAGATGGTTGCAAGAGAAAACCAATTTTCTCCCCCATTCTTAAGGTTTACAGAATTTATACAATTACCAGTTTCGATTTCGACTGTACAGTTAGGGGCTTGTCGGTTTTGATGGGTGCATAATAATAAGTGCAAAACATGTATACTAATTCTAGTTATTGCAATCGGAACATATTTTCAAATTCAGATTTTGTTTTTGTCATGCATTTCAGTTATTAAAATAGGAAATAAAGTTATTAAATACGTTATTAAAATATGTCGATAAGCATGAAAGTCATTTTCTAAAGTTTTTATAGGATTGCAGGAGTAAACAAATCTTCTCCCTCATTCTACGGTTTACAGAATTTATACAATTACCAGTCGCGATTCTGACTGTGCAGTTAAAGGCTCGGTGGTTCAGGTGGGTGCATGAGTGAAAAACCAGTACATTAAACCTAGTTGTTGCATGTGAAACATATTTTCAGATCCAGCTTTTGTCATGCATTTCAGTTATTAAAAGACGTTCACATGAGAGCAACGTCCAAATTATTATCGGAACGGAGCTATCAGAATATTTAACAGAGCTATCTTACTGAAATTAATATCTATAAGAAGTGCCCGTTTCAAGTGTAGAAAGACCATAACATTGTCTCAATAATTTCATAGGGTCTTATTGCAAACTGGAAATTGGTGATTAAATTTTCCTCCGAGAAAAGAATTCTTTGACATTTGCTCTCGAGAAACTACACTCTAGGCTGGATGCACTAGGTTACATTCAGAGTGTTGCAAGAGTTCGAATGTTGGCAACATTAGAATTTTAACAGGACCCAACAGTTTACAGCAGCATTTTAATTTTAGATGACTTACATAGAACATGAAGCCAACATGTTAAAAATGTTAAAAAATGAGCGAGTCGTACAGATTATATGTTGCATTTTTATATAATATTAAAGAAGAGAAGTCGGATTACAATTGAAATATATGACAAGATCATTTCAACAGTAGTTCAATGGAGTATCGTACGGACATTTGTATATCTATGAAGCTCTTTTCAGTATCTCTTTTGGAATCAATATCGCTAAAATAAACAAACATTATTGCCGCGGGCGAGACATTTAAATCTTGAATGATACAGACGATTGTAATTACATTTAGTTTTGAAATAGTGAAGGAAAATTAAACTGCATTTAGTCCTTGAACGTAGCAGAAAATTACGGTACTCAATTTTAACAGAAACAGCTCAACCACAGTTTTAAGAATGTAAATAAAATTCAAGAAATGTTCATTATTGAATCAAGAGCACTATATGCAGCGTGTATGAGTTTTTTAATGTCAAATATATGAAAGGAAAGAAAATTGGAAGATCCATGCTGAGACATTTTCTTAACAGATATGAAGTTGCATTTTTAAATATCCCATTTAAAGAAAAAAAATCTGATGTGGGCAACACATGACTTTCTTTATCTAATGTAATGAATTTACTACTTTTACAGTAAAGAAATAGGTTTTTCTTATAGTAGATACGAATATTCTTTCCAAGACATTGAATTTTCGACAATTAGTCGTCATTTTCATTGATTTAGCGTCATTTTTATCCATTTGGCGAGATTTTCGGTAATTTGGCAACATTTCAAAAAGTCGCCTAGTTGGCGACATTCCGCCAAATTCGTCGCCAAAATCTCGCCAAGCGTTATGTACTAAGAAATAAGTTATTCTTACAGCCGATAAATGACTATTGGCGTCCAAATACAAAAGTGTTACTCAGAGTATCTTTTTTCATGAATGGAACGAGCTAGATCCACAAGAATGATGTCACCCAATTTATCGCATGGTATTACATATGAAAAGTAAACATGTTTATCAATAGGGATTTTTTTTTATTTTATATGACTTTTTGATATGTTTTTTGAAAAATGTACAATATCTCAAAAACGGCTCGTGTTAGCATTCTAAAATTTATGTCAATCGTTTTCTAATGACAAATTACATGAGAAATGTCTATTTGCGTAACTTTATTAGTGGTTTTGATTTTTTGACGATTTTTTCAAAATTTCATTTGAAAATTTAGGGGGTTCTGAACCTTCGATTAAGTATAAAAACAATAGACTTCCAGTGTTTATGGATTGTGATTTTTGTACCAAATTTGGTTCGAATCGGTCCATTCGTTCGTCAGTTATCGTCTCCACAGAACCGCTGACACACACACACACAGACATCACTTCAAAAATGTTCGATTCGTGATCAGGGATGCTTGAAACGTGCTCTCCCGTCGAAAACTCGAATTCGAATTTTCGACCCCGTCAAAATACTTTCCTTATACATTATGTATGTAAGGAAAGCAAAAATATGATATCGTCAGCACATGATATTTATACAAATTCATATTCATTCCCACCTTCTTCTATCATATAGTTTGTTTAATTACGCAAAACTATATGGATACTAATTTAAAATTACTCCGAATTTGCAGTTTTAATTCCATTTCCATTTTTAGTTGGCGCATAACCGAATTTCCCATTAGTGGCGTTGCAACATTGCAAAAAAGAAAAGAAAAGAAAAAATATATATATATATATATATATATATATATATATGGAGATCGGGTATTCTTAGAGTAGGAAGGCTAAACTTATCATTTGTTTCGTAATAAATTAGGCATAAAACAAGCATTAACTCAAATTATTCAAGAATATATAGCTTTTTATTTCTTATTTTAGCGACTGAGGTTCATTTCACAAAAGACAGTTTTTATTTTTGCGAATCTAACCAAAATTTAATCAGCACTTGGGTATCCACGAGAAACTTACCTAACAGACTTTGTGAAGTTTTGTCGAGTAAATTTTGAGTTAGAGCGGATATATACATTGCAGAGGTACACAAGCAGACGCATCCGCAGACGTCATGTAAAAAATTTAAAAAATATATTTTTCGTATTCTAGAGTGCACAAAAGGTTTATATCCGTCGTAAATTCGAGGTTGCGATTTTCAAAACAATTGTAGTACTTCCCTATACATCACCATGTATTGTTTGGAATGTAAAAAATTGTAAGGAAAAATTTTAATCAGTTATTGACGAAGATGGAAGTTATAAAATATTTTACAAATTTATCACTGATTTCAGAATGTGCAGAAAATTTTGCAAAACTGATATAAATATCCCAGTCAAACATGCCCTTGAACTAACAGTTTTAAGAACGCAGTTGCTTTGGGTAAATATTATTAAGAAAGCTTGCTCAAATAACATAAACATTTTGTTCAAAATAATATTCTGCATAAATTAATATTTTCTCAATCGACGTGTATTCATATATACAGCAGAAGACGACGACACAACCACATAAATAAATGGAATCATATTTTCCTCTAAAATAACAGAATTATGTTTTATCCTACTCCAGTACACTTGCAGGAGTAAATGAAAGCATTGCCAACAGAAGATCCACTGTTATTTCCCCTACAATAAATGTATAGGTAAAGTATTGCAATCGGATCAAAAATTGAAATTCGAAATTTTGACGGATCTGCACATTTCGCGTTCTTTAGAATGGGAAAAATTTATTCTTAACGTGACATCTTAGTGTCTATTCAATGTATATGAGCACTCTAAGATCATAAATTAATTGCTCAAATTTCAAAAAATTTGATAGATGAGTCACTTGTGGGTTATTTTGATGATGCTTAGATGTTGATATGGTTCAAGAAAAAAGGATCTGACTTTTTTTGTGAAATGGCTCACAAGAATCTGAAATAAAGGAATGTATATGTTCAAATGTATTAATTTAATGCTTGTTATATATTTAATTTTTAACGAACAAAATAATAAGATCAACCTGTACTCTAGAATTAACCGATCTTAAGACAAAGTTTTGTCGGATGCCTTTGAAAATAAGTTCAGTGGCCAAATGAAGACGGAAATTTACGCAAACCCCAATTCCAGTGTAATTTTAAATAATTATCCGTGTATTATATTGTTTAAGTAAACATAATTCAATAAAATACACTCGTCAAAAGTGATATTGCAGCACCATGAAGGGATGTACGTAGCCATATGTAAATCACAGTAGCTGTAATAGTCATATGCAAATGATTAAAAGAACAACCAAATATATGCAAAATAAATATATTTATTCAGTAAAGAATGGGGCCCAATTGGGCAGCAATACAGGCCGCTGAACGGCGAGGTATACTATCGATGAGACTCTTAATGACTGCCTGAAATGATCCTTACCAAGCAGAGTCCACTGCGGCAAGCCGTTCATCTACGGTATGTACCGGTGGTCCCCGGTACACCTGAGGTCCTATGAGAGTCAACACGTGTTCAATAACAGAGAGAACCGGCGAGGCTGCCATCCAGGAAGGGATGTAAAATTCGCTCAGGTTGTTGTGAGTTCACCGTGCGTTTTATAAATACTATTTTTGACATGAAAAATGTCAATGATCAGACTATACGGATGAAATTATATTTAAAGAAAATGTAAATTATTTGAAGACTTATATCTCAAAATCTAACAGATAAAATTTAAACAATTTATACTTGTCTTATCGCAAATATTATACTATGAATGAATATGAAAAATAATTTAAATATTTTAATATTTTGAACAAATATACATATTTTTTCGAAAAATATAAAATATCTTCGCTTCACTTACTTCTTTGCTTACTTTCTATTACTTATGCTTATTTTCACTCGAATTATCTTCTAAACAATGAAAGATAGATATAAATAGTAGCTAACTAAAATGTCTCTCTATATTTAATACAACGTAGCTGACACCGCCACCAACGGCGCTGTTTGCCATATTTCTCGTTCCTCGAAATTATCTGCTTCATATCGCGAAAAATATAGCATACAAAAATATAAAATTTGATACACTTAGAGGGAAAGGTTTGGGAAATACACTGAAATAAATCATTTCTCGATGTATATTGTAGTTCAGGATATATATTGTAGTTTTAATGTCAAAGTTAAAGACAAAATATTTGAACTGCGAGTTAGCGCAGTGGATAGACTAACCATAGCAAGACCACGAATTTTTGTAGGCAGATACCTACATAGTAGAAATTTCCATTGAACAGATACATTTCTTTGATTTCTTTATTTACCTTTCATGCACTTCTGTCGTGAAAAATATTCTTTTGTATCTTCATAATGATCAATTTTCTCTGCTTCATACAGCAAAAACTATAAAAATATTTAATGTGGTAGATTTTTTGAGGAATAATATGGTAATACGATGAAACAAACCGTTTACCGATTTAAATTTTAGTTTGATTTTAAATAGCTAGCAAAGAGAGCGAGCCCAACGAGTAGGAGGCGAAGTCTCCCGAATAGCAAATTGAGTTACGGGGGTTGGCGTGCAGGACACTTAGCGAGCTTAGCGAGTAGGAGACAGAGCCCCCTAGTTCATTAAAAAAACAGTTTCTAGATCAACAAATTGTTTTCATAAAGCTTTTACAATTTTCGAGCTATCGATCTGGTTATGTGTGCGAATAATGAGTAATTTTCACTTTCAAGATTTCTACTCCTTTTTAGTTCCTATCCGTAGTCTCTAATATCTACAAGTTTATATAATTTAATGTTGGCTGGAATTCAACCAGAAAATGTAAATTTTCGTAAACTTTATTCAGGCAATATAAAATTCGCATCATGTCTTGTAAAACATGCTAAGCTTAGTCACACTTGCATAGATATGAAATTCTCCTCCTAAATATCAAGTTTTTTCATATATGTATCTTAGTTTAATTATTAGCTGCTACAAATGACCAAAATAAGATTGAAAACAACGAATCAACTTATTAAACTTTATTTGAGTTTTATGGCTTTCCTTACATGAATAGTCTTAAAATGTATAGAAAACTCATTGTGACGGGGTCGAAAATTCGAATTCGGGTTTTCAACTTTAGAGCCCGTTTTAAGCAACCTTTGACTCAAATTGAACATTTTTGAAATGATGTCTGTATTTGAGTACATACATGTTAGTGTGTGTGTGTGTGTGTGCATGCGTGATAGAGAGAGAAAGAGAGAGAGAGGGTGTGTGTGTGTGTGCGTGTTTGTGTTTGTGTATGTGTGTGTGTGCTTGTCCGTAAACCGTGTCTTTTTACATCATATCTCGCGAAGTACTGAAGCTATACGAAAATAATTTAGTGCGATTATTTCAATTAGTAAATACCTGAACCCTGTTAATTTTAAACGCAATCGAATGATCGAAGGTTTTCCCATTTTTGAAAAAAATATATCCATAAAAAGACTGAACCTTTAATAAAGACAAATGCATAATTATTTCAAATATAAACTTTTATTCAAAAACGAATGACACAGGTTTTAATATTCTATCAGGATCTGTTCTTGAGAGTTTGCTCGTATTTCAAATAAATTTATCAAACAAATGTCATAAACTTTAAAATCACTAAGTATCGTCAATTATATTCGCTTTTATATGTAATATATGCAACACATATGTTAACATCCTTCTCGTAGTTCGTTTCAGTAACGACAGAATTTACCTTTCGTAATAGTTGACTATTTGACACCAAAGAATTCGCCAATAGTTATTTATGTCACGGGATGTTAATTAAAATAATTCTATTACATTTGGCTAAGGATTCTGAGTGTAAATTTAGACTTCACCAAATACAGATTTTCGTGAAGTTAATTAAATGCAAACAAGAAAGATCAATCATACTTAAAGCATTGATTATGAAACACTTTCCAACTTCAATGCAATTTTATTTAAACATGGCTAAAATGTAATATATTCCCCGGTAATATTTTAAAACTTATCACAATACTACATTAATTTATTATATTTGAAAACTTAAACTTTCATCTCGAAAAAAATGAACTTCATTCAAATAACGGCATTGAAATATATATTACCTGGTTTAAACATCTCTAAAATGTGATACATTCCTCGGTAATAATTTTAGAATTATCATAATACTACGATAATATATTATATTTGAAAACTTCATCGAAAACAACTGAAATTCATTCAAATGACGTCATAGAAAAAATAACACGCCTGGCTCTCTCTATAAAAGCAGCATTTCATTCATAAATAATTTCCCATTCATGTCATTCATCACAATACTATAATAATTTATTTTATTTAAAAATTAAGACCATGGAGCTACTAGTAATTAAACTCTATGCGTTAAACTTCATCGAAAAAAAACGTCCTTCTGTTTGAAAAATCAAAGAATATTTCATTCATATCAGCTACGCAGACTCCATGAACCAAATGATTTTGTGTTAAAGAAATACAGCAATTCTAATACAACTCATTCTACATATTTTGCTGTTTCCATTTTACATAGGTGAAAAATAGGCTTCGCTGTAGAAATAATTTGGATGAGCATTTAAACTCAATAATTTGGATGAGCATTTAAACTCAAATATATTGTAATTGCGTTGTTTCAGTATGTAGATGCACAGAATTTAAGCGAAAATAAAGTGGTTTTAGGACGGATACAACACTCAATACGAATTAAAAAGAACTTTAAAAATCACGATTTTGAGACAATATGGATGCCATATATCCTTCTGAAGTGGGTCACGTGATTTTTTATACCATGGTCACGTGATCGCGTGGTGTTATTATTATTTTAATTTTTATTTAAAAAACTACTGAATATATTTCGCTGAATTTTTTTTTTATATATTTTATGGAACAATTTGAATATTATCTAAAATTTTCGAAGAAATTTGTGAATTTTAAATCCGCTTAAAAAAAGGTTTGAAAAATTAGGTCCCATAGGGCTCAATGTATTTCATTTTTTCAACCCGGGGTCAATCCAAAACTAATTGGGTGATATTATTCATTTATATTCCCATAGGTCCTACAGACCGTCTGAACAACATACTGAAATTTCATTTTGATTAAGTCATTTTCACGGCAGTTATCGTGCTAACGGACAGACAGACAGACAGACAGACAGAATGAACCAAGTCATAAACACTTTTCAACTTTGTTGTAAAGTGTTAAAAAAATATGAAGATCTTGCACAACATTATTTAGCTGGGCGCGGTAGCCCATTGGTTAGCGCGCTGGAGTTGTACTCGGTAGGCCCGGGTTCGATTCCAGCCCCTGCCAAAACTGCCGTCGTGTTCGCGCGGAGTACGATCACGTTAAACATGTGGGTCCGTAAGTCCTTCCGAGAGGCTGGTGGTAGGGGAAGGAGGGTACGCTCCCTGTGGATGCCTCCCCCACTGGGTTCTGGTCTAAATTGGGTGGCACTTCCCGGCCGGCCAAACAGTTTCCTTACACCTTTCTGGTAGGTTGGACGGTCTGGGTCTCAACAACAACAACAATATTTAGCTGTAAAAGAAGTAAAGTAATCGCATTACGTAGGGAAAGTAATACTCTGTCCACATTACATTTTTTTAGTATTTTCACGCATGTTGTATAAAGTTCTGAGGTCTTTCATCAGAGTAAAACCTTAATGTCATTTTGTCATTTAAAATGTTAACTAAAATATGCCTTCTATTCTAATATATACTCACAGAATTAAAGCTCATCTCCAACACTGTTATGAAAACGGACAAGGTTTTCTCCAGTGGTGACCTTAATTACGGAAGAAGGTCGTCCCAGATGATAATCACTTTTGACAAACTAAAGAGAACTTCTAGAGAATATTTCTCCGGGGTTCTTAATGGTTACCAGAAGAATTTTAAGTTGGAATCTGCTGCCTTTCATTTAAATGTGAAAATTATTAATATGCTTTCAATTTAGAGACAACAATATAGACATAAGGAGATACATGTTCATAAAATAATTTTCGTATAACATAATAAATAACAGCATAATAAACTATTACGTTTCATTATACATAGTTATCATAATTTTAACGTACGTAAGATAGTCTGAAGTATATAAGAATTTGGTGCCATTAATGGTTTTGCAATTATTACTGTTAAGTAAATGAGAATAAATTAAGAATATGATCAATGTAATATAATTCAATTAAATTGTATTCAGTTTTTTATTTTGATTGCACATTTAGAGATTATGAAAATGTTAAACATACATTTTTACAATGTTTGGAATCAGAAAAACGCTTGAATAAGAAGTATATAGATTGTTATTGAATATATAGCGAATGCTTTTAAGGTATTATTAAATCCCTTGAGCTCGGGAAGATTTTATCTCAACTCTATTGCGCAGGATTACCATTTTTGCTCCAGAATGAAATCCCGTCACCTGCAAGTTGGTGATGTCATCGTCTAGCTACAAATGGATAAAAAGATGCTCACAGTTCTAAAAAAATGTTTGTAAATTATGAGTATCAAACAAATAAGCAAAATGTTAAAACAACATGAAGAACTCAATTATGTCAAGACAATTTGTGTCTCTAAAAAATACAAAAGTAAATACAAGTTTATTCCATACACACCAAAAAAATGTCTATTCAAGAAATTGTAAAATGGCATGTAAACAATGCAAACATTGAAATTGCAGAAAAAGTATATAGAACATGTATTCTATAATAATAATTCTGTAATATACGTGTACAACAACAACTTTTTTAATAAAATTACAAATAATTATTTAATTATTTTACAATATTTTGAAGTTCTAAATGTTACATAATTTAAATGTTCAAATATTTAAATTAAATCCTTAAAATAATTCACGTTTAAGCATTCTATCGGAAATACGTGAATTGTAATATACCAAAAGTTAAAAGTTTCATTTTTTAACACTTTCCAGCGCAGTTGAAAAGTGTTTATGACTTTGTTCATTCATTCTGTCTGTCTGTCTGGTCACACGATAAATGCCTCAAAAATGATTTTTTATCAAAATGAGAGAGGGAAATATCTATCAATGAAGGGGTGAAATATCTATATATTGTTAAATAAGCAATTATTTAAGAGATTACATGGACATACTGCATAAAAGAGATGTATTTAGGAACTTCCTAGAAGAAATCGCGGCGCACTAGTGGAGCAAGTTTGAATATTGTACAACCATAATTCTCATGATCACTGTACTTTAAAGGGAGGTGTGTGTGTGTGTGTGAGTGGGAGGGGGGGGGGGGGGGTCACACTCACAACGTAGAACTCTATACCATTAAACCATGTACAAACGATTATGCTTCGAGCTGTCTATGTATGGCAATCAATGTTCGTTCTTAACACTTTCCAATATAGTTGAAAAGTGCTTATGACTTTTTTTATGCTGACTCATTCTATTTGTCAGTCTGTTGACACGATAAATGCAGTAGAAATGACTTTATCAAAATGAAATTTTAGTATGTTTTTAAGACGGTCTGTAGAAAATATGGGAATGTAAAACAATAACATAGTCCAATTAGATTTGGATTTAATCCAGGTTGAAGAAATGAAATACATTGAACACTATGGCACCTAATTTTTCAAATATCCCTTAAGAGGTGTTAAAATTTACAAATTGATATTAAAATTATTCAGTAAAATGTGTAATAAATATTCATCAAAATATGTTAAGTAATTTTTTAAATAAAAATTGAATTAGTAATTACACCCATATTACAGGAAGAGGGGACGTGACTCATTGCAAAATAAAATATGGTATCCATTTTTTTCTTCGCCTTATAAGAATTGTGAATAGGAACGCTTATATTTGTATTTAGTGTTACATCCGCCCTAAAACCGCTTTATTTGTGCATATAATCTGTGTATCTAAATTCTGTGCTTACCCAATTACAATTTTTTTTTATTTTAAATGATCACTAAACTCTGATTCTTTCTACAATTAAGCCTACTTTTAACGTATGCAGAATGTAAACAAGTCAAGCGATTGTAAGAAGAATTGTATAAGAATTGCTGAATTTACTCAACGAAAAATTATTTACTTCTGGAGTCTAAAATATAAGTGATATGAATGAAATATACATTGATTTTACATACGTAGGATAGCAAACGATTTTATAGCATTGCCTTCTTTTATGAAGTTTAAAGTTTCTAAATAAAATAAATTATTGTAGTACCGTGATAATTTAATATCACCGCTGAATGTATCACATTTCAGAGATGTTTAAATAAAATAGAATTTCAGTTGGAAAGTGCTTCATAATCAATGTTTTATGCATGATTAATCTTGTTGAAATATTTATTTACTTTCTAAGCTAAAGGGTTGGATTTAAAATTAAAATGAGTATGTATTTCAGATTTCTTCTAAATTTATTTTAATATTGAAAAAATATTTTAAAATTTCAAATTATGCGTCGAATTACATGTTTAATATTTATTTATTTAAAAAAAATCCGAGTTGACTTTGTTAAATTGACTACATCCAAAGATAAAATTGTACATTTACCAATAAACAAATACTAATTTTTCAGGTGACAGCTATGGCGCCACCTCATCAAAGTTTATCTCCTTATTTAGTTTACTATATAAATTAAAAATTATAACCAGCTTTCTTAATTAAAACTGTTTTTGATACAAAATTATTTTATCTATTATTTCATATTTTATTCTTTTATATTCACAAAACTTTACTTACAACTATTTTAAAGCAAAGTGCTGATTCTGTATTTCGCAAGAAATCTGTGAAATGTTGCCATTAAGAAAATATTTTATTCCAGTTGCAAACTCGCCGACAAGAGACGTTCCATAGTTTTCAATCATATTATTAGTACACGAACTATCGTTATTTTATCGGTTTTCGCACTTTATGTGCTCATTAACAGCGAACAGCAGTAAGAAAAATTGGCATGTGGCAAAATTTATATATCGCAATGCTAACCGATGACGGCATTTTTGCCACCTAGGCTCCAATATAGAGATCAACCGTATTTGCCATTTTATATCATGCTTGCCTATTGACTTATATTTCGCAGTTAGTCGATCTTGTACATTGTGATACAAATTAGCAATAAAATGAGAAGATACATTGTCGTAAATTGCGTTAATAATTGCAGAAAATGTATACATATGTTTACATTCCAGAATGAACAAGAAAGAATAAAAATGGATAAATTGTTTAAACGTTGATTATAAGACAATCGTTTTTTCGCCGAAATCAGAGAGCAGTCCTCCAAAATAGGTGCTTTCCACGGAGGTCAATGCAGAAGGTGGTGCTGCTTCTTATTCCTTGTCATCAAGGCGTTTTTCACTTTGTGGCATAACTCGGCCATAGGCCAGCTTGTGCTTTTGGTACACTGCTCGCCCCATAGACGGCATTAAACCTAAATACTTAGCATTGGAAGGGTCTATGTTGGTGTGTGTTGTGACAATGCGTTTGATGTTGCTGTTTCATGCAAACTAAACGCAATTTTCTATAATCCATTACTGACTTTTACAAATTGATAAATGATAATTATCAATGAAAATAATTTGTTTACTGATACAAAAGTATATACCAAATAATTTTTCTATTAAAACTAGGGACTCTAACCCTGTAATTCGCCAACTCCCGTAACACGTTTCGCTCGTCTGGAGGCTTCGCCTTCTACTCTCTGCACTCGCAGAGCTTGCTTCGCGAGCTATTTCCAGCCAATCATATTATTCGTACATGAACTATCGTTATTTTATCGGTTTTCGCACTTTATGTGCTCATTAACAGCGAACAGCAGTAAGAAAAATTGGCACGTGGCAAAATTTATATATCGCAATGCTAACCGATGGCGGCATTTTTGCCACCTAGGCTCCTATATAGAGATCAGCCGTATTTGCCATTTTATATCATGCTTGCCTATTGACTTATATTTCGCAGTTAGTCGATCTTGTACATTGTGATACAAATTAGCAATAAAATGAGAAGATACATTGTCGTAAATTGCGTTAATAATTGCAGAAAATGTATACATATGTTTACATTCCAGAATGAACAAGAAAGAATAAAAATGGATAAATTGTTTAAACGTTGATTATAAGACAATCGTTTTTTCGCCGAAATCAGAGAGCAGTCCTCCAAAATAGGTGCTTTCCACGGAGGTCAATGCAGAAGGTGGTGCTGCTTCTTATTCCTTGTCATCAAGGCGTTTTTCACTTTGTGGCATAACTCGGCCATAGGCCAGCTTGTGCTTTTGGTACACTGCTCGCCCCATAGACGGCATTAAACCTAAATACTTAGCATTGGAAGGGTCAATATTGGTGTGTGTTGTGACAATGCGTTTGATGTTGCTGTTTCGTGCAAACTAAACGCAATTTTCTATAATCCATTACTGACTTTTACAAATTGATAAATGATAATTATCAATGAAAATAATTTGTTTACTGATACAAAAGTATATACCAAATAATTTTTCTATTAAAACTAGGGACTCTAACCCTGTAATTCGCCAACTCCCGTAACACGTTTCGCTCGTCTGGAGACTTCGCCTTCTACTCTCTGCACTCGCAGAGCTTGCTTCGCGAGCTATTTCCAGCCAATCATATTATTCGTACATGAACTATCGTTATTTTATCGGTTTTCGCACTTTATGTGCTCATTAACAGCGAACAGCAGTAAGAAAAATTGGCACGTGGCAAAATTTATATATCGCAATGCTAACCGATGGCGGCATTTTTGCCACCTAGGCTCCTATATAGAGATCAGCCGTATTTGCCATTTTATATCAAGCTTGCCTATTGACTTATATTTCGCAGTTAGTCGATCTTGTACATTGTGATACAAATTAGCAATAAAATGAGAAGATACATTGTCGTAAATTGCGTTAATAATTGCAGAAAATGTATTCATATGTTTACATTCCAGAATGAACAAGAAAGAATAAAAATGGATAAATTGTTTAAACGTTGATTATAAGACAATCGTTTTTTCGCCGAAATCAGAGAGAAGTCCTCCAAAATAGGTGCTTTCCACGGAGGTCAATGCAGAAGGTGGTGCTGCTTCTTATTCCTTGTCATCAAGGCGTTTTTCACTTTGTGGCATAACTCGGCCATAGGCCAGCTTGTGCTTTTGGTACACTGCTCGCCCCATAGACGGCATTAAACCTAAATACTTAGCATTGGAAGGGTCTATGTTGGTGTGTGTTGTGACAATGCGTTTGATGTTGCTGTTTCATGCAAACTAAACGCAATTTTCTATAATCCATTACTGACTTTTACAAATTGATAAATGATAATTATCAATGAAAATAATTTGTTCACTGATACAAAAGTATATACCAAATAATTTTTCTATTAAAACTAGGGACTCTAACCCTGTAATTCGCCAACTCCCGTAACACGTTTCGCTCGTCTGGAGGCTTCGCCTTCTACTCTCTGCACTCGCAGAGCTTGCTTCGCGAGCTATTTCCAGCCAAACTAAAGTATAAATCTGTAAACAGTTTATTTTATTATGTTACCCTATTACTTCTCTATAAATGTGCAAAATTTCATAGTTTCGTATGTTATAGCTTCTGCGCTACGAGATGGAGAATATCGATGACCGTGCCGATACGAAAGAACATATTTCACTTCAGAAGTACAAAAACAATAAAATATCTCGTAAACTACAACGAAATTAAAAGAGGACTTCAACTATGTAGGTACATGCCTGCAAAAACTTGTGGTCCTGCTAGTGTTAGTTTATCCAGTTCACGAACTCGCAGATAAAATATTTTGTCTATGATTTTCACAATAAATATTTATTTAACTACAATACATTTCGAAAAGCGGTTTATTTCGCAGGGCATTTCCTAAATCTTTCGTCACAAGTATATCAAATTTTAAATTTTTGTATGCTATAGTTTTTGAGGTACGAAGGAAAGGAACTCGAGGAACGAAAAATTTTTAAATCAGCAACGTCAGTGTCAGCTACTATTTATAACATAAAGAGAACATAATATCTACTTTCCAGTGGATATTCTGATATAAGTTTTATCAACCTCCAGAAAAGTGCACAATATCAAGAATGAAAAAATCCGTTTCTGGGTCTTTCTAAAATGACTGCTTTTATCTGGAGAAAGGCTCAAAGGATTTGCAGATTTTCTTTCACGGATTTGTCAATCTTAATAAAGAGTAGGTATACAGCTAAAATATTTCTTATTTGACAGCACATTAACTTAAACGTTAACTTAAACGTTAACTTGAATATTATAAAACTTATAACACTTAAAAATATGGTTCCACGCAGAGTATCTTTTGAAATACGTGATTTATTTCGTGATATAAATGAGACGCAATAAAAGAAAAGCCTTTTTATTTACATTTTGCTAAATAGAAGATAAGTTTATGGTTAAAAATATGTCAGATTTCTGAATTAATCAATATACATAACAGTGAAAATATCAGGCAAAGCATTTTTTTAAAATACGCAATCGATCTCTATGAAACTTTCTATAATACATTACATTAAACTCGATCAAGGGGATAATTTGATTTAACATTTCATCGTCCCACAAAGCAAAAAATAAATATCAGTTTGACTCACTGTTATTAATGTGTAAAGCACATTACTGATCAACCGTGAATCGAACCGTGGATCTTTGAACTGGCTAGTTGAAGCTCTACCGGGACGGAAATGCAAGCTCTTATTGTCTACGTGGACTTTGCATTCTTCACCTTCTAATGTCGGACTGGCGTGCAACTGACAATCTGACTAACCACCTCCTGCTATTTGTACCTCAGGTTAGCCTCATGACAGTACTATTTTTACCCAGGCCAGTATCTCTCGTGGTCGTCGTCCTCTCGATTTGAAATCGACGCTCTATATACCACAGTCCATAGAATCCGTCCTACTCGTACTAGGATTATTTTAAGACCTCCAAAATCTTTGCACTAACCTACAGGGTTGATTTGCTCGGACGCCATTTTAAAGAATCTTGTTACCCAACCGGGAATCTAACCCTGGATCTTCTAACTGGCCACCGATGCACTACCGTTGAGCTTCTACAACGGAAATGCAAGCTCGTATTATCGACGTGGATTCTTCATCCGCTTATAGCAGAAACATGTTTTAGCGGATTTAATTAATTTTACTGGTTTTTTAAACTTATTGTGTGTCTATGTAATGTAAAGATTATATCATATTTTATACCACTTACTTTTTTCCATTATTACTCCATGCAACAGCGAATGTTTCTACTAGTATACATATTCTACCTAAAATATAGTAAAAAACATCATGTCTGAAATCTGGAATTTCAAATTTTGGCCAAGGATTCGACAATATATTTTTTTCTTTCCTCCCACACTCCAAAAAATAGTTCTAACATCGTAATGCCATAAAAATCCCGACTTTTCCATACCCGAACAGTTCCATAAAAGTCAATTTCCGTTTGGTAGAGTGGAGTTCCAGCATTTAGTTGAACACATTCAGAGTTTTTCCACTAGTATTCAGACAAGGATTTCTTCTCTCCATCTTTAATATTTATTTCCTTCAGTTTTAAGTGCGCATTGGACTTTAAAAGTTACTTAGGACACGGTGTTGAAAGATGAACTAATTTTATTTCCCCTATCATACATAGTAATGTTTAGAGAAAGCATTGGATGGTTTAGCAAAGCATAGTTTTAAGAACCTGATCAAAAATAGAAACCTGAGTTTTCAAGGAATCTGCCCGTTTCAGGCTTTCTGCAACATTAAATCACTTATTTTAGTTATGTGTGTCTGTCTGTCTGTCTTTCTGTATGTCCGTGTAACGTATGTATTCACTCTGGAGCAAAGACTATGTGACGGAATTTTACAAGATTAAGCCATATGTTAGTCATCCTGGTGCTGGTGCTATTAGATTTTGGCATGATTCTGTATAATAGAACCTCCCCGTTTTGGCAAAATTGCCCTCAAATAACCTCAAAATCTGAAATACTAAACTAAACATGCATAAATATATAGATTAAATGTTTATATTATACTTAATTTTTAACAATAAATTGAATAAAAGAAACCCATTATTCGAAGACGAATCGTTTTTTTAGATATTGTCGGATTGTCCTGCGATTAACAATCTGCTGACCAACTCCTGCTATTTTACCCTCAGTATAGCTTCATGATATTACTATTTTTACCCAGGTAAGTATCTTGCGTGGTCGTTTTCCCGCCAATTTGAAATCGACGCTCCATATACCAGAGTATACTGAATCAGTGCTAGTCGTACTAGGATCAATTTCAGACATCCGACATATTTGCACTAACCTACAGGGTTGATTTGTTCGGACGCCATTTTAACGAACATTGCTACCTCAACCGAAAATCTAACCCTGGATTTTCGAACTGGCCATCTGCACTCTACCGTTGAGCTACTATGACGAAAATATCGAAGTGTACTCTGCGACAGCTTATAACTCGAACATGTTTAAAAATATTTATATATTTTTAATGGTTTCTTGAACTTATTGTGTCAACAGCGACTATTTCTTCTAGTATACTTATTTCACGTAAAATATAGTAAAAAATATTGTGTTTTAAATCTGGAGTTTCAGATTTCGTCTAAGGATTTGACACTACATTTTTCCTCCCACACACCAAGAAATAGTTCTTACATCGTAATGTGATAAAAAATCCGACTTTTCCATACCCGAACAGTTCCATAAAAGTCAATTTCCGTTTGGTAGAGTAGAGTTTCAGTATTTCTAGGAGTTGAACACATCCAGAGTATTACGATTTTTCCACTAGGATTCAGATAAGGATTTGTCTCTCAAAGTTTAATTTTTATTTCCCTCAGTTTCATGTGCACACTGAGCTTTAAAGCTACCTTATCTACAATGTTAAAGAGGTAGTTCATTTTACCTCCCCTATTACAGATATTTTTGTTTAGAAAAAGCATTAGATTAAGATCAAAAATAGGCACTCGATTTTTTGAAGGAATTCCGTTTCGGGAATTCTGGAACACTAAATCACTATTTCTAACATGAGCTCTGTGTGTCTGTCTGTCTGTGCGTTTGTGCACTGCATGTACCAATTATATCTCAAAGACTATTTGACGAAATTTTACAAAATCCAGTCGTATGTTAATTACCCTGGTGTTCATTCGATTTTGGAATGACTTTGAATAATAGAGCTCGCCTTGTTTTGAAAAATTGCCCTCAAATGTCGTAAAAATCTGAAATGCAAAACGAAACATGCATAAATATATCGATTGAATGTTTATATTATACTTTAATTTTGACGATAAATTGAATAAAATCTTCCAAACACTTACTTCATGGCGAACTCTTTTTGAGATATTAAACTGGAATTTAATATCTCAAAAAGGTTCGCCATGGAGTGTTTGGAAGATTTTATTTGAGATATTGCAATTTTTTTTGTTTCTGAGATATTGTAATTCTGTTTTTGAGATAATGTAATTTTTTTTTTCTTTTTTTTTTGAGAAGCTATCACATGTTAAAACACGTTTAAGTTTTCGAATAAAAACATATGGATTACTATAAGAATATGCATACTAATCTTGAGCTATATTTATATAACTTAATACTTGATGTTTTAAATTGTTTAAATTTTCCTAATTAGTACATACTCAAATTCAAATCTGCAATTCAACTCATCAGACGGCGCTCTATCCAATCAGCTACTGGGGCGGAATTCTTATGTCATAAAATGGAAGAGAAATTTCTGATCGCATTTAAATATTGTCTACTATTTTCTTTTAACGTGTGAATTGGAAAAATCGTCATCATATATCATAAGGCTGTTGAAAAATTAGAAACTTGGTCGTTTTAATACCTCAATGATTAAGGCATCTAAACTGCATGATTAAGTTTTTAGACCACGCTCTGTTACTGGAGGATGAGTTACTGGATGGATGTCTTACTTCTTATGCAGGAAATGGTTTCTTTACCACTAAATGATATATTGTACTGACTTGTATAACGAAAAAACGATAATATTGAAGAATATAAGAGTGCTGAATTAATAGTAAATAATCGTAAACATTGGATTTTCTGCATTAGATTAATTCCAGATAATATACACTGGATCTACATTAATGTGCAAAATGCCATTATATTTTGCTCCAATATGGGACATTTTAACACATTACAACATAGTTTAAAAGTGTTTATGACTTTGTTTATTATGTCTGTCTGTCTGCCCTTTTACACGATAACTGCCGTAAAAATGTCTTTATCAAAATGATATTTAAGTATGTTGTTGAGACGGTTAGTGGGACATATGGGAACATAAATGGATAATATCACCCAATTAGTTTTTTATTGAACCCGGGTTGAAAAAATGAAATACATTGAACCCTATGGGACCTAATTTTTCAAACATTTTTTAAGCGAAGTTAAAATTCAGAAATTGCTTCAAAAATTTTAAGAAATATTCAAAATATCCCATAAAATATATAAAAAATTTCAGAAAAATATGTTCAGTAGTTTTTTAAATAAAAAATTAAAATAATTATTACACCCATAGAACATAATGAGATCACATGACCCACTTCAAAATAAAAAAATATGGTATCCATTTTTTTCTCAGAGTCAAACTCGTGATTTTAAAAATTCTTTGAAATTTATATTCAGTGTTGCATCCGTTCTAAAACCGCTTTATTTTGGCGTATTTTCTTTGCATGTATATTCTGTGCCAACGCAATTATAATATATTTTAGTTTAAATGATCATCAAACTTTGGTTGAGCTTATTTCTACAACGAAGTCTAATTTTAATGGATGCAGAATGTATACAAGTGATTGTAAGATGCGTTGTATAAGAATGCTGAAATTTTTCGCGCAAAATTATGTAACTCTAGAATCTGTAATAAAAGTGCATGAATACAATATTTACAGCTTTTACATATGGAGTCCGACGATTTATATTTCGATGACGTCATTTGAATAACGTTCATTTATTTGGACGGAGTTTGAAATTTCCAATTATAATAAATTATTGTAGCACTGTGATAATTTAAAATATGTCGGCGCTGAATGCATCGCATTTTAAATGTTTAAATAAAATTGCATTTGAGTTGGAATGTGTTTCATAGTCAATGCTTTATGCATGATTGTTCGTTCTTGTTAACTATGGTGATGACATATTACGATGATATAGGAAGTTATTACATTTAATTTGCTTTTTGTTTATATCATATAGTGAAGTATAATTAGTTTATATAAATTAATAAATATTTGGTGAACTAGATGAATTAACTAGGGTGTGGCGCAACTCGACTTTCTCATACGAGAATCCATTTTTAATAGCTTTTTTTTTTCAAATTTTACAAGGACAATTTTGAAAAATCCGTATCAGGGATCCAAATGATTACAATTATAGAGTATTGTCACTTTAAAAAGCTTGAAAAAAATCGTTCGTTTGATACCATACTTGGCAATGCCCCCCCTCCCCCCGAAGAACCGCATAGCTTGCTTCTCGAGGGGTCTAATTACTTGACGAATAAAAAAATGTTATCTTGACTTTTTTTTAACGACAATGATTAAAATATTTTCTCGTGAACATTAAGCCATAAATAAATCTGTTTATGTATGATTATATCGAAATTTACCCTTTACTGCCATGTTAAAAAATATAAACTTTCAAGTTCTCGTTCGAATTTAAAAACGCTCTATCTAGTTATAGATATTTTGATAACAAAGCTGGATATAAAGTTTAGAAAATCTACTAATATTTGTGGCTGCTCGTGTACAGAAGAACTTGACAACAGACATACAGACATACAGACGTGGTGGTAGGGGAAAGAGTGTACGATCTCTGTTGATGCCTCTCCCACTGGATTCCGGTCTAAATTGGGTGGCAAACATATACTTTTACCTTTCTGGTAGGTCGGACGGTCTGGATCGAAGGAGAAGAAGACATGCAGTCAGACGGATATCACTACAAATATAGTCAAACCGTGTTCAAGAGGTCTTAAAACATATATAATCATCAAAAATTGAAAACTCCATTGAAAACAATTCTTTCTGAATACAGCGTATGAGAAAGAAAAAATCCGATTAGTAACATTTTTTGTATGATATATTGGATAGCTGCATGCTCTTTAGTGAAGTAATATGTAATTGTCAAAAATTGGAATTGAATTTTTGATCCAGCTTCAACATTTTAGCTAGCTTGATTTAAAACCCTTTTTCATTTTTGAAGCTTTTATTTAAAATGATGCAGAAAATTATACCTATTTTTTTAGTTATGCTGTTAGCCTATGTATAATACTTAAATGTTAAGTTGATTAGAGCAATCTAAATATGGGTTTATGATAAAGTAAATAAACCTATTTATTTCACAGTTGGTGCTCGCTGTTCGATTCATAATTTCAAACTGGCAATTTTACTTTTACGCTACGTGCGTTAACGGCAAGTGGTCATTAAATGTAACATCTACACACTTGTGGTGTCGGTTTTTAGGAAACTACAGACAAGAGTCAAGATTAGAATTTCAAACACAGTTTTACTACACAAAAACAATAAGCCAATGATCATAAACAAAGTTACGTATGATAATAGTTAACAAAGTATGGTGCTATAGTGACAATAATGACAATAGTACATATTTTTGTTGTGCCATATGCAATAATAAAGATATGTCCTCAGGATATAGCCAGAAAGCGTCATCCCCGGGGAAAACAGGTTAGAATGATTCTTATAAGCATAATAACCAATAACACAAGCGTTAGACTGCGCAAGACGGAAGATTAACCTTTATAGCATCAATTTTATTCAGGATCATGGGACAGGAAACACTTAGCATGACAACCAGAGATTCCCAAAGATATTTCTTGAAGAGTGTGAACCGGTAAACTCGACATCAGAATTCACCCGGCGTCGACACACAACTACGATATATGTTCTTGCGATCCTGGCTCGACACACGATGAAACAGAGTATTTCATCACACATAAACAACCGGAAAAAGGGATGGAAACTCACCGCATTCGAAGAATAACCAACAATGCTCGAACAGCATAAGTTCGCTCAAGGAAAACGTTGTCTCACTATTGCACAACTTTGAACACAGAAAAGGGAAAAGCTTTCTGTTCCACCAGTTTCGCAAAACTCTGTTCTTGAAATCAAGAGTTCTCTGCATTTTCTAACGAAAACAAGCCGTTTCCTCGTCTGAGCCATACCGGTCCCAAACAACTCCTTTCCTTAAGGCATTATACTTTTAAAATTACAATCCATATATTTTAGGTTTCAGTCCGTTTCATTCCAAAATCCGTGCTCCAACCGCGAACCCAAATTCACACTACCTTCTCGTTCCGTCACCCGTCATCCTCTGCAAAATTCAACAAGAAAGATCAATCATGCTTAAAGCATTGATTATGAAACACTTTCCAACTTCAATGCAATTTTATTTAAACAAGTCTAAAATGCAATACATTCCTCGGTAAAATTTTGAAACTTATCACAATACTGCATTAATTTATTATATTTGAAAACATAAACCTTAATCGAAAAAAATGAACTTCATTCAAATGACGGCATTGAAATATAAATTGCCTGGTTTAAACATCTCTAAAATGTTATACATTCCTCGGTAATAGTTTTAGAATTATCATAATACTACGATAATTTATTATATTTGAAAACTTCATCGAAAACAACTGAAATTCATTCAAATAACGTCATAGAAAAAATAACACGCCTGGATCTCTCTATAAAAACATGATTTCATTCATAACATTCTCCCATTCATTTCATTCATCACAATATTATAATAATTTATTTTATTTAAACAATTTGTTTAAGACCATGGAGCTACAAAAAATTAAACTCTATGCTTGAAACTTCATCGAAAAAAATCGTCCTTCTCTTTATGAAATCAATTAATATTTCATTCATATCAGCCATGCAGACTCACTCCATGGACTAAATTATTTTGTGTTAAAAAAATTCTAATACAACTCATTCTATATATTTTGCTGTTCACATTTTACATAGGTGAAAAATAGGCTTCGTTGTAGAAATAATCAAATTTAGATGAGCATTTAAACTCATTTATATTGTAATTGCGTTGATTTTGTATGTAGATACACAGAATTTAAACCAAAATAAAGTGGTTTTAGGACGGATACAACACTCAATATGAAATAAAAAGAACTTTGAAAATCACGATTTTGAGACAAGATGGATGCCATTTATCATTTTGAAGTGGGTCATGTGATCGTTTCATATCATGGCCACGTGATCGTTTCATGTAAGAGGTGCAATTATTATTTTAATTTTTATTTAAAAAACTAATGAATATATGTCGCTGAATTTTTTTTTATATATTTTATGGAACAATTTGAATATTACCTAAAATTTTCGAAGCAATTTGTGAATTTTAAATCCGCTTAAAAATGTTTGAAAAATTAGGTCCCATAGGGCTCAATGCATTTCATTTTTTCGACCCGGGTTCAATCCAAAACTAATTGGGTGATATTATTCATTTATATTCCCATAGGTTCTACAGACCGTCTGAACAACATACTAAAATTTCATTTTGATTAAGTCATTTTTACGGCAGTTATCGTGCTAACGGACAGACAGACAGACAGACAGACAGACAGAATGAACAAAGTCATAAGCACTTTTCAACTTTGTTGTAAAGTGTTAATAAAAACCGCGCGTGCACAGAAACCACCAAGGTTAAAAAGCTTATCAACTGAAAGAGCGAATACAAATTATTTTATTATTTTTATTCTGGAACAGAAACAAATTCGCAATTTAAATCTCGCTTCCCTCAAACGTCAATGGAGTGGAAATCAACCGAAAAGACATTTTCACAACGCAATTAATACTCTATATCAAATACAGAAATAAAACAATACTTTAATTTAAACACAATTGCGGGACAAGGGTGAGAAAACCCTATGACATACTCGTATAAAAGTTCTTGCAAACTTTCATAAAATCAAGAACCCTTTCAAATTTGAGTATAAAAATGGCGCACATTGTGTAACTCTGTGAACATGCTAAATGGGAAAATATATTGAATCTTATTTTATCTTATTAGAGACAAAATGATTTATTTGTTTAATTTTTCCGATTCGCAGCTAAAAGATATAAAATTGTGTTTCATTACTGAGAGGCAAAGTGGTGTAAATTTTTTGAAATCCTTTATATAGTGACCTAATTCGAGTTTTTGAAACTTGCAATTTTTTCCTTAATCTGGAAACTGAAACGTATTGAATAAAACCAAAACTAATATTCTAACTAGTGTGTAATAACTAAATAATTTTAATATTCTTTATGTTCCTTTGCATCACCCCTCCTCGTTCCCTAAATTTGAATTTTCTAAATATTATATTTTCCTAAACGGAGCGAATAAAAGCATGACTAAGATCTTAACTAATGTGTAATAACTAAATAATTTGAAATTTTTTATGTTCCTACGCATCATCCCTCCCCCTACCCCAAATCTTAAATTTCTAAATATTATAATTTCCTGTTGATTTGAAAGCTAAGACGGATCAAATGAGACCAAAACCCAGATTCTAGCTAGAGTTGAAGTATTCGATAGTTAAAATAAATGGTTTTGATTATTTATTATTATTATTATTATTATTATTTTGCATCGCGAGATTGAGCATCGATTTGAGTTTTCAAACTTTTGGATTTTATTTTCCGCTGACCCAAATACTGAGTTAAATATAATAAGAGAAAAGCGCAATTCCAGTTTGGGTGTAAATGTGCGATCATTTTTAAAAGTGGTTTTGATATTTTTTTAAATTATTCTTTTGCGTCATCACCCCTAATTCAAATTTTAAAAATATTATAATTTTTATATGACCTAGTAGCTGAGATAAGTCGAATGGGACTAAAACCGAGATTGTAGGTAGAGTGAAATTGCTAGATAGTTTTTAAAAATGGTTTTAAGTGCTTTGATTATATCATTGCATCGTCACCACTTATTCGATTTTTTTAAATTTTACATTTTCCCCTTGAGCTCGAAGCTGACACTGGTAGAAAGAAACTAAAACCAAGTTTCTAGCTATAGTAGAAGTTATCTAATTTTGATATGCCACCCAATAACCAACCCAATCGGGCAGTTCAGTTCGTATTATTATAATACTTCTTAGTTCGGGTTAAAATTACAGCCGCCTTTACTATTCAATCGAACTAGGTTAGCAATGTCACTCTAATTAGCCATAAATAATTACAACAGTGGACATTCAAATTAATGAATTGGTTTAAATTATTTTATTTTATTTTAATCACTAAAATTATACATGATATGATAAAGAAACCCGCAAACCCTCTTGTTTCATCAAATTCAAAATTCTAAGCGTAAATATCATACGAATAAAATAATTTTTGGAAAAAGTTTTATAGAATTAAACAGTATAATTAATTACAAATAGCTAATCTAATACAACGGCAGTACAAAAAATAAAAAATTAAAATTAATAAAGCTTTTTTCGCTTTTATAACAGCAAACTGTTCCATTTATGGATTAGATTGATTTAATGTTTCTATATTGCATCCACTAACAGAGCCTGAAGCTACGAGGAAAGGGTAAAAACTATTCTGCTATGCTGATTTTAATCAAGGAACGAGGACAGAAAACCACATAATATTTCTAAATAAATTTGTGGTTTTCTATTAAAGAATTTTGTGTGGTAATTATGAAAGTAAAGCCCCGTGGCCAATCAGGTAAACGAATCTAAAAAAAAAACTTGTTGGAAAGAATCGAAGCATTAATTTTAATAACTTTGAAAAAACTTGAAACCTTTCATACTTCCATGAATATCATAATTTGCAGGGCAAAAATATGTTTGAATATATTTCAGTTTAGAAGTGCTAAATATCGTATACGAAATCCAATGGTTTTGTAGAATTGGAATATAAAGATGGAAAAATATATTAAAAATTAAAACTTAGCTAAATGTGTAGTGGTTTGTATCCTACTCGATTTTCACATTTTTTTTATTGATTCTTTTCACATTAGGAGCTTGAAAATTGTCTGCAGGATTTTGGAATCGTGTGAGAATGTATTATAAAGAACATTATTTCCAATATGATTCCGATACGGCGCGGGATAAACTTAGACGTAGATGATAATTTCTATGCTAGAAGGAATTGCTAAGATATTAAATTGCTAAGATATTATAGCAGAATTGTCATTAGCGATACGATATTGTTATCTTGAAAGTTTATATGTAAACATAATTAGGTTGAGAAGCGATGAAAAATGCTTTTACATTGTAAATTGTTTAAAGAATGTTGTGAGGCATGCTAGCATTTTGTTCGTAAGAAATTTCAGAAACTGGTTTATTCGTATGACATCTTACTATAAAAAACAACAACACTCAATCATTGTTTGCGTAGTAACAATACAAAGGAAGGATTTATAATTTCCAATGTTGTAAATAAATTAAAAATGAAACTAATATTCAGCTTCATTTTCAATGTTTGATGTCATATACAACGTAAAGCTCCAGAATGCTTCATTGTTGTAAATAAGAGAATACTCCAGTGTTCAATATCCAGCTTTATTTTCAGTATCTTATGTTATACGCAACGTAGAACTCCAGAATAATTCTATTTATATAGATGTGTTACAATGAGAAGCACACGTTTTATATTAAATTTATCTATACTTGCGGCAAAGAACTTGATACTATTGAGATCTAGAAACAAACTGCGAAAACCAGAGCTAAGACATATAGTTGATATATTTAACATAATTAATAATTCAAAATTAATGTTTTTGTATTAAACCAATAGTTTTAGTTCAAATCAACCGAGTTCTAAAATAAAAATTCAAAATTATATTGACGTTCTTTCATATTTTAATGATAAAACTATTCCAGATGGCTATTCAAAATAAACTATTGCTGTAGAAACCGTCTGGTTAATGTACATATAATAAGCGTATGGCGACAAAATTGAGGCATCAACAGGTCATGGCGTTTACACTGTATTTAAGTTAGCATTAACGCAAGTATAAACAGAAAAATAACTAAATGATAGAACAATAATGCGTGGGTAACAGTAAAACAGTAATATTTTCTGGATGACAATGTATAAAACTATTTCAAAGTGACAAATTAACTTATATTTCATGCAGAACTAAATATATTTATAGTTCATACAGTAAACGGCTTTATTTGTTAGAAAATATCACATTTTTTGTTTGGAATATTTTCGTTAAATTAATATTATGTTTGACAATTTGGCAACATTTAAAAAAAGTCTACAAGTTCCTAATACTTTGCCAATTTATCGCCAAGATCAATCTATTTAAGGATACTTATATTTATTTTATGTAATTTGGTTTATACATTTATCTGTAAACGGGCTATATCTGGAGAAAAGGTTCATGCTACCGCTCTCCAGTGGGTGCCACTCATTTTCTAATAATAAATTGCGTAAGATATGAATATTTATTTAACATTATTAATGATCTTGATTTGGTAATGATGTTTTAATAATACATTAGAAAATTATGGGGTTCTGAACATTAGAACCAAATCAGCATGTTCCAGTACTCACTGATTGTAATAATATTACCAATTTCTATTTAAATACTCCATGTGTTCGTGAGATATCGCATCCTTAGTCTCTCTCTTTCTAACTATATGTCTTTCTCTCTCACACCTACTAACTTATGCACACACACATACACACACTAACATATGCACATATACGTACTAACATATGCACACACACATACACTAACATATGCACACACACATACACTAACATATGCACACACACACTAGCATATGCACACCCACATACACTAACATATGCACACACACTAGCATATGCACACGCACACACACACACTAACCACTAACACATGTACATGCGCACACACACACACACACACACATACGCACGCACGCACACAGATATCACATTAAAGACGTTCGATTCTAGTTCAAGAAATCTTAAAAAGTGCTTTTGTCTCGAATTCGAACTTTCGACCTCGTCACAATATTTTGCGTTATAGTATGTATGCAAGGAAAGTTTAAAGATCCTTTCGGCTCTGTGAATGCACGAAACCCTTAATCCACTAACATCTGAGAATTCTATATTTGACCTCATCACAATATTTCCCTTTACGTATATTCTATGTATGATTGCGAAAGTGAGAACAAAGGTGTCTGTCTCTAATACAGAAACTTTTGGCACCGGAAATGAAACCTAAAGCTCTGATGGAAATCGTAATGCTGAGAAACCACCAATACTTCGCCGAGGGATCAAATTGTTATTGGATGACGGAAATTGAATCTACCGGCATTCCACAAAAGTTCTATTTCAGGTATCACCTATGTGGTTCGGAGGTATTTGTGGACTTGGAACAAAGAATGAAACGAGCTTTTTAAAGTGTTTCTTTAAGTACGATTAAGGATCGAAAACGTTATAACTCAAACTAATATAAGTTGTTTTTGTATGAGGTAAAGGACGTGATTCTTGCCGAATTTGTGATTTAGAAAATAAATATATACCCGTATTTCAGGTGAGTAATCATTACATTCTGTGACACCTAGAATTGTAAAATATTATGGATACTAGTACTCAAGCCTGTCAAAGGCACGGCACATGATAACTTTAAAATATTGTTGCAAACATGTAATATTTCCCCCCATTCGTCTAAGACCAGATGAAGAAAACACCCGTACAGGCATCCTCTCCCATGACGTGGGCCTAGGGTTGTCATTTATCGAAGTTCGAAGAAACGTTGCTAGATTTGACGATTTATCGCCAACAAGGCACATTTGGAGACATATTGAATCTTTGAGAAGCACTTCGAAATAACGATTATTATACGTGATATGAGAGATTTACAGAAGTTTCTATGGCGAATCAATAAAAGGAATAATCACTGACTCGGAGTTGCAGTTAACGTTATACGAGCTACATTGATCTGTGATTTTTGTCAACATTTTGTGAAACGTAGTGGCTGTTTTGTGAAATTATTCTCGTCAGTGATTTGTCACACAGTAACCGTGTCACCCAGGAAAATTAGTGCGTGGCGGAAATAAACAATTCTATTTATGTGCACCAGAATGTGTATCCAAGGACAGGAGGGCGGGATGGAGTTATGAAATTAAGCCCCCTTCCAAGGATCACACAAACAGAAAGAAATTTCTGGCCTAGAATCAGTCCTATAATTTTGCAAAAATGCGGTCTTCTAAGTCACCGGAGACTCGTTTTTTTGGGGGGGGGGGGATTTAAATGCCGAAACACGTTAGGCAATTAATATATAGATTATGGAAAAAAATAAATTTGTGTCAATATTTATATTCACAAATTATATACTTTATAACATATTATACTTATATACACAGTCCATATATTATATACATATATACATTAATTATATACATATATACATTAATTGTATACATATATACATTAGTTATATACTTATTAACAATTATATGCATATAGAAAACCAATATTTCTGTGTCACTCGCTATGTATCTATCACGCCTGACGATAAATTTGGAGACCTTGGGACAAAATTAGCGTAATGTGATTATGGAGCAAAATAATACAACAAGCAGCTGTTTTGAGAATACGCTGAATCCCCTTCATCAGTGTCACACAGCCGACATGCTCAAGACCAGAAAGAAGAAATAGGCAAAATTAGAAGAAACAGAGGGGTACATGTTTACTGTCTCATACTATGTACTATAGTGTAGAAAAAGTATTGTTTTCACGAAAAAAATTTCGACTTAGAGATTTTGATGCTAATATATATTTTAAGACGTCCTGAAGAGGTTTTAACTATTTTAAGTTATGTCTGTCTGTCTGTCGGGGGTCAATTTCTTATGTACGCGATAGCGGTCACAAATAATGGATATTCACAACACTTTACATCCGGCTTTGATATCCAAAAATCTAGAACTAAATAGGGTATTTTAAAATTCCATCGAAATATTCAAAATCATTCGAAATTTTATATTTTCATAGCATGACAGCATGGTACAAAATTTGGCATAATCGCGCATAAAAATATTATTTATTAATACTTTAATAGTTTCAATCATTGTTGTGAAACATAGCCGCGATACAAATTTGTTTGCTTGTGACATCATTAGCATTAGCCCCTTAAAGGGAAGTGTAACACGCTATAATTGCAATCATTTGGACCCATGATACCGTTTTTTCAAAACTATTCTCTTAAAATTTGTAAAAAAATCTACTAAAAATGGATTCTGGTATGAGAAAATGAAGTTCAGCCATTTTCCAGTTAATTTTGTTATGCTTTGGCGCTCTCAAAACTTGTGTGTTTCCGGAATAGATGGGTTGCTTTTAGCTTAGCTCTTACAGGCGGAATTTCGATCCAATTCACACTGTCCAAACACGAAGCAGCCGATGCAAGTTCTGAAACCCACCAGTGGATATTATTGGAAGGAATTTACTGTTGCCGTTAATGGAATATGCATATATTAAATAATGTTTCCAATAGCGATTTGCTCCTATGAGAATTAGGTGTAGAGTGAAACGACAGGGTTGGGCTTCAATTCTCAAAGTTTTTAAAATAATATAGAGGTTGATTTTGAATTGGACTAGATTATGACGCAAAAAATACGTGTAGAAAGTCCCTCAGCGCTATGGCGTGCTGTTTGGAGGCTTGAGGCTGACCAGTCTGTAAGTTATTTTCTGTGCACCTAAATGGAGTGCTCCTGGAAATTTTGTGCACCTAAATGGAAATTCTGTGCACCTAAACGCTAATTTATTTTCTGAGCATCATTCACTCATTCCTCGTTTATTGAAACAACTCAAAATAAGTGGGACAGTTATCCAGAAAAGACTTCCAGATTTTTCTAAGGATAAAACATCCCCTCAGTTCATTGCACTGCTAACCCAACGCAATCGCAGAGCAACAGTTCATTGGTCCTCAAACCATTAGCTACCAGGAGAATACCGATATCTGCCAGTACTTTGAGGCGAAGGATACATGTCGGAGGACTCTATGCCCAGGCAATACATATTTGTGTCCCTATGATTGCTAAGACCAAAGGAGCGCGATTAAAATGATCGTCAGCATGCGACTAGGACAGACGCATAACAATGGTCTAACGTACTCTTGACAGATGAGTCCCGATTTGTCCTAGATTCAGGCAATAATTTTATATGGGTTTGAAGAGATTGAGTAATACACAAACAGCCCAACAATGCCGTTGAGCACACCACTTTATACATGTTATGTTATGGTTTGCAGTTTCTTTAGGATATCACACCAACTTACACGTGTACACAGGATGTATTGTGACGACAGAAAGATATCGGAATAAAGCCCATAAAAGTTTTTGCAGCTCTACACTGCAGCAGGTTTTATTTGATAGACCTTCACACTCGTCCATACAGGACACAGCTGGTGGACGAGTACCTTGAGAGCAAAGGTATTGGTCGTATGCAGTGTCCAGAGTATTCTCTGGACCACAATACCATCGGAAATATTTGACATGCCTTTGGAAACGTGATCTCTACCCGTCTAGTTCCTTCAACTACTCTCTAAGAGCTGATAACTGAACTTCTGCAGAAGAGGCAAACATTCTCTGCTGCTCTCAATCATATGATTTATCGTGATTGGATGAGACGTCTATTTTAAAGTTGTACTAAAGTCAAGAGGTATAGCATACACATCATTTTCCGTATGAAGTGTGAAGTAAGCACTTATAGAATAAAAATATATAAATTTTCTTTGGTTTTATTATGATACGCTTGAATATATGACTCAATTGACATCCTTCTTGTGAAATTTGGAGTCAATCAAAACAGAACTTTCTAGAGTTTTACCATGTACTTACCGTTGAAAGACATTGTAGTCGTACCCATTTTTTTACTTCCGGTTTGTTAGTTGTAAATCGACAGCGAAGGGGATCCATCTATTCCTCAAAACAGATGTAAACTGAATTATTTTTCTATTTGTGCTTTAAATGCGTTGCTCAACTTTTCCTCCAGTTCAATGTTAGGTACGTTATTATTAAACTCTATGTGCACCAAAAGCATTTATAAGGTATAATAATAATATATTATTTCTACCAAGATAACTTTATCTATTAAGCATACAAATACCTCATGGATGAATATTATTCAGAATTTTATCTTTCTTTTGACGCATAACAATTTTCGTTGATATGTATTTATCTATCACACAAGAATATTTCCATTTCTATTACAAACGACCTTTGGATTGCAGTTGACACGCTGTCTGGCGCACTCAGTTTTCTGACGATATATTTACAAGAAAAGAGTCATTTTTATCACCGAATAAGTCTGCTAAGAGTAATTTAGTCGAAATCTTCATAAAACGTTCTATAAGTTTATATATCGTCAAAAAATGCAGAGATCATTGGTAAAAATAAGTTCTTCAGATTAAATATTTATTGAGCTTATAGCCATTATTTGATCATATCTAAAGATATTGGAGACTGCAAACGTGTACACCCAGATATCATAAATAGCCCAGTTTCTTAAGGTAATGTGGCTTTCTAATAAATTTTTGAAAAAATCAGACATCGCACAATTAGGTGACTGCAATTGTTTCAATGATATTTTGAGCCTCTTCCTCAGATCATAGAGAGTATATGCCCTTAAAAACCGTTAAGAAACAACTGACACTTTGCAGATACCACAGCAAGAACACCCATAGTGAAAATTCTTTCGCGAGTTGTATCAGCCATTTAAAACAAAACCCAACCATTAACATATCAAACCAGACTGAAGACAAGTCTAGGATCCTTGCACATGAAGGCAAGAAAAAATGAAAGAAGAAAAAAAGAGGTAAATTGCATAAGATATGAATGAAATAATATCGTTTTCTTACAGCTACAGGTGATAAGGGCGCCAACACAGGTGTATTCTAATGAGGTCAGTACAAGGTGAAATTTGAAGTCAGTGGTGAAGGTTCTCACTCCTTGTCGCCAAGGCGTATGTCACTATGATTCCACACGGTGGCCAAAAATCGTCCTGTGTTATGGAAGCTCTATCTACTATGCAAGTTTAATACACGAATTGGAAATTCGTCTGGAGATCACTTTGCGACCTCTGCTTTCAGTTTCATGTTTTCTGCTGTCCATTCACCACGACGAGTACATTCCCACCAACGCCTATTATAAAGTCCGAAATTAATTCATATTGTGGGTGCTTAGGCCATTTTCCACTTATGGGATCCATGTGCACCCGCGTAACAGACATGATATGCCTTAAATATTAATATTTTTTATAATATAGAGAGACGTACAAAGAGTTTCATATGGAAATATGTAACTTTCAGGTACATATTGACAACAATAATCTTACATATAAAATATAGCGATAACCATAGCCAAAAATAATGAAAGTCTCAACGACAGCTTCTGTAATATAACGACGAAGTTAGAAAGTTCCTTTACCTCCATAATTACAGCTATGAAAATTAAAATTATTTTTAATGACGTCATTTAAATATTATTTGTTTTGAAATGTAAACAGCGTTTTCAACAAGGAAAGATTAAATTATGATGATAAATGAGAGGAAATAAAATTCCCATACAAAAATAGTGTAAGAGAGTTTTGTTTCAAAATTGTATAAAAAAAATATTTATCCGATTGTAACCAAAATAGGAAGTCGACACATGGTAAAGAATTCAAAATTGCCATGCAAAAATTGCAAATCATTCTAAATCGTTAAGCAAAAATTGCAAATCATTCTAAATCGTTATGAAAAAATTGCAAATTATTTGATGACATAGGTCCGTCGCTAACATTTGACTAAAAAAATTCTTTCTTTTAAAAGGATTTTATCAGCGTTTACACCTGGTACTTTTCTTATATACATAATGTATAAGGAAAGTATTGGGACGGAGTAGAAAATTCGAATTCAAGTTTTCGAGGGTAGAGCACGTTTCAAGCATCCCTGATCATGAATCAAAAATTTTTGAGGTCATGTCTCTCTCTCTCTCTCTCTGTGTGTGTGTGTGTGTGTGTGTGTGTGTGAAGGCATATGTGTGGGTGGGTGTGTCAGTGAGACTGTGGAGACGATATATCATGAACAAATAGAGTGATTCGAATGAAATTTGGTACAAAAATCAGAATCTGTGAATACTGGAAGCTTGTTGTTTTTAAACGCAATCGAATGTTCAAACCCCCCTAAATTTTCGAGTGAAATTTTGAAAAAAATCATCAAAAAATCAAAACTTTTAATAAAGTTATGCAAGTAGACATTTTCTTATGCAATTTTTCCTTAGAAAACGATTGACATAAACTTTAGAACGCTAGCATGATCCGTTCTCAAGATATTGTACATTTTTCAAATAAATTTATCAAAAAATCCCATAAATTAAAGAATATATATATTAACTGTTGAGAAACATGTTCACATTTCAGTTTTCATATATGATATCCTGCAATAAATTTGGTGACATCATTCTCGTGGATCTAGCTCGTTCCATTTATGAGAAACTATACTTTGAGTAATACTTTTGTATTTGAATGGCAATAGTCATTTATCTGGTATAAGAATATCTTATTTCTCCATCCATAACGCTTGGAGAGATTTTGGCGACAAATTTGGCGGCTTTTTAAATGTTGCCAAATTAATAAAAATCTCGCCAAATAGATAAAAATGACGTTAAATCAGTGAAAATGACGACTAATTGAAGAACTTTCAATATCTTGGAAAGAATATAAGTATCTACTATAAGAATAACATTTTTGTTAACTGTAAAAGTAGTAAATTCATTGCATTATATAAGAAAAGTCATGTTTTGCCCACATCAGATGTTTTTTGTTTGTTTTTTAAATATAGAGAAGCAAGGAAACTTTGTACTACCTAACTGTGGATGTTTTATCAGAGTACGGCGTATCTGAGTGTACGTACATAACTTTCTTATACTTCTGTGAAGAAAGCAGGTCTAGGACAATTAGGTGACTGCAATTATTTGGAGGACATCCTGAGCAAATGTTCTCCAACCTGTGCAACAACCGCTAAGAAACAACCTTAACAACCGCCAAGAAACCCCCAAGACTCATACAAATTAGAATCCGAGCCCATAGGATTACGGTGATATTGGCATGAAATATTTCGCAAAGCTACAGTCCTATTTAAGCAAACACCGGCAAATTTAGGTAAAGCTTAAATTGAATTATATTTTTATATTAGATATTCGATCTAAATATAAAATTTGAACTGCTTAATGTCCACCTTAGCAATGTCAAGCTTATTGCATACAATATGCTACAATTTTATAAATAAACTATAGAAAGGACACGATAGCTCTACAAGAATAACCCAATCTATCAAATATAAATAATGCAGCTTCGGTAAATGTTTATCCTTTCATCCTCCGAAGCTTATCTCCATCGTTTGATGTACAACTTTCTGCTTTAATGCGTTTTCATATATCACTCAAGCATATTTCCATTTCCATTACAAACGACCGATATTATTGCTCTTGACGTGTTGTCTACTCCACGGAGTTTTCCGGCAAATATATTTGCAATGGCAACGTGAAAGAAATTTATAAAAATAATTTAGTTGAGCCGTTATCAATATGGATTAAAAATTATTTTAGGGCTTGACATTGAATTGCAGTGGCGAAGTGCAAAATCAATTTTACGTAATGTAATTTTCTGTGCTTCGAAAATTATTCTGTTTACATCGGAAAGGAAAAAAATAAACGATTATGTTTTGATGGCATAATACATTTTATGCGGCTGAAGAAGAAACATGTTTTAAGAAAATTGTTCTTTATTGAATAAAAATTAGGATAGATATATTTTTAAATTTTGTTGGTATAACTGCTATACGTATATGGCTTGCAATTAAGGTACGATATATGCATAGTCCTGAAGGTTTCCATGGATTACATACGGATGCTTTAAGAGGACCCCCCCTATATATATATATATATATATATATATATATATATATATATATATATATATATATATATATATTAGAAATATGTAATAATAAACAATTCAATTAATATTAACATCACCATAGAAGCAAATTTACGGACATAATGCCGATAAGAGAAGAGAGCAGCACCAGCCCAAATTCTATGATTAGTCAGAATTAAATTCCTCGTCAGGTCTGATTATTTAACTCTAACTAACCAAACCAAATGTCTGTTTCAGATAGAGCAATAGTACATTACAATAAATACTCCAACTCCGACTACAGGCATCAGAATATGAAGAGAGGAAACATTAAGAAAATTTGTATTACCATGCGGCATGAACCCTTCTTCTTTCACCACGTGTATACACGATCAACCTCAACAGCTTAAATTATCTTTTGTTTATTTTAAAATTGTGGTAATAAAAGTACGTTTTTTGAATAAGGAAAATATTTATAGGATGAATCATCTACGACAGTCTGAGACACTAAATTAACTGAGACATTAACTGAGACATTAAATTAAGACAGGATATAAGTTTGTATAGATGAGTGGCTAGGGCACTATGCTAGGAACTACTGGTGCCTAGTATATAAGTAATACGAGTTCCATACAATTTTAACGCTTTCGTTTTGCATATATTGATTCAATTTCATATTTTTTGTAAATTTGCTTACAGACGGGGCCAGGATGTTTTATTCCTCATATCTACCTGTGCAGATAATTGTGTATAGCGGAAACAGAGATTCTTAAGCTTCTTTTCACGAGCATTAAATTAAATATTTTAACAAAATATTTTGATTAGTGATGTCATTTAGTATCCTATAGGAAGTTGCATATTATTGTGAATTTTATGTTTCTTTATATTATATACTCCTTACGAAGAGCGGGTATGCTGCTAATGTAATATGTGTTTGAAGAATAAATTATTTTAAACGTCAATAAATGCACAATTCTTACTGAAATGTATAGAGAATAATTTAAAAAATATCCGGAAAGTTTACATCTCTAGATGCAAGTATTGTATTTTCATAGATATTATGTAACTGTAAAATTTAAGAATGTGATAGTGTTCCCATCATAATATATACTTGCTAGCTTTAGACATGACAAGTCGTCATGTCTAAAGCTAGCAAGTGTATATTATGACGTTGTAAATTTCGATTTCGAAGGGTATGTAGTTCAGTCCAAAAGAAAGATAATAACTAGATTATGATTTTCTTATTTTATATGTCTTATAACTAATGGAAATAAAACAAAAAAAATTATTGGCGCGTTAACACCCAAGAAAAAAGTATTCAGAGCCTAAACGATAGTGAGGATACTCAGCAAAATATTTAAATGCATATGTACTTTAAAACCAGAGTTCCCCGGACTGAGCTATGTATTTAAAACAACCCAATGGAATTGTATTAATATTCTACCCAAGTAAAATCCAGAATTTCATACTGTAGAAACACTGAACAGAACACATGTCTTTAAGATTTAACTGAAAAAGAAAGGTTATTAGAAGTTCATTATTTTCCTTTAGAAAATAACTTTTTAAACCAAAAACGCTTATAACTGCAGTACTTGAAAATTTTCAACAATTTCTACAGTCGTACAACAAACCTCTTAAAGTGTTTTATAGTTGTACAACAAACCTTTTGGCATTTTCCACAGTTTTACAACAACCATCTTAACTTTTCCTACAGCCGTACAATAATATCTTAACTTCTGATGCAGCTGCTAATAACATCTTCGCATAGGAGGCTTTTAATAATTCTGTAATTCAAAGCTCACTTTCGGCCGAAATGATCACTGAATCCATTGTATCAGGATTTGGATCCCAAGTATGGATGGGAAATTTATTCATGCTTGCTTGTGTAGGTTCTAAATCCACTTCAAAATATTGCAGTCTCAAAAACTCACATACATCGTAAAATAACTTTTACAACACGACGCTTTGCAAATTTTACACAACTTGTGATGTAACAGATATTTACAACACATGGGCAAAAATTGTGGGATCTTTTCAGTGAAATCCTGCAAATTGTGTATGCGCTATAAAATTTCCATGCTCGTTTTATTGTAACTTACAAAGCTTCCTTGAACAAAACAGATTTATGACTGTTAGGTAACGACAATTTTCCGTCACTTAACTACTTTTATTCATTTTCACTTAATTGTTGTTGCAAATTATTTATTGTGTTCAGTCATGTGCTTCTATTGAAAAATACGCATTGAAGGAAAATCCAATCACCTTAAGGTGCTGTAAAATCACAATACGCACAAAATATTACATAATTATTTTGCACCACAAAGTGTTGATATAACTTTTACCCACAGCATTCTATGCAGATGTTTACTGTAACTTTAACAGTGTATTTAAAGAACATTGGAGAACCAATATAGTCCTATCAAATCCATCCATAATAAGTACAAGTATCGGCTGAAGAAATACGTCTTTTAAAGTTTCTTTTTAAGTTTTCTGCCTTGAGACAAATGGATGAGACAGATGGATCCTCTAGAAAAGATGGGAGACTTGTTTTTACAATTCACAATAGAAATAAAAAAAATCACAATTTTTTATTAGCTTTACCAAGATATCCCAGTTTATTAATCACACATCACTGATCACTGTATCACACATCACTGAGATACGCTTCCATTTACACTTCAAACGTCCCTGTTTGATATGCTATCTTATACATGCAGTTTTTATGAGATACAGTATTTGCAAAGGAAAATGATATTTATTATCACCGTGTGAAGAAGACATACATTTTTTTAAAGTTCGCATGAACAAAGACTATAATTTTAAGAACTTGCCTGTAAACTGTAGTGTTTTGGAACGGAATTGGTGTTTTGCGCTCAGTAATTTTTTATGTTTGATGGTATCAAATATTTTGCAATAAATACAAATGAAATTTGAAACACATTGGTTTAAATGTATACGGCACATATTAATATTTGAAATATCTTTGAGAAAATATTATTATATTGGCAAGAAAAATAAAGAGAGACTGTAAAATTACGCACGTGGTTATCCTGTATTTAAAATATCCATTTGTCCTGTAAAAAACAGAAATTATTCTTTTGTGTTGGATTAGATTATATAAGTCGGTTTCCTGCTATTTTTGTCTGTGCGCATGATTTCTTTCTTGGTGCAAACTTGTTGATGTAAATATCATCTGTGTTTGAGACATCAGTGACGAAATCGGAGCGATACGAAAAATGTAAACATTTTGGAAGTTTATATCTCCAAACCGAATAGATAAAAATGTAAATATATTTTACTTATCTTAAGGAAAATATGATATAGATTATGAATGCATAAATACAATTAAAATATTTCAATATTTTAAATATTTCATTCTTGAAAAGACTTAAAAAAGTATTTGTCCGAACGATGTTTATCATTTTGTTTACTTTCACTGGAAATATCCCCAAAACTATAAAATATATATATATAAATAGTAAGCAACAGAAATACGTATTAGCAAATCTAGCTTCCAGTTTCTATTACACTTTTCTAGGAATAGTCTGGTCAAGTTCATAGAAGATTGAATAACTGTCATTTTTCAAGTTCTGTAATGCTTATATTTCAAAAATTGAAGGTGAGTTTGTAGCTTTTTGTGCATATAAGTAGATTTTGGATCGAAATCTTGATTTACGAAGTGGAGTGTTTATAATTTTGATATTTTAGACTTTTAATCGGGATTTTCTAAAGAGTGGGGATGCTATAGTATCTAAATAAGTTTTGTAGTTTAATATGTTTTCTTGTTCATTGGTTAAATATTGGGATAAAATCACGAATTATTTTGTTTTATTTTTATAAAATTACGAGATTGCATTAACTTGGGGATTCTGAAGAAGTTTAATGATTAGTGAGTTTTGAACCGAATATTTGTAAATATACGTATTCAAGTACGTATATATATGAAGCCAGGCATGTTTGTAGATTAACTGGAATCTAAAATATCTTGAAGTATATTTTATAAATTTAATTTATATGCCGTAAGCAAGTTAGTAAAATTAGCAAGTTAGTTAATTTTGTAACGTGAAGCTATGGTTGAAGTATTCAGATTAAAGAAAGACAGCCTGTAAATGAAACTCATAAGTCTGAAAAAATTGAATAAGCTTATTAAACTTTATCGGAATTTTATTTCACAAAATGTTATAATGTTATTCACGTAAAACCAATTTTGCTCCAATAGGCAGTAGTATAAACAGTAAGTATAGACAGTAGTATAGACAGTAGTATAGACAGTAATATAGTAATCTCCAGTGTTTTTAATGGATAACAATTATTTTATTTAGAAAATAATTATTGGTGATATTAACTTCTAATAAAGCACTTACACTTTGAAATTTCACATGACTTTAATAATATTTGACATTTACCTTCCAATCTTTTTAATTTTCATAGTTCACCTGACATTTTTTAGCATAACAAAAGTTTGCCTTTGACATGTTTGTGTTGAATATTGTTTGATTTAAGTAATATTATTTGCATATAAAATTCAGAAATATAAATTATTAATATCAATATGAGGATATAATTTGCACATGTATGTACCACTAAAAACTAATAGAAGTTTATCGGCGTAATGAGTATATAATATCGACAATAATTCAGGCAAAATTCATCGACAAATTTCAGTTTTTATCTCTTGACTTATTCTCCATCCATTTGATTATAACTCTTTTCTTTAATGCATTTTCATATATCACTCAATAATATTTCCGTTTCTTTTATAAACTATTGTACTTACTGTGCATGACAAGCTGTCTGGCACACATCTTTTTGGCGATATATCTACAACGAAAAATTTATTTTTATCACAGAATGAATTAGACTTATAAGAAGAGCTTAGCAAAGATCTAATCAATTTAGACTAAATTTCCATGACTCCAAAATGCTGAGCAGAGATGAAAAGAAAAATCCATTAATTCCAATGAAATTTTCTGCACTCTAAAAAGGATTTATTTCTTGCATGAAACGAAACTGTATTTTCTGAGCTTCTAAGATTTTAATATTTCAGTTTTTGTTTATTATTTTTCGTTAACTTTGAGATTCATATATTTGGAGGCATATATATTTTATGATAAAAAATAAAGGAATGATGGAAACGTGTTTGATTTTATAGGATACATATTTATGAAAATATTCTGATGTGGGCAGGACATGACTTTTCTTACTTAATGCAATGAAATTTCTTCTTTCACAGCGAAAAAATGATATATAAAATTCACGGCAAAAGGTTTTAAACACGGAATTGAATATTTGGCATATTTTGTGGTTGGCACCATATATAACTACTTTGACGTATCTTATTTACTTATATTTCGAATGATTCTAACTTAACATATTTCAATATTGATAGCTTCTGCAATAAAAAAATATAGTATATATCTTAAATCATTTCAATTAATTCATCAAGTGGGCATCCTTTTCGCTAATTATTCGTTTTATTTCAAATTTGGCTCCTTTTCCTTAATTTGATATCATTAATAAAAGTCCCCAAATTGACGTTATTTCGCCATATTTGTCGCAAATTTCGTCAAATAAATCCTCAAGTGTTAAAGACAAACAAATCTAATAACGTTTCTTATATATAACTAAATGAACATTATTAGGCATCAAAATACAAAACTACTATACAAAGTATCTTTTTTCGTGACTGGAACGAACTAGATCTCCCGCGTACGATATTAAGAATTTTTTCGCATAATAATGTATATTAAATGTGAACCAATTTCAACTGATGATAATTTTTTATCTTATGTGATTTCTGTTTATAAATTTATTTGAGAAACATACAATATCTCGAGAACGGTTTATGCTAGCGTTCTAAATTTTGTGTCACAGAAAATTACATAAGAAATATCCATTTATATAATATTATTGATTTAATTGGTTTAAGTTTTTAAAATGTTATTATAAACTTTGGGGATCATCCTAACATGTGATTAAATTTGCAATCAATAAGGTTCCAGTATTTACTGATTCTATTAATTGTATCGAATTTAGTTCGAAATACTCCGTTCGTTTTCGAGATATTGCGTCCACAGATTTACAGACACACGCTGACACACCAACATAGAGACATACATATACACACAGACATCACCTTAGAAACGTTCGATTCGAGTTCAGGGATGCTTGAAATATGCGCCTTCATAAAAAATGTGAATGTGAATTTTCTACCAAGTCATAATACTTTCCCTATATATTATATGTAGAGAAATTAAAAATACCATCATTTTTATATTAGTAAAATGAAATATGTATATACATAAAACTTTCCTTGAAAAATATATCTGGATTTAGGTGGTAAAGAAAGCTACTATTTACCTTTGACACCCATAGATTAGTTTCTTTATGTATATGTACTGTATTATTGAAGTTTTCACTTGGTGCGTCATCTAATATGTGTTTTCCCATAATAGGCGTATGAGAAATAAACTGGGTTCATAACATAGTCATAGCTTCCACGGTGCATTTACGTTAGTTTCGCCTGAAGTTTAGGACAAATATCGAAAACTTCCTTCTAAATAATGTGCAAGTTCTTAAAAACATATTGTGATTCAATTAATTCCCTTTTATTCTTCAAGCGGCAAAAGGAAGCGGATGATTTTGCTTTGTAGCTCTTCCTTCGGATAATTATGTTGATGCATCAATCTAATACTTAAAAAAAGCTCCATATTCTATATGTATATCTCAAAATTAACATAAGTTGCCAAGACATTAATGACAAAACTCAATTTCTGGCAGAAAAATAAACTTTTCAATACTTAAATGTTCCTTTTTTATATTGATGAAAGAGGTTAGTGAAAGATTCAATTTACCATATAGTTTCGAATATTTTTAGAACATTCGTTTCCTTTGTCCCAAGTAACGTCAGATACCATTAATAGACCTCTCTCTTCCATAATAAAAGGAAATGTATGTGTGTCGTCTGTAACTGAAAATCAAAGCTTCGGATAGCGGCGAAATTCAGTACAGAAGTTCAATTGTACAGATTCAGTACAGATTGCAAAATGTCAGTTCTCAAACTCAAGACTCAAACACTGTCTTAGAAGTTTAGTTTAGACCTTGAGTAGTATAATATTAGCTATTTTTTAATTGCATGAATGTGAAAGAAACATACAACATTTTTGGCATATGGGATTATTTTAATATTATAAATGTGTTTTTGTATTTGACTTAAATTCAGCTTCAAAATCAGTTTATTCCAGCAGATGACATGAAATTATTTTCATTCTTAATCAGGTTCCAGCTGTAAACTTAGGGTATAAAATATGACGCGATATGAACTGAATTAAAAAATATGAAAATCTAGCTCTTAAATGAAAACTTTCGAAAAACAACAACTGATTTATATATTATAAATCAAACTTATCTAACTAAAATTAGTTTTTAACTCTGGTTTGCGATTCCAAGTAATTCAGCACGCTTATTTAGGGCGTATCTAAAGATCTTATTTAGACATATTACACACGCTTTGTACATCGGCCACATGTTTAATTGCCGTAAGCCCTAGGGTTGACTGTGTGGTCTGGGCCTTCAACACGCTTTGTACAATTAACTTAATTTTGCATAGAAAAATCGAATTAAAATAATGATTTCGATTCAAATGAATTTGATGCAATTTGGAAATTAAGTAGTATCTATAACATTATTATTTAGCAGACGCTTTTATAAACGACTTACCTGAACAACGCCGGGTAATTTGTTCTAATGGTACATGTAGAGAAACAGCGAGTTAATATTGAGCATTAGTATATCTGTCATTTGACTGTTTTTTATGCAATATAACGTAATGAATTGATTCTACGTAAATGTTACGTAAGTTTACTTTTCATTGTTTAGAGTGACATCGTAAGTTTCTAATCCGCATGGTTCACCGATATGTCAATAACAAATATTATGTTCAACTTATGACTCTCTAACAGGTTATCGAATTTCTACATTCATGGAAGTAACACAAATTAGAAAGTTCTTATAACTTTGAGCCCTTTGAGGAACAATAGAATTATTGATGTAATCAATTGCAACAAACATAGACATTTCATGGAAATCATTTTATTCTTTTGTGAGATATCACATTCTTTGTAATAAATCAGGAACAACTTATTATATCTTCCAAATATGTGCCTTGTTAGTGCTCTTCTGGATAAAAAATCTTATAAACCATTCTTGTCGTAAAAATCACTTAAGTGTGCACAATTTCGTCCATCCAATATTTGTAATTTTTATATATTTTTTTTATAAATACTAATTTAGCAAATTTTCCAAATGTCTTACATAATTTAAGCCTGCGCGGGCCGCCTTGAAAAAACTTAAACCTAAAAATTATTATTGACTATTCTGGTAGAGAAAATAATAAATACTACAACTGGAGAAATCGTTATACATGGTGAATACTACTTCGCTACGATGTGGTGAAGTTTCATACAAAAATCATTCCGAACGTTCATCCACGCTATTAGAGAAAAGATGGGATGGTTGTTTCATTATTTTGCTATTGGAGGATGCAATTGGAAACCGATCTATCTTTACCACAGTAGTTCTGCTGTTGATAGCTTTTTAAGCTTTTCTAGCTGGTTAAGTCTTACGGAGAGTACTAAGCAGACTCTCGAAAAGGAGTTTCCCTTTGGTGTTTGCAGTAGCATGAGTAGCTATGTCTTACAGAGTAATAACATTTTTTGCGTATTATTGGCATTGTGAGACCAGAAATAGATCTCACACTTTGATGAGACCAGTTTATAAGTGTAATTTACTGTGTACAAAACGGCAAATAATACTGCCAGTCTGGATGGCTCCGAGATTTACAACACGTGAACCCAAAAGATCACAAAATCATAAATTTAGGGGCGCCAAGGCAATAGGGACCTAGCGGGTCCTTACGAGGACGTGAACCATGCCATTGGATAAAGATTATCCAATGGAAAAGGGTGCTTGTTACGTCACTCTCAATGCTACAAATGAAAGCAAGGGGGAAAATGACACCCCCGAGAAAAGGAGAACCATAACCTGTTACCTAATAAGAACACTGGTTGAGACTTTGCAGATAACTTGGATCATGACTTGAGTAGATGTGTGCACGACACTTGTGCTAATATTTGGGCGGCATTATGATTTAGAGATGACTTAGAATGCGATGACTTGAATTGTTGAATACAGACTTGTAGAGTGTTCCTTAGATGTTCCAAAATAATGGCGAGATCTATTGATACGTGAGTGCAATCAGAGTACGAGAAGGAGCCACACACCGCGAGTTATGGCGAGTACGAATTACTCATGCCAGCATTTTGATATATGATCATAGTCCAAGACAGCCTTGAAGGTATGTGTTCATCAATAATCAAAGGTCGTAGATACATGTTAAATAGTTTTATTCATACTGGTCTCACACGTCTTACATGTTCCCCCGCCAAAACCAATAATTAATTGTGTAATGAATTAATAAGTGTTTATGTTGTTAATAAATGTTTTATTGTTAAAGTTTAAATGGAGTAATTTACTATTATTCTAATAACTTTAATATTATTCTAATAATATTCCTTTTCAGACGTCGCACGCAAATTAAATAATTGAAGGGTTATTGCGAAGACAACGTAGTAGTATAATAATGTTAATTATAACTTTAACTTCAGGTTTTATTTTAAAATGTGTACCACAGGCATTACTGGAAATCCAACATCAGCAAAACTGGTAATTTTTTTTAGTGACGAAATTGCAAGCAAAGCAGCAGTACTCGTTTCGGGAAAATAACTAACCACACAGTCGATAAAACTAAAAAAATTACTACGGTTTCAAATTTAGCAGATGATATGTAGTTCAGTGACATATTAATATTGCTGTTAAAATTTATGATTCATAAATTAAAAGACTTTATTACCGAGTAAAATATAAGATCAACCATAGTTTACAAGAAAAATGACTAATGCTCACTAACATGTTGTATTTTGTGTGGCTGTCACTCTGTGAACCAAAGCTTCGCCTCTCTACAGATTGTAACTACACTTATGCCATCTGGTGGATCATATTTCGTTTGATGATTTCATTATCGGTAGCAAAATTGCAAACACTGGAGAATATGTGAGTACATATCTTATTTAGGTACTTAAATCGTCATTTCATCTTTGAAATATGATATACCAGTTTCATAGTTGCGTATTAATTCCTGTCACAAGATAAAATATTGTAACAACATGAGATATTGATATTTCTACTTCTTATTCCAAAACATTTTTGTATTATATGATCAATTTCAGAATTTTCGCGAATTTCTTAACAAAAGAAGCCAGACTGATTTAGATTCTTAATAGATTTGCATATCAATCTGATTTTCCAAGAGAGAAAATAAATTATTATGCATTACTTTTCAACTTTCTCCCTTTCGTCATTTTTTCATCTCAGCGTAAACGAGTCTTTAAGTCAATTTTATTTAGTAGTGCTCTAATCAATACTGACGATAAAAGCGTTTGACTTAGCAACAGACTGCAGAAATGGAAGCAAAGTAATTTTCTTATAATGCCATTTTCTTCTGCTCGTGAGACGATTTCTTGTTTTCATCAAGAAATAAATATGGATGAGAAACAGTCATTTTCAACTTTCCCGAGAATGCTTGGTATATGCAAAAGGAAAAAATTTCCATGAATTCGACTCCCTTAAGGATTTCAATGACTTTAGAATTCGAATCAATCTTTTCTTTCAATGATTATTGCATGGCTGTTTGTATATATTTCTGTAAACCTGATACTATAGGAATGATATTTTTGGAGCAATTGAGAAATGTGAGAAAATTTTATATGATTGTTTTCATCAGTGACCGTCAGAAGTATATTGGTTGATATACGATAAAAGAACGAAGATTTCTCACCAATTTTTCGAAAATAGATAAAACATAAAATCTCGTTGAAAATATTTAATTGTCATTCTATTTCTATTTTTTTTTATATTTCAAAGCAAAATATGACATTTAAAGGAAGTTATCATGCCCTTTGACTATGGCACTGCTTTCATAACAAGAAACTCATAAAGAAATGTTTTATCCAAATTTATTTGTATTTAATACTTCTGTAAACTATACAATATTTTGATGTTACTCAATGGCGATTTATTGGCAAATAACTTTCAGTACTTCACACTTAAGAATATCCGGCCACACAGAAAGCTACCATTAGCCTATGGGTTGGTCGTGTGGTCTGGGTTTTCTACACTTAAGAATAAAGCAAGAAAACATATATTTTACACCAACTAACTGAATTTACCACTTTTACTTGATCATACTTGCAGATATTATGCGCGCAATTCATAAAATCATAAATGCAAAACACCAAAGTGTGGTGTCACACTTTAAATACAGAACAAGTATATATATATATATATATATATATATATATATATATATATATATATATATATATATATATATATATATATATATATATATATATATATATATATATATATATATATATACGAGCCGTTAGTTATTTGCCATAAACTAGCATTGCTGCTTTTCTTACAACGACTTACAGCTACTACTCTGCAGGACATAGGTGGTTCTGCTACTGTTAAAACCAAAGTGAAACGTCCTTTTGGAAATATAGTTAACACTTACTCTAAAACTCAACAAGCTAGAGAAACTCTATAGACAGCAGAGTTACAGCGATCTAAAAATATGTGTTTCCATATGCTCCTTCTGATTGCAAAAATAATAAAAACATATCATTTTTATGTCGTGTATAGCGGCAGAGCAGCTGTAACAGCAAGAAAATTTGTCATTATCAACCTTCCAACGTTTGGCAAGCATGGAAGTGACCTCCCAGACCATTAATAGAAGACTACGAGAGTGGAATCTACACTCGGGGCGCCCATTACGCCGCCTATCACTGACTAGAATGCAACGTCACTAGACATTGCATTGGAGTCGGATCCGATCAACGTGGAATTGTTCGAATTGGGAAATTATTGTTTTCAGTGATGAGTTCCGTTTCGAACTAAGTCCCGACAACCAGCGCGACGACCAGCGCAACATTCCAGACATCACCAGGATCCTACTCTTACTGTCACGCGCCACACGGTCCGACAACTGGGAGTTATGGTCTGGGGTGCCATTTCATTTGATAGCCGGACCTCTTTGATAGTCCTCCGCGGCACCTTCACAGCACAGCGATACCTTGCGGACATTCTACGACCCATTGTATTGCCATTCTCCTCGCGACATCCCTGGCTAACTTTTCAGGAAGATAATGCCAGGACACATACAGCACGCTTCTCTATTGATTGTCTGCGTGCTTATGACACAATTCCTTGACCAGCCAGATCCCCAGATCTCTCGTCTATTGAACACATTTGGGATGGGGTGGGGCGTCGCCTGCGACCATTCCAGAATATAGACGAATTAGCTCGTCAATAGGAGGCCATTTGGGACGCCATCCCTCAGAACGCCATCTGGCAACTTTATGCATTAATGCCACGTCTGTTTAACAGCTTGTATCAAGGCCAGAGGCGAACCAACGCCATATTGACGTGCTCAATTTGTGTAGGTTTTTCAGTGCAATAAATTGTACAATTGTTCTGAAATTCAAATCATTTTTTTTTCTGTACATCCACATGACACGTACCAAATTTTGTCTCATTTGGATAATTCTTTCTTTGTGCGTCTATTTTTTTGTCTTTTAGAGTATATATCCATTCCCATTACAAATGATTGCACTTTGCCTACCACACTCAGTTATATGACGTAAAAATCTATTATTTTCACCTCTGTAGGATTGCTACACCGAAAAATTTGGTAAACCTCTAATCGGTAAACACTACAATTTCACTTAACAAATATACGGCTGATAAGATAACGGTGTATAAAACGACGTTAATGTAATTTCATCGTTCTATCCCGCCCACACACACTCCAAAAAATAGTTTTCACTACCATCTAATTTATACAGTTGTTGGCAAAACGCATATGACGGCAATGGTTTCAAATTATAGATTGTAAAGAATTAGATACTCGAAAATCTTGTAGTGAATATCCTGCGTTTATTTTCTAATTGGAAAATAACGTAGCATTCAGTCTGTCTAATAGTCTGCATCTGCGGTGTATCGAAAATGTGTAGAATATTTGTGTATTGAGGATGTGCAAAAAATGACTTGAATATTCCTACAAATATTTCTTTTGCTAAATAAATATAAGTTTATTTCTTTTTTCATTAAAAAACATTTCCTATGTAATAGAAATATAATAAATTTCGTATTTTAATAATATTCTTAATAAGTATCTAATGCTCTTTGCAAACACCCTGGAAGCTCTTGTTTACCTAAACGGGCTTAACTTTTGCACTTTAACAATATCAACATCCTCGCGGATCCCATTTATAGAACCATAGTCGCCACAAACAACTCGACTGATTTGACGATCTGAGTGGAGTGTGCGAGGTCGCGCTTCTCCTTGGTCCTGAAGAAGAGGGCTGTTTTGTGTTTAAAAATCGTTAAACCAGTATATATTTGTGCGTCTGCTGTATTTACGAAGCAGACACATGTTTTTATCTTATATTTTATTTTATATATTTTTATTTTTATATATTTCATTTATTTTATATTGTATTATATTATTTTATTTTATGTATTTATTTTATTTTAGATTACATTATTTTATTTTGTTTCCTTATTTTACCCTGGTAGACAAACGTTATCCACTCATCTACTTTCCAAAATTTCTTCCCATCTATTAATGTATGACTCCATGCTTTAATGCGTTTCAAAAAGCTATTCGAGCATATTTCATTTCCATTACAAATAGCTTATTTCACTGTGCTTGACACGCTGTCTGATGCACGCGGTTTTCTGATATAAAGACTGCAAGTAAAAAGTTAGTTTTTATTACTGAATGAATAAAACTTGAAGAATAATTATGTAGATTTATATAATATTAATGGTCTAATTTGTCTTCGAATTTATGACCTGACATTAAAATATACAGATATTTGACGAAAATTAAATTTATAAGTCATAATTGTACAGTAACCAATTTCAATAATTTTTAAAAGACCGAAAGCAGATAATATCGTATAATGATGCTTAGCATATTATGAAGCAGAATTGACCGTAAAACCAAAATCTAGTATAATTAAGAAATGATTTTAGCGTTTATCACTCTATATTAACAAAACCACCAGCTGAAAACATTTTCAGAGAATAGAAAACATCTAATCTCGTACGATGAAATTTAGCATAGAACAATCCAAGCAGGATGGACTGCACCGCAGTGAGTGGACATTTAGAAATACTTTTACTAATTATCACTCTCTAATAAGTAAAACTGTGCATGTATGAAACGTGGTTATTCCATATTACCCCAACAACATATCCTGCGATACATTTACAAAACAACGTATCCTGCTGTACATTACGTACCAAGTTTTTTATACATTCTTAAGACAACTTATTCAATTAAAGAACATACTAATTTTTGCTCTTAAGCGAACTAATACCACTACCTTAAGAATACTAATTTACCCATTAAAAAGGAAGGTGAACCATACACACATTTCTCTTCATGTCAAATCCCTACCACTGTAACGTAATTGGTATGTGTTGTGTTTAATTTAAAATGCATATTCAAAAATATGATTTTGAATACAATAACTCTGTGAAATAAATTTTCAAAGAATTTAAGGTCTAGTGGATGATTATAGAGTTAACTTATGGTTCAAAGTTATCAGTAATGCAATCATTGAAAGAGAAATAGAAAGCCACGATTCAACCACTATGATGGGTTATGTGATAATCAATATCAAAACAGGAAACAACATACCCTTCTGTGGCAATACGAAATTACAAGTCACTTTAGATTATTAAATTCATTATTTTAAATCACATTAACATTGCCGTAAATTCATATATAGTTGAATTAACATTTATACGTACATCGCTCGTTGTTGTGTCGCAATAACCCTCCAATTATTTTTACCTTTTGTGTAAGTCCTGAAAAGAATTATTAATTAATATTAAAAAGATTAGACTATTTAAAACTTAAACAATATAATTTATTTACAACATCAATTTATCACTAACAACAATTTATCATAATTATCAACTATCATTTAATTACTCTAGTTATGGGGGATATGTGACCAGTACTAGTTAGATTTCTAAAGTGTCTAGGACCGGGGAAATGAGCACATACCTTACAGTTTAATCTTCGGCTCATCACGCTGAGGCTTGCATCCGTCTTATTGCTGACCGTACGACCATAACTCTTTCGTGTGTGGCTTGCATCTCGTACTTATAGTCAACTGCAACCTCTTTCGTATGAGTATCTGCTCCCAACTCCTTTCGTATCCGTCCAACTGCTACAACATTTCGCATCCGACTTACTTCTGCAACATTTTGTATATGAGTTGCTTCTACAACATTTCGTATCCAAGTAACTTGTGGTTCCTTCGGCGGGGGGGGGGGGGAGGTATCTCCGCCCTTCTTCCCCTGGGTGCTCATTGTTTCTTCTGAACCCAATGGCATCACTTGACATTTATCAAGGCCCCTCTTAGCCCCTTTGGCCTGGGACACCCAAATTTATTGTATTTGACCTAAGAGTTCAAGTTGTTGTAAACACCGGCGCCAGCCAGAATCGAGCTTTGTTAGCCGTTCTATGCATCATAAATATTGCAATAAAAATGCCTCATGTGAGAACATATTCTGGCCTCACACCTTCGATACTTTCTTAAGACAAATTATTCAATCAACGACATTCAGCATATTAATTTTAGCTCTGAAAACGGAAGATGAACAATAAACACATTTCACTTCATATTAAATCCCTAACACTGTAATGCAAATTTTACGTGCGTTTATTGAAAAAATTATATCCAAAAATATTATCTTGAATATAATAATTCTATGAAAAAAAAATTCAAATTATTCAAATTAAGTCTACTGGATAACTATGGAGTGAACCAATGGCTCAAAGCTATTACTACGGAAATCATTGAACGGGGAAATAGAAGGTCACAATTCATCCAATCATAGGCGCCGACTACGGGGGGGCAGAGGGGCACGAGCCACCGCTGAGCTTCTCCAGAGGGGGCAAAGCCCCCTCTGGGAAATTTCAAAAGTTTTTTCTAACTTCATATTTTACTAAATACCAAAAAATGAAATTTTTTAAACATAAAAATAATTGAAAGAAAATCCTAACAACGTAAATGTCACATTTCAGTTCAGTCTTGTTCACATCGTCCTTACCATAGCTCCCTAAACTATCTCGCACACAAACCAAGCTCATCTTTATTCCCAGGAAACATGTTTACGCTAATGACAAAAACACCTGTTTACCAGAACTTTTTCGACTGACCACCTAATTCAAAGAGAAATGGAATATTTACAACCATGTTATTAGCATTTCCAAAAAATAACTATTTCCCTCCAGTAATAACTATAAATGATTACCACGAAGTAGAGATGACTTATTTTGTCTACCTAAAGAGATCTTATCTGTAATTACTCCTGGATTCTATATACCAGTGCTGTCTTTACAGGTGGCATCCATTCCGTTTGAAGCTGCAAACCCCGCGGGCACCGTATTCGTCAGGCAAGGGCCAGAGGGAGCTAAGCCCCCCCCCCACACACCACACTATGTATACTCAGCCCACCCCCCTGATAAAAATATTAAAGTTTTAGTTGTGATAAGAAATGTCAACCAACATGTCATCCAAATTTTGCATAAAAATATTATTTATGAGATTTTTCTTTATAAATTGCTTTGTTTCAAAGATTTTTTAATTTAGCTGAATGTGTGGTTATAGTGATGATCAATTTATTTACATATTTAATTTAAAAATATTTAAATATAGACAATAGTATTTGGATACTTTTATTGCTGGGTTCATTGTTTTAATTTAGTGTGTCAAAATCAACTGATGGATAGTAAAGAGTTGATATTAAGCGTTAACGTGTATTAACTTTTAGATTTTTTTTGATTAATTAACAGCTTTGCTACTAGTTAATGCTTATATTAAAATCCATTGTAATTATTATATATTATAATATTGATGCATAGGAACTATATGGATTTTCCTAATCAACTCTTAGCTTACAAATATAAATAGGCATAAAAATATTAAAAATGACTTTCATACCCACAAATTTAACGTGCCCGTACACGGAAACAGTTTAGGCAAAGCCGGAAATCTAACTCGGGTCCTCCGAGTACAATCCCCGTGACTTAACCACTCGGTTACCTCATTCCAAAACTGTTGCTTGTAAGACAATAACTTACAAGACTTCCTTGAGGAAAGCATATATATGTCAGTTAGGAGACTACAGTTGCTTCGATGGCATTATAACCCTCCCTCTCTTTTCAGGCCAAAATAACAATATGCGCTCTTAACAACCACTACTGCCGTTCGTTGGGCAGTTCGTTCTTGGCGGTTGTTAAGGGCGCAAACTGTTCTTTTGGCCTGAAGAAGGGACTTAAAATGACCTCGAACCAATTGTAGTCACCTAACTGACATATGCTTGCTTTCTTTAAGGTTGCCTTGTAACTTTTATATAACTTTATCGGATTGTGCCCCCCCTGAGATTTTGAAAACTCGGCGCCTATGCATCCAATCACACAGCTATGGTGGGTTTATGCGACAATCAATATCAAAACTGAAAACAAATTAAACAGTCAGGTTTTTAGGAAATATTACTTATAATATTAAAATATAATTTTTTGAAGATGTTCTTTCGAAAACTGTGTCGTAAAAGGTATTTCCGCTGTAAGCAACATCTATAAGAAGTTTTGCACGAAGTTTCTTAATCGAGAGAGGGGAAAAAAATAAACGCTATTTTCAAAAGTTTAAGTCCGATTTAACAAAAACCTTCCTATAATGCATAAAATTATGAAATGAAAAGACGATTTAAAGAAAATCATAAACATATCTCCAAAATTCTGAATAATTCGTGATTAATTATGTGAATTATAAAACAGCTGTTTTGTTATAATTTCTTACATAATATATCAACGTATAAAATTCCATAGCTGTGCGAACAATCGTTGTTAAGTTACTTTACACACACCTCCCACTCTCTCCCCACACCTCCCACTCTTTCCGACCGTCCAAACAGTTACCTTAAACCTGGTAGGTAGGACGGTCTGTGTCTCAACCCACACCTCACACTCGGCCGTACAAAGTGCTGCTCATGTTCCAGGACGAGTCGGACGGTCTGGGCTTTCGACACACACCTCACAGACATACGGGCATACATGCACACACTCGTATACAAATACTCGTAGACAAATTGCTTTCTAAAAATGTTCAAAATATTTTCAGGAAATCTTATAACATGCATCGCATCTAAAATTCAAAAACATTCGAGGGAAATAAGACATTCTCTATGAAATAATATGATACATTAATATTACTACGTTTTTCACATACGTTGCACAAATTTTGGCTTTTAAAATCAGTCCTTTTTCCTGTTACATACATTTTTAGATGAGAAATCGATAGATGAAGTCAAAATGTATGGTTAAAGAAAGTATAAACTCCAATATTTAGTTTTTTGCGGAGAATCTTCAAAATTATAAATATGTAAACACAAGTAAAACAAAGTTTTAAAATAAAAAAAAGACTTTAGCCCTGGCTGAAGATTTCATTAACCATGTGTGCAAAAAGTTTAATTTTTGTTAAATATTAACCATCTGAACTTACTTAATTTTGCTTTTATAGCCATTTAATGGGAAAAATAGCTAATAAAATTTTAACACAACTAATCTATCTATCTATCTAACTATCAAGCCACTATTAATGTTGATATTGAAGATGCTTGAGATAAAATTATCTGAGATAAAATTATTAAAATGATTTGAGATAAAATTATTAATAAACTTCGTAATGTTTGTGTTCACATCAAACACATTATCAAAAATAACTATTTTGATAAACGATATATGATAGCTAAATGCTTTCATCTTGCTTCTGAATTTTTTCTATTTCTTTTTACTTTTAAGCATTTAAAATATTTATATTATACCACAAAATGTACTTAAATTACTACATGCTTCAATACAACCTGATGTTTTTTTTTAAATTTATTGTTAGTCATATTTTTACAGGTGTGTTGGAAACAACACCTTTTATACATAAAATTTGTTAAGTAGAAATCCGATCAGAAAATACTTTCTGCCATTTTTTTTCTGAAATATTACCGAAATGTAGCGCTGTAAGCAGATGTATGTCGAATTCCTAGGCACTATAGAGAGAACCATAAGCCAATTTGATTTTGGTGTTACTAAATTAATAAACGAAAAGTGTTGATTTTTACTGTTTTATACTTTTTTGATGAAATATCGTTTTCTCAAAAATTTTTCGATTTCAAAATTTTGGCGTATGCGCACAAGGTATACCTATATATTTTATATTTTGAGACTGATTATTATACAACTGCACATAAACAATATGTAATATTGTATACCTAAGGAATAGATATGTTGCTTTCTGATACTGATTAGTATACAAATGTATATAAACGATGAGGGATTTAAATATATTAGAATATGGTGTGCAGATATTTTTAGACTGACAATCTTAATTAATACACTATCGGCTTACAAGACGTACGTCGTAGTTAAAATTTTGGTCTGGATAAAACACCTATACCATGTTAAAGTTTGGGAAAACCTTGTTATAGGTTACAAGTTATCAATCATTGTTATAATTCAAAAGTTGTTTGTAAATTAGAAATGGGAAATTGTGATATTAATTCACAGAGTGATCATAATGAAATAATCCATTTTCAAAGCATTCTCAATAGATTTTAAAGTAAAATACTCTTTCTGCAAAGAATAAGGAAAACTGGAACAACGTATATAAGCACAAACAACACAATAATGCAACATACAGCTTTTCGAGGATTTGCTGGGCCCCCCTCGTCAGTGCAAGAAAATTAACAAACCCGAAATCCAAACTTCGTCTATGGCCCACATTTTTCACTGCAATTTTAAGAATTCGAAGTTTCGAAGCATTGAAACATTTTTTTCCTTACAATAAATAGAAAAAAGTGTTGTATTTTTAAACAAATGGTTTCATTCCCAATCACTATTTTCAAAGGTGCTAAGGAAAATATGAAAATAGAAATACCTTTCTGTGTGGATTTCTTTATAGCACAATATCTGACATTTCTAGTCTAAATTTTATTTTATTTTATTTTATTTAGGCCAACATTCATAGATAAATGTTTTCAACAGTAGCCGATTGGACCCAAATGAAACTTTTAGCCCGAAACGGATAACATTATTAACACTTTACAACAAAGTTGAAAAGTGTTTATGACTTTGTTCATTCTGTCTGTCTGTCTGTCCGTTAGCACGATAACTGCCATAAAAATGACTTAATCAAAATGAAATTTTAGTGTGATGTTCAGACGGTCTGTAGGACCTATGGGAATATAAATGAATAATATCACCTAATTAGTTTTGGATTGAACTCGGGTTGAAGAAATAAAATACATTGAACCCTATGGGACCAAATTTTTCAAACATTTTTTAAGCGAATTTAAAATTCACAAATTCCTTTATTTTCCCCAACCGCTTTATTTTTGCTTAAATTCTGTGCAAAAATGTTCTGAAACAACGCAATTGCAATATATTTGAGTTTAAATGATCATCAAACTTTAATTATTTCTACAACGAAACCTGAATTTCACTTACGGAAAATGTAAGCACCAAAATATGTAGAATGATTTATATAAGAATTGCTGCATTTCTTTAACGCAAAATTATTAGCTCATGGAGTTTGCAATATAACTGATATGAATGAAACGTTCATTGATTTTGCACAAAGAAGACGATTTTTTTGAAGTTTTTTTTCAAGTTTTAAGCATAGAGTTAAATTACTTCTACCTCCATGGTTTTAAGTTTTTAAATGAAATAAACTATTGCAGTATTGTGATGAAAGAAAGAAATTTTAAAAAAATTAAGAATGAAATGCTGCTTTTATATAGAGGCGATTTATCTTTCGATGACGTCATTTGAATAAAGTTCATTTGTTTTCGATGAAGTTTTCAAATAGAATAATCTATTGTAGTATCATGATAATTTTAAAAATCGCATGAATGTATCGCATGAATGTAGATAAATGTTTTCAACAGTAGCCGATTGGACCCAAATGAAACTTTTAGCCCGAAACGGATAACATTATTAACACTTTACAACAAAGTTGAAAAGTGTTTATGACTTTGTTCATTCTGTCTGTCTGTCTGTCCGTTAGCACGATAACTGCCATAAAAATGACTTAATCAAAATGAAATTTTAGTGTGATGTTCAGACGGTCTGTAGGACCTATGGGAATATAAATGAATAATATCACCTAATTAGTTTTGGATTGCACCCTGGTTGAAAAAATGAAATACATTGAGCCGTACGGGACCTAATTTTTCAAACATTTTTTAAGTGGATTTAAAATTCACAAATTGCTTCGAAAATTTTAGGTAATATTCAAATTGTTTCATAAAATATATAAAAAAAATTTCAGCAAAATATATTCAGTAGTTTTTTAAATAAAAATTAAAATAATAATAACACCTCTTATATGGAGCGATCACGTGACCATGATATGAAACGATCACGTGACCCACTTCAAAATGATATATGGCAGCCATTTTGTCTCAAAATCGTCATTTTTAAAGTTGTTTTTACTTCATATTGAGTGTTGTATCCGTCCTAAAACCACTCTATTTTTGCTTACATTATGTGCATCTACATACTGAAACAGCTCAATTACAATATATTTGAGTTTAAATGCTCATCCAAATTTGATTATTTCTGCAACGAAGCCTATTTTTCACCTATGTAAAATGTAAACAGCAAAATATGTAGAATGAGTTGTATTAGAATTGCTGTATTTATTTAATATAAAATCATTTAGTTCATGGAGTCTGCGTAGCTGATATGAATGCAATATTCATTGATTTTACAAAGAGAAGGACGATTTTTTTTCGATGAAGTTTACGCATAGAGTTCAATTACTTTTATAATTTTTAAATAGAATACATTATTATAATGTTGTGATGAATGACATGAATGGGAAATTATTTATGAATGAAATGCTACTTTTATAGAGAGAGCCAGGCGTGTTATTTTCACTATGACGTCATTTGAATGAATTTCAGTTGTTTTCGATGCAGTTTTCAAATGTAATAAATTATCGTAGTATTATGTTAATTCTAAAATTATTACCGAGGAATGTATCACATTTTAGAGATGTTTAAACCAGGCAATTTAAATTTCAATGCCGTCATTTGAATGAAGTACATTTTTTTCGATGAAGGTTTAAGTTTTCAAATATAATAAATTAATGTAGTATTGTGATAAGTTTTAAAATATTACCGAGGAATGTATTGCATTTTAGACATATTTAAATAAAATTGCATTGAAGTTGGAAAGTGTTTCATAATCAATGCTTTAAACATGATTGATTTTTCTTGTTCTATTTCCCCACAGAATATGAAATTTCCAAAAATAAAAGGCAAAAAATGTTTGTGTTAAATCCATATGTACCAATAATGTGTAGAAAGTGTGTTGGATATAAATCATGAGTTCGTTTCATTAGTATAATTTCAAATTATTTTACATTAGTCCAGCAAACTGCGGCGAATAACGCAACAGTTAGTAGAAATAAATAATATATATATATATATATGTAACTGAAAAACTGCTGCGAATAAAACAGCACTTAGTTGAAATCAGAGATCGAGCTAGAATTTTTCATGAAGAGTAAAACTACTCCCTGACTTGGTTTGAAGCAGTATTTTGCTTTCCAGAGGAGTAATTTTTAGTAAATGTACAATTACACTCAAATTTCCAAGTATTTATTAAATTTGTTGTATTTTGTATAGAAAAAATTACAGGGTCATCGCCCAACAGAATGTAAATTTCTGACCTTTCTACGTTAAGAAAGAAAATAAGATTTAAGAAGTGAACTATAGTCTTTATTTGTGTTAATAAACAAAATACATTGTATATCTCATATCACAATTAGCATACTTTATAAACTTAATGAAATGAGTTTTAAAATGCTTACTAAATTTTGGACTTTTGGGATCACATTTTTCTATATTTCCTATCAATTGTTCAAGTAGAATAACAATCTTAATTATAAATTTCTCATTGTGAAATTCATGATGAAATTTCTTAAAATTGTTACTTTACATTTGGCTTCGTTTTTCTATATGGTTGTAAACAAACAAGAGGAAAAGAAAATTAAAAACCTATTAAGTAAAATAATTTTTATTTTTTCCATGTAAAATTCCAACCTTCTTTGTGTTTAGCTTTTCCATATAGGAACAACTTTCTCAAAATTAAATTTATATTCGAGCCAAATCTGTTTAATTTACGATTCTAAGAAAGATTTTTTTAAGTTTTTTGTTTACAAAATCGGTGCGTAAAAATACGCATTACTTAATTTGTAAAGCGTATTTGCTTATTTGATAGCGTGAAATACGCGTATAAAGGCGTTATCTCGATCTCTGGTTGAAATAGATATAATATATATGTCACTGAAAAACTGCGGGGCATAACGCAGCAGTTAATTGAAATAGATAGAATATATATGTTAGTGACGGACCAATCTCTATATGTATATATCGAAATCATGCACATGTCAATTTAGAAGTGTACATGTTGATCATTTTTTGCCGCCGTCTCAAGTTTCTCTGTCACGTAGCACGAAATTTATAGCATACAAAAATATGAAATTTGGTACATTTGTAGAGAAATTTTATGGAAATACACTGATATAAACCATTTTTCGATTTATAATTCAGTTTTGTAAATATTTGATGGCAAAGTCAAAGGAAGAATTTTTGAGCTGCGAGTTCGCATCCTGGATTCGATAGATGCTAAAGCGATGAACCCCACTTTTCCGATTGCGTTATCCAAAGGCATACTGAACGAACGCCAAGCGTGTTGGTCTAGAGCACCATTAGGTATCTCACACGATCTGACCTGCTGAGAATTGTGGGTAATCTCAACAGCAATCGGTACATCAGAGAAGTTCCGGAGCCCAAAGTCGTACACTTCCTGCAACGCATTCCTAGAACTGTATTTCAACAGCGCAAAGCCCGTCCACATGTTGATTGGAATGCAACTCCTTTCCAGCACAACAGATACAACGTCTTCCGCGGCCTGCCTATTCACGGAATATGTCTCACATTAAACATGTCTGGGATTACGTCGATCAGCGTCTCGTTTGTTAGACTCGTTCCGTAGCTACTACAGCTGAACTTTGGGTTCGGAGAAGCAATCTTGAATGTACTTCCTGAGGTACAAATTCAAAATCTGTTTGATTTGATGCCATATCGCATAGAAGCACTTATTGCAGAGCGTGGTGGCTTCACAAAATACTGATTTTCGACATGTAATATTGTGTTTTTGCTTTGTAAATTTGATCTTTAATTTGTATCAATACAGATCGTTTGTGGAATGAATTTCATTCAATTCTGTTGTTGCAATTTTTACAATCAGGAGTATAGATGGAAATGTTATTAAGTGGCACTGCATGCCTCATGTAGTTACTATGTATCACGAATTCATCAAATAAATATATCCCTCTTTTATAAAATATGGACCTTTGTTGCTTGTATATATTCCAAAACGTATAGTATTACGAAGTATCCTCTGGAATCGTGAGTGTGCTCGCAGGATATAAGAATGAGTCTAAATTTCAGGATAACTAACAGCGATGCCTCCTTTTATAGACTCTCTATAGAAACTTCTGGAAATCTCTCCTATCTCGTAAAATATTGGTTATTCCAAGGTGTTTCTCGAACTTTCGAAAGTTGCTAAATGTCGCCAAATAAGCGATAATTTGCCAAATATGGCAATCATCTTCTGAACTTCATCTGGCAACCCCATATTCACGTCATCGGAAGGATTACCTATAAGGGTGTTTTCTTTGTCTAGTTTTCAAAAGTGACTTTAGTGAGAGAATTTACACATTCGTAACAATAGTTATCTCTAACAGAGAGGAAAATTCTTTAGAATTCAGTTACCAACTAGTGTCTATCACTCAAGTTGAAAAAAAGAAGTCATTTGTTTTGGAATTAACCTGATACTAATTAAAGCATTAATAATCTAAATAACGTTATAAAAAGACTGTCTTGAGTCTGCATTAGACTATATGTTAAGATCCTTAGCTTAGATTAAAACTTTTAAAGTCAGCTTCTGTTTATATGCTCAAAGATGCAGTTTTCAGCAATAAGAGCATGATTCAAATCAATATCAGCAATAAGAGTATGCTTCAGCAATAAGAGCATGATTTTGGAAACAACATCTATAGACGGGTTATCTGAATATTTGAATCTTTATGGGAAGATATCAGTTTTAAGAGTGAAAATAGCATTTGTTTTGCTGTGACTTTGATTTTAAGTAAAAGAACATGGTCATAATATTCTTAAACGGATACTTTTATACGTGAACAAATGCTTGTTGTTAATATATGTAAACATTGCTGATTAATATATATTTTGTCTATTTTTCAAACATGTGATTATGAAGATACGTCATAAGTGCAATAAATAAAGAATAGAGTTTACTGTTTGCAAGATTATTTGTTACCTTAAGTCGCCAGAAACATTCTTGTCTCATTATTTCATTAAGTGAAGCCATTTATGCGTCTACGCCATAAACCTAATAGATTTGAAAAATGTTTAGAAAAAATTATTTTTGATAAATCATAACCGCTAATATTTACATATTCTATATATCAGACACCTTTTTCTTATCTCAAATTAAAAATTTTAGGTTTAGTGCATACATAGTTCAGCATATATATTCATTTCTAAGTAAATTGGATATATTTTTTGTAATTATACGAAGACGGTTCTAGGTCAACGCACTCAGGCCTGTACTTTTAGGGTCGTAAATATTAAAACAAATTTGATTCAGAAAAGCTGATGGAATTTCATGATGACTCCTAAAAAGCTTATAAAATATACTGTTTCAATAAAATCTTATTTAGAAGACTGGTTTGATCAGATGAGGGATCTTACAGTTCTTTTTAAGAATAATTTTCAGATTTGATAAAGAAATATTGTATAAGCATGCTGCTGATTTAGAAATGGTATTGCCCGATGTCTAAATTGAAGAAATCCAAACGGTCAGAACCAATACATCAGCAAATCGCGACGGTAGAGTAATAGTTTGACAAATAATAGCATTAAAAAAAGACGACTTTCATTGTATGACGAATAGAAAAAAATATTCTAATTTCTTCGCCAAAATGAACTCTCTATTGCTATATAATTCTGATCGTATTCTTACACTGTGTAATAGTAATTTCTTTTCTTCAACAAATATAAGTCTCTGTTACTCTACGCTGTACTTTACTTATTCTATATTCTCCGTTTTAATTTAACTTTCAATATGTCCATACGAATATAGTTTAATAATCCACAATTGTACACCTCCATAGTTGTAGTCCATTAAAGTCTGACAGCTTTAGATAGAGTCTTGGAGCTTTAGATAGAGACTGGAAAGTTCGACATCTTCCTCCTCTATAACATCCGCTTTAAATACAATCAGAGAGTTTCGAACGAATTATTTGCAAAAATGAAGCTAATGCCTTTGTATATCCGAAGATGACCTTCAACGAAATGAGGAAATTCGGCATTTATTTCTAATCATGCTGCAAACCCCAGCATCATTATATTGATCTATTGAAGAGCTAATTAGCAGATCGAAAATTCGACTCGGTTTAAATAGCGTACATCTGACTTTTTGGTATAGTCTCAATTAGCATGATGGAATGTTGCGTCCCTTTTCATGTTAATTCTTAGAAAAATGCAGATGGAGCGAACTATCGATTTCTCATTTACTCCTTTACTGACTTGGGACTCATGTGTTAGAATCAATTAAGGCTTAATTTGTAACCATTTTTAACTTACTGCGTTGTTTACAAACTGTATTTTTACTATTTAAACAAACAAGAGATACTAGATACTATCGTTTTTCAAGCAATTACAAAAGAATTAGGTTGCTATAAGAATATGTTTAGTTTGTTTGCAAGTGAAGAGTTTGTATTACTGACGTTATTTGTAAGAACAAACTTACGCGGTAAAATATAAACTAATAAGTGATACAATGTTTTGATAATATTGAAAATTACTTGAAAGCAATAACACTGAATTCAGTCATATTATGACATTTTAATCTCTCAATGGTCGACTTTGATGTTTAAAAGTAACAGTAGCATTGCATGCAAGAATCATAATATGTTTAGGCTAATTTTAATAATATATATAAAACAAAATTTAATGAGTTACTAAATTAATTAATTTAATTCTTGATTCATTATGTGCTATAATCAAAAGGAACTAAGGCATAGAAATTTTTAGTTATGCCTATATAGAAAACGCAAACGTCTAAAAAGTAAAAAATTCTTTACAGATGCTGCATAAAATAAATCTGTAAAGGTATCAATAAAAATTTAAGGTAAAAAGCATAAGTTTGCTTCACTAAATATAGACAAAACTACTAAATCAATAAAGGCAAGTAGATGTTTGATAATAAATAGTTGCACCGCATAATCTAGGGAGCAATAATTGCCAAGCAAAAATTAGAGGAAATGAAATTAAAATGTCTAGGAATTCAAACAATAAACATGAATAACAACAGTAAGTAAACAACATTCAGTATCCATTTGTAACACGCATATTATGAACTTAAGTGCCCAATGATAAAAATAAATATATGGAAACAACCACTTTCTGAAGCTATATGAGAATCATTATAAACTAATATTACAAAAGTTTGATGTGGGCAGCACATGACTTTCTATGTATAATTATATAATGCAATGAATTTATTCCTTTTAGAGTCAAAATTAATGTATAAGATCCGCAGTACTGTGTTTTGTCGTAGAACTGTACATTTGGCGATTTTCCGGATAACAATATATAAAACGATTTCAAAGTACTCAATTAACTTACATTTCGCGCAACTCTAAACAACTATGAATATTGATGGCATCCTCAATAAGTGATATAGTCCATATCTTAAAATATTTTAATAATTAATTCATCAATTATACGTCGTTTTCATTACTTTAGCGCCATTTTTGCAATTTTGACGATATTTTTGTCAATCGGAGGCGAAATATAACAAAGCTGGCTATAATTTGCTAAGATATTCAACAAGTTCGCCATATTCATCACCAAGTGTTACAGACAAACGGAGAGAAGAGCATTTCTTATATACTACAAGATACGCCTGTCATATGACGTAAATCAGAATTTGCGAAAACTTACTTCCCATTTGGCGTCATTTTTATCAATTTGGAAACATTTTGTCACTTTGGAAACATTTAAAATAGTCGCCACGTTGGCGATGTACTTCTAAATTTTTCGCCAAGCGTTACGGATGAACGGACAGAGCAATGGGTTATTCTTATTGTTTACTCGTGAGCTCTTTCCAAGATATTAAACGTTCATCAATTAGTACTCATTTCCATTCATTTAGCGTCATTTTTATTTATTTTAAAAATGTGCAATCTCGGTTCTAGGGTTCTAAAGCTTATGTCAATCGTTTTCTAATGAAACATTACACAAGAAATAACTATTTACGTAACTTTATTAAATGTTTTGATATTTTGATGATTTTTTAAAATTTCACTCGAAAATTTAGAGGAGTTCTGTACATTCGATTGCGTTTAAAAACAATAAGCTTCCAGGATTTACAGATTTTAATTTGTGTACCAAACTTCGTTCAAATCGCTTCATTCGTTCGTGAGCTATCGTCTCCACAGACTCACTGACACACACACACACACACACACACACACACGCAAGCACTCACAGACATCCCCTCAAAGTTTGATTCGTGTTCAGGGATGCATGATACGTGCTCTCCCGTCGAAAACTCCTATTCGAATTGTCGACCCCATCACAATACGTTCCTTACACATTATACTGTGTATATAAGAAAAGTAAAAAATGAGTACACGTCTAACGGGTGTAATACTGGTAAGGTTCAAAATTCAAAAATTAAAATATAAATTCAGACTTTATAGATATTCCGAATCTGGAGTTTTTCTCCCAAGATGAGTTTATTGTTATGGTGGGCCCAGATGAGCTAGCCCCAATAATCTATATCTAACCTTCCCTACTGTACGTATGTCCAGAAACTGAGTAGAAACCGGTATCAGTTGCTACTTAAAAAAATAAGTCTAAAGAAAATATTGTTTTTGGAGTTTCTGTATTCAGTTAGAGCCCATCCACTTTCCTCGAGGTCTGTTTGGGTAACCGGGTAGACTACGACATATCACGCAACCGGATCGTGGTATGACGTGGTGTACAATCCAACTTCCTGTGTATGGGCCCGAGTCCACCAGGCTCAGGTTAATAGCACTAATTTGCCCCAATCTGCAAATTAGGGAACTAACGACCCTTCAGACTCAATATGAAACAAGTGGGGGTCCCTATTTTATAAATTATTACTAATGAAGACTAAAAAAACTCTGCTAGATATACGTTTGCGTTTTAAATTTCAAAATTTCATTTTTTTCCACCGCACGAAAACAATGCATTAATCTACACTACAAAATTTACACCTCCCCCCCATATATATATATATATATATATTCAAAACGAAATCTCAATTTATGTATACAATTCTACATCAAATTACCAGGATACTACCTAGGATAAGGCGCAATGCGGCTCTATAATCCGAAGCAGGATATAACTAAGAAAAAGTAAAAATATGTAAAGGGGGGGATGCCAGATAAATTGCATATAAATGGCTGTGAGGGACAGCGACCTCTCATTCCCGTTTAAAGTACTTTTATGTCTAGACAACGCCCACGGAAACCAATGCAATATAATGACAGTTCCCCGATATGTGCAAAATCGAAGGCACTAGAGCGAAGACAGAATGGAATAACGAGAGGTTGAAATTTATAATGTCAATCTGACAACCATACAATCCGGAATGCACAAAATTCTTCCTAAGTTAACTTTTTAACGCATGCGTACATCGTTATACACTGTTATGATGTCATATTACCTATGTCTTTTCTAAATGAGTATTCTTCTTCTTTAAAGAAGGAATTATAATGATGTTTAAGAAAATTTATCGGGTAATTTTTGTTATATGCTTCTCGCATGATTCTTTTGTTACTTATTATACAATCATTTTTGAAAGTATTATTGTGGAGATTTCTTCTGAGGTGTCCTGTGATGATATTACGGAAAATATTCTTAGTCAAATTTGAATTCCATTCTATGATTAGGTTAATTTTCATATCAAAATTGTCACGTTTGCTGTACAATACCGTATGAATTCCTTTTATATTGTTGTATCTTATGGTGATGTCTAGTAAATTAACTTCGTCTTTGTTAGTATTAAGGTTCTTGATCAGTTCCAGTTCCTGGGGATAAAAGCTAAAATCGAATTCAGGAGTATACAAGTATTGTCTCAATAGCACATCGTCCACGAATCTATAATATGGTAATTCATATAATATATGATTATCTCTTTCAAAATATGATAAATATATGTCTGCTAAGATTGAAGAGCAAACCCTCCCATAGGGATGCCTTTGATTTGTTGATAAAATTATTTTCCATTATGCAGCACGTTTTCGTATAAAACCAATTTGATAAGATCCAAATACCTACTGTAAGTGATTACATTTTTGAGATTGTATTCCTCGTGCACAAATAGAAGTATGTCATGTAGTTTTGAAAGGTCGATGTTGTTAAAAAGGTCACGGAAGTCATAACTTGCAAACTGTATATCTTTATTGCAGAATTTTAGACGTTTTACGACTTCATTGCTGTTTTTTATTTGGAAGTTTACTTTAGGAAGAGTTTTGTGCATTCCGGATTGTATGGTTCTCAGATTGACATTATAAATTTCAACCTCTCGTTATTCCTTTCTGTCTTCGTTCTAGTGCCTTCGATTTTGCACATATCGGGGAACTGTCATTATATTGCATTGGTTTCCGTGGGCGTTGTCTAGACATAAAAGTACTTTAAACGGGAATGAGAGGTCGCTATCCCTCTCAGCTCTCAGCCATTTATATGCAATTTATCTGGCATCCCCCCTTTTACATATTTTTACTTTTACTTAGTTATATATATATATATATATATATATATATATATATATATATATATATATATATATATATATATATATATATATATATATATATTTATATATATATATATAGGGCTGTCCTGACGAGAATGCAATTTCGAACTAACGCCATTTTTTGTGTAGTTTCACTTGATTGCTCTCCATATCTTGATCTTTGTTCTTGAGCTAATTATTATTGTCATTTCTCATTTTTGCCGTGTTTGCTTTTTCATTTTATATATATATATATTTCTATATATACATTTATAATTATGATTTTTGTATACTAATATTCCCCTCATTCCCGTTCCATTATAGTGTTGAATCGCACTTGGCCCCAATTGTAAAAATGCCAATAGTGGAATCGAACTCAAAAGAAAATACAGACGTGGTTAGTACATTAATTTTAACCCAGGAATTATATATAGTGCAAACATTTCCCAGTCTGGAAGAATTAGATTCCAGATGATAACAAGCAAGAAAGAAAAATGAAGGAATGCGAAAATAAGCACACATTGGTATATCAATCAAAAGAAATATTTATTCATTAACTTATTCATCATTTTGTTATTAAATTCAATTCAAAAGTATATTTATTCATCATTTCTATAATCACAATTTCATTTCAATAAATATTATTCTATATTCTATTTATCAAACAATTATCATATTAGAATTGATATTACATTATCATTTAATTCCAAGTGCCTGTATTAGATATTTAATTCCTTCAATTAGAACTTTAGTTCCAGAAATTTCATACAAAATTTACCTCAAGTTCCCGTGCAGAACAAAAGAAAAGAAAAGTTCCAAAGGTAACGTTCATGAGAAAAAATGTAGAAATTCGTTTCCAACCAGGAAATAAGTTCATCAAAAAAGATTCTCATCGTTCCAAATCAAAACAGGCGAAACTCTGATCTTCCACTAGTCCTAGGAACCGAAACTCGCCATAAGCTTACTAGGACAGCCCGGACGGTAGCACAGGAACTTCCTAAAATAAAAAAAAGAATTTTAGAATTTTTGTAAAGAAAATTTGAAATTCTGCCGGAACAGGAGCTTCTTCATCTTTTCAAAACAGGAAAGGTTTCTATCCGAAACAATCATTCCAACTACGAAAATTTAGCCATTTTGGCCAAAGCTTTGTCTTAAAGTTTTAAGACAAAAATTCAATGCATCCTCACAACATCGGTGTCCAGGCCAGAAGAGAGCGAGCAAAAGGCGAAAAATTCTCCCTTCTCCAAAAAGCCGCTTCCTGATTGGCAGGAAAGCGAGCGCCCAGCAACAGAGCCACAACACGCGACGCGACGTCACTCTCCGACAGAGACAGAATTCTTCCTCCAAACCAACCGTTCCGAACAAAACTCAATTTCCCCACGAACGGCAATCCGGACAAGGCTTAGCGAAAAAGAACCGTTACAAGCACGAAGGAAAGAGAGCTTTTCTCTCAGCAAAATACAAAAGGCTCATGGCGCACAGAATGGCGACATGACAATATAGTGACCTTCTATTCCATAAGTTACCATCTATTTTTATCCTAAGTCTTGTTCTATAGTTAGTTATTTGTAACAGATATATTAGAGATAGATGTTTTTGTACTTACCGTACTTTATGCATAGTTTTCGATTAAATAAATTTCAATTTTTATTTATATATATATACCTGGTGGTCAGAATTAAAACACCTCTACTCTGAGCTCTCTATACATCGAACTACTCAGTGTAGAGACTCAATTGTTGAACCTACTATTCAAGACATGGGGGAAGGGATTACGCGAAAAAAAATTAGTTCCAGAAACACCGATAGGTGGCGCTGTGCAACAGATAATATGCTGAAAAGACACAAAATAATAACAAAAAAACAAACACATGCGATATGGAATTTTTCCTTTTTAATTTCTTTTGCTGATATGAAAAAAATTAAGATAAAAAAGTGAAGAAACTTAAACTGTCATTGTAACTGCAATTTCGCACTGTAAGCACAAAAATCTGCATAAACCCTTGGTTTGCAGCTACTATGTTCTGGGCATAAAAGGGGATAAAACTCTATCGATAAGGTCCGTCTTCTTCTTCTTCGACCCAGACCGTCCGACCTACCAGAAAGGTGTAAGGTATCTGTTTAGACGGCAGGGAAGTGCCACCCAATTTAGACCGGAACCCAGTGGGGGAGGCATCCACAGGGACCGTACCCTCCTTCCCTTACCACCAACCTCTCGGAAGGACTTACGGACCCACATGTTTAACGTGATCGTACTCCGCATGAACACGGCGGCAGTTTGGGCAGCGGCGGGGATCGAACCCGGGACTACCGAGTGCAACCTCCGCCCGTTAACCACAGGGCTACCGCGCCCTCCTTGTGATATGAATGTTTGGTACATTCGAATAAAGTGTGTTACAACTGTGTATTTTGTGTCTTTTCAGCATATTTTATGTTGTACAGCGCCACCTATCGGTGTTTCTGGAACTATTTTTTTCGCGTAATCCTTTTCCTCATGTCTTGAATAGTAGATTCAACAATTTTGGAGCCTTTACACTGAGTAGTTCGACGCATAGAGAGCTCAGAGTAGGGGTGTTTTAATTCTGACCACTCGGTATATATACAGGGTGTCCCAGAAACATTAACTCGGCTTTTATTTCTTAAATATTGATCATAGACGTATATGATAAATTAAAATGTTGAGTAAAAAAAGGTACAAAATTGTATGAGATCGATTAAAATTTTTAAGGGAATTAAATTTTAAGACAAAGAAAATTTAAAATTTTATACGGCCCCGGTACAGAAACATTTCCAATGAGTAAAATATGCCTCATACATTAATAAAGTGATGAACAAAATTTCAGCATTTTATCATGAAAAGTCCTAGAGATACGAAAAGACAAAAATGCTGACTTAAACCACTTTTCGATGCATCGACATGGGTTTTCAGAGGGGAAAAATCATGTTGGCTGATCGCGTTTCAGGGGTCATACACAAATTACGAAATAAAACAATGATTACATAAATAAATAATAATTTTGTTATTTATTGGTACAAAATTACCTACACTCTGTAGAAATAATAATTTTACACAATGATTACAAGGCTTGTTGAAAATGTTTTCCACCCATGCCAAAGATCCATTAAAGATAAGGGGCAGATATTATTTGTCTATGATGCATTTCTGCGTTGCGTCATTTGCAATCTTGCTGTAAACATTTGCATTTTAATTAGTGATTAATCCCTCACCAACTAACCATATACATAAAACATATCTCTGGGACTTTTTATGATAAATATGCTGAAATTTTGTACATCACCTTATTAGTGTAAGGAGCACATTTTACTCATTGGAAATGTTTTTGCACGGGGGCCGTATAAAAATTTAAATTTTGTGTTTCTTTAAATTTAATCACCTGAAAATTTTTATAGATTTCATAAAATGCTGTACCCTTTTTTACGCAACTTTGCAATTTATTTTTATATATGTCTAAGATCAATATTTAAGGAATAAAAGCCGAGGTCAATGTTTTTGTGATACATCGGGAAACATCAATATCAGGGAAACCGAATCATTATTTACTAAGTTCACAAAACAATTATTATTATCATCTTCATTCAATACATTATAAACTGGCCATATTTTCAAGTAAAATAAAATTATACATTCCGCCATCTATTTCGAGAGATATTGGAGAGATCGATATCACTATGGAATCAACTAAATGTTTCTTTCTGTTTAACTCTTTCTATAACACTAACTAATCCATTCTGTTTTTAGATTTTTTTTTTCAACTTGGTAATTCAATTACCTCATCTCTGATAACAGTGCACACATATAGTACAGTTATCATAAATCCAACACAGGAAACTAACACACTGGAGCCAACCGTCTTTCTTCTTTGTTAAGTTATGCGGAGTATGAGCCATTAGCATAAATGAAGTGAGTCATTTTACTACCCTGATCGGGTAGCTGACTTCGTAAGGATTTTGTTATCTAAACATGGCACATCTAAAAACTTCTGACTTAAGTATAAGTTGCCTTACGACCAAAAGAAAACATACAGACTAAGTTATTTCATTTTAAACTGTTTATTAACAAAACACATAATCGATACAGCAACTGGCTGCAAACAGACACAAAATAGAAATTAAATTGCACATTCCCGTATAGTGACTGAATATGATTATTTAGATAAACCTGGGGTTTGAAGAGTAAATGGAGATTAGAAAACTCATCATAATTGAATAGGGACGGGCAATACGTACCCAATTACTTAGCTGATGTCTGGATACTTCAGAAGGCCCTCGTACGGACTAGATACAGTTGATCATGATTGTAGATATCTTGGCTAGCGCCTCTTGCTAGCTTATCTGTCGCAGGCCCGACGTGGATTGAATAGTAAGCTCCTCTTACAGCTTGCGAACGTGGGAACTCAAAACTAATACACACATGCACCATATTGCATTTAGTTTTCTCTCTTAACCGAACTAAATATTTATCCTGTACAATTACAGGATCGTAGAAATTATTAACTGACTTAGGATTGGTATACATAACGGAACCAGTTAGAAGCTCTAATTTAAAGTAAAACTTAATTTAGAACGTAAAGTAAATGAAATCATAATCAAATATTATATAGATTCTACACTCGATCCAACCAACAGCATTTTTGAAAGCGAGGTTTCTTTTAATAGGATCGACCGTACAAAAGTACCTCCAACCGCCCCATTTCCCGTCAGACATCAACCAAATTCCAAACTTCTTTCAGCTTATCAACTATCGGAGTGAGATATGACTGTCGGACCCCTAAATCATCAAGCTCCGTTCACAGAGCAGCGTGGCGAACCAACGCTGGGTATATCAGTCATCCATCGTTATTCTGGGCAACTAACCCTTACGTCAGTGCCTCACGACCATTTGTGACCACTTCTAAAATTTTGGTTAAACCAAGGGAAAGAAACCTGTTTCAATACATTACTACAAATTAAACCTGTTGATTTAATTTACACTACACCAAGTTGACACCATTTACATCGCACTTAATTTACATTTGACCACCAGACGGTCACAAAGAAGGAGTTGCAGCACATTATGTACATTTTACACATAAAATACACTTTCTTACAAATGGCATCGTTTCAACAATTTATTCTTTTATCTACGTTAACCATCGCAATGTTTTTTTTTCGTTTTTTTTAATTATTATTTAATACTCTCTTTATTATTGAACTTTTACGAACCTAATTTTCCAGTTTCTTTATTCGTCCTTCTTCCTCGCCTACTTTCTAATTATTTAAAAACAACCATTTTTGCGATTACTACAATTTGAAACCTTTTCTTTTGCCTCACTCGACTTATATCATAAGCCTCGCATTCACTTAGTTCGATCCCCTTTTGATCAAGAAATTTTAGTAATCCACACAACACAACTTCTCGTTCCCTAGCTCCCTTTAAACTTAATTCGAACAATACAATTCCTTAAGTTCGCAAACTTTCCTCAGTGGTCCTTTATGCCTTTGATCATGAAAAGTTAAAAATCAGAAGAACCCACAAACCACATTCATTTTCACTCATTCCTGAGAAACAAAATTGCATTACACTAACACACTTTTTACTACATGTAAAATACCCATTATATAAATGCATTTAACTAAACTTCTATATATACATTATATATATTACATTTTTTGCTACAATAATCACTGCTACATTTTTCATCCATTTGTAGGAACACACGAAAGTTGTCAATTTACAACCACTTAATTTTTCATTTAGTTTACACAAAATCATTATCTATACAATCAACGTTTGTTGATGCTTTCTGAGCTTAATTTTACTTCACATTTTCTAAAATATTCCATTTACAATTAGTTGGAACCCGAAGCATATTTAACAATATAAGTAGTTTAAATATATTGCACAAATTTCATATCATACATTTTACAATATTTACATTTTTACAAATCTTGCATTTTATAAATTTAAAAGTACATTTTGAACATTGACTTAACTTTTTATTTAACTGCTCGTCGAAATCCTTCCATATTGGCCAGTTTCGATCCTAGAATCCCCTATTTTGATGTCCTTTTGTACAAGGGGCCAATCTTCCAAATCCGGATCTTTAGGTGGCTGGCGTCCATTAGGCTTTTTATAGGTCCTCCTTCTGTGTTCTGCCTGAGATGAACAGTCTGTCGGAAACGTTTTCAATGTCATTCCCCTATAGTCGGTGTGAATCAGCTGTCATTGGGAATATCTTGACTTTCTCATTTCTATTGCATATTTTACATTTTTGCCAGTTTACTTTATTCTTCAAACCCTGCACTTTTGGCGCGTTAAGTTCTTTGACTTTCTGGTGTCTGGGATTTTTACGCTTTTCTTTTCAGTTCACATGTTTTTTTGTTTAAAATTTTTCCGTATCCTTTTCTGGATATTTCCCCACATTTTCCTGTTTACCCCATAACTATTGCACTTCTGCATGACTTCCATCCTTCAGATCCATTATCCTCTCACTTTTCACATCCAAATTTGACGTTTCTATTTAAAGAGATTCCCCACTGTGCGTCCAACTTTCAATTATGGATTCAAATCCACAAATTCACTTTTCCGTATTTCCTAATTAATTTGCAAATTCATTCCAATGTCTTCATCCGCTCCCTCGACCACTTTGGGATCATATTTCAATCTCGATTCTCATTTTGCAACCGCAACCATCCACTTTCAAATTACCTACAAAATTCAAATTCATAACTTCGTTCAAAATCTGAATTTTCATTTTTGCGTAATCTGCTTTACCTTCTAAATTTGACTCTATTCCCTTTTCAAATAATAGCCTTAATTCATAATAACTTTGAGCTTCTTAATTTATCTCGTAAAATTTGGGGGAATTTGAATCCGCATCTTTAATCTGTACTACGAAGTTATCTTCTAATTGTGAATACCTTTCATTTTCAAATAACTGATCCTTTTCTAAATCGTCTTCATGCTTCAACCCATTTTCAACTTCTATACTCACGAGTATCATGAGCTCATTTTGTACAATCAAATTCGCAATTTCTCCCCACATAACTCTTTCATGATTTTCCCAATCTCCTTCCTAATTTTCTGACTCATATCCGTAGTCTTTATGCCAGCTTTCAAATTCTTGCCGTTCTTTAAATCCCGGCAGTCCAATTCTCCATTCGGTAAATATCCTTATGTTCAGCGTTTTAAATTCTAATCGTGTTTCGCAGCTATTTATTCCTACTAGGATTCAGCTTGACCCTATAGTGTCCTTTCCATTAGTGCAAGTTTTTGCCAATCGTTTTTTCTTTCTTTTGAAATTTAAATTCTAATTCGTGTAAAATACACTTTACGGACCCTCTTCTACCGAATATTTGCTATCTTTGCCCTCATTTCTTTATGCTGGTTAAACAAGCCTTCCACATCTGCTTTCTACACTTTATAAGATATTAAAAAAAATACACTTGTGACACTTTTCGATAAATTGGGCAACTATTGAATCTGCATAATTTGCACGATTCTCATACCAAATTTGTACTTGTTGTTGTTGAGACCCAGACCGTCCGACCTACCAGAAAGGTGTTGAAGACCCAGACCGTCCGACTCATCCTTAGAGCAACTATTTGGACGGTCGTACCAGAAAGGTGTTGAAGACCCAGACCGTCCGACTCGTCCTGAGGACTTGAGCATCTATTTGGACGGCCGGGAGAGGAGTTGGCAGGCGTCCGGCCGATGTCCGGGCGTCCACAACAACCAACACCAAATTTATTGAATCTTTAAAAAATTTTTACAGGAGTGGTTACAAGGATATAAGCTAATAACATAGTTTTGCTAATATGAAAATATATCTGAAGACTTGATTACATTTATACTCTTGTAGACTTGAATACATTTTGTTGACTTATTTACATTATTGAAGACCTGATAGTATATTTACAAATGACATAATGATCTGAGATAATATAAGTATTATGATAGTAGTTGAAAACATTTTGAAGTTGACTATATATTATAAAATGGAGTGCAACAACTAAAGACAACACAACAAAAGCAGACGACAGAAAGGTGTAAAACAATTGTTTGGACGGTTGGGAAGTGCCACCCAATTTAGACCGGACCCAGTGGGGGAGGCATCCGCAGGGACAGTACCCTCCTTCCCCTACCACCAACCTCTCGGAAGGACTTACAGACCCACATGGTGAACGTGATCGTTCTCCGCGTGAACACGGCGGCAGTTTTGGCAGTGGCTGGAATCGAACCCGGGCCTACCGAGTGCAACTCCAGCGCGCTAACCACTGGGCTACCTTGCCCTAAATTTATACTTGTGTCATTTTTCTCCCACCACAACATTTTGCAACTGAGAATTGAAGATCAAGCCCTTTTCTTGATTTCTGATGCTTATCTCATAAGTATTAATTTCTTTTACAACTTATAAAACTTTGAGATCCGTTACTTTTGACTCTTTTGCTGTGTGTTTTCTTTCATAGTCATTGTGAAATATGTAAGCTCAGATGAAATTCCTCATTATACTACCCTAGTCGGGTTTCATTGCGAAGGAAGCCATCTTTTCAGGAGTCATTGTAGAGAATGTAGCTGGCTTCGTAAATATAGATTATCCTAAAACGATACAATTACAGACTTTTGTATTACGTCAAAGTTGCCTTACGGCCAAGGAAAAGCACACATACTAAGTTATTTGAATCTAAACTGTTTATTAACAACACACAAAACTGATACAGCAACTGGCGGAAAAACCAAAGCGGTACGTATCCAAAACAGACATTAAGTTGCACATGCCCGTATAGTGACTGAATATGAATACTTAGATAGACCCGGCGCTTCGTGATCAAATGAAATTTGAAATACTCATAATGATAGAATATGAACGGTCGATACTTATCCCATTCCTCAGCGGATGTCTGGTTACTTCCGAAACCTTCTCTTCTGGACTAAATCCTGTTGATCATAAATGAACATATCTCGGCTAGTACGTCTTGCTAGCTCATCTGTCACACGTCCGACGTGAGCAACACGTTCCTCGCGAACGCGGAAACTAAAAATTAATTTGGACACGCGTATGCACTGTATTGCATTCATCTTTCTCTCTTATCCGAACATAAACTTTATCCTGTTCTATTACAGGATCTCAGAAATTGTTAGCTGGCTCAGGATTAGTCTATATAACGGGACCAAGTAGAAACTGTTAATTTAATGTAAGATATAATTTAAAACATAAGCTGTGAAATCATAATCAATGGCTATATAGATCTAGAGTTGCAGCTTCTCCCTAATCTACACGTATATTGCTATCAAATTCATCCAACCCACTAACTAAACTTTCTTCCAAACGTATGTGCTGTCTACCTATGCCTTTTAAATTGATGATATTAACAGTCAATAATTTCGTGTTTTAAATATTTTTTTTATTATTGTTTGACACATTTTGTTATTGATTTTTGTATTTGTATGTTAGAAGTTTTCCTGGTAACTTTTTCTTTCGCAGTTAAAAACATATGAATGTTTAAAAAAACTAAAATCAGGCACTTAAAATGAAAGTAGCTTATTTTAAATTTCATATTTGTTGACTATTTGCTAAGTTAGAACGTTATAATAATAACGGAAGACAGACAGACATACAGACTCAGCAAGAACAATGACGCTTATTTTAACCTTGCAAACAATTCCCTATTTAGAATTAGCAATATCTCCCCATGTACAAAGTAGCTATCTGTCTTCAGAAAAGATGACAGACAGATGTTCAGAAAAGATGAACAACGCAATACTTTTTATTATCTTTGTATACATAGAATAATGAATAAGGAAAGTACTGTGATGAATACGAAAGTTTTAAATCGAGCTTTCGCTGGATGAGCACATTTCAAGCATCCCTGAACTAGAATCCAGTGATTTTATGGTTATATCTGTGTGTATGTATGAATGATGTATGTATGATGTCTGTCAATGAGATATCTTGCGAATGAATGGAGCGTTTCGAATGAAACTTGGTACAAATATTTCAGTTAGTGAATATTGAAATCCGATTGATTCTTAACATAATGGAATTTTCGGAAGACATCCAAAATGTTGGAAACACCAAAATCTTCAAAGAAGTTACATAAATAATAGTTTTTTATACAATTTTAATTAGAAATGAATTGCGTAAACTACTATAAACCGTTCACGAGATATTGCAAGTTTTTCAAATAACTTTATCAAAATATTTACATAAAATTAAAAAGTATTAATTATTAATTAACGTGAAATATATTCACTTTCCATGTGCAATATTATATGGCACATTAGTAAAAATCATTATTGTAGTGTATATTTAAATTTTTCCATTTACGTAATAGTTTACTTTAGGACCATTGTATAATAGTTTCTCATTTTGACGACCAAGAATTCGCTAATAAAATTATATGTTGATATATAAGAAAATCATTTTCTTCGTCTACCTGTAACGCTAGGCAATAAATATGTTCAACGTGATGGCTAAGCAAAATATCACCAATTTGGCGGCATTTTTAATGGCGCCAAATTAACAAAAATATCACCAAAATTGCAAAAATGACTAAATTAACGAAAATGACAACTTGGCAGTATTTCGCCATACATGGAAGAAAATTTCGTCATAATTCGTTACAAACATTTTGTTATAGATCTTAAGCGTCATGTTTTGCTGTGAATGAAGTCGATTTATTCCATTATGTATGTGTTGCCCACATTTGATTTCTAAAAAATATATTAGTTAAAACATATTAGTTAACATGAGACATATTAGTTAACATTAGACATATTAGTTAACATAAGACATATTAGTTAACATAAGATATATTTGTTAACATTAGACATATTAGTTAACATAAAACATATTAGCAAAATCAAGCACACATCCACAACAGAAGATCTTTATTTCACTTCCTATAAGACATACAAAAGTTTAAAAAAAAGGTCATAGCGCTTTCGAGCATAAGTACGCTCTTCATCAGTGGCTACACGGAAATAAAGTTTGAATCGCTCATATATAGACCAGATATAGCGACAAAATTTGCATAAACACAATTTACAAAAGAATCTACGTTTAGACAAGGATGAACCGTAAACAGTTTTTTTAGAGTTTCAAAAATTTCAACAACAAAAGAACATCATATTAAATTACAATTTAATTACAGAAATCGAAAAAAGGGGGGGGGGCAATAAAGCATAATCCCAAAGAGGAAGACGTTGTAAATTAATATTTGTAAGATAATTTTCAGCCTCTTTTTGAAAATACTTTCTTTTGATGAGTTGTAATAACCCTCGCGATATTCTCCTTTTTGAATCCCTTCTTATGTATATTTACTCTGAGTCCGTTTGTAATTTTGACCCTGTTATGAATTTGAGTTACGCTTGGCGACTCATTCTTGACTCCATGCAATTCAAGTGTCTGCAAAGTTATCTTTGAAAGTCTTCCTCTTTGGGATTATGCTTGATTGCCACCCCCCCCTTTTTTTTTTCGATTTCTGCAATTAAATTGTAATTTAATATACTGTTCTTTTGTTGTTGAAATTTTTGAAACTCTAAAAAAATTGTTTACGGTTCATCCTTGTCTGAACGTAGATTCTTTTGCAAATTGTGTTTATGCAAATTTTGTTGCTATATCTGCTCTATATATGAACGATTCAAACTTTATTTCCGTGTAGCCACTGATGAAGAGCGTACTTATGCTCGAAAGGACTATGGCCTTTTTTAAAACTTTTGTACGTCTTATAGGAAGTGAAATAAAGACCTTCTGTTGTGGATGTGTGCGTAATTTTACTATTTTAACATCAGACGTGATGCCGAATTATTTATTTATTATAAGACATATTAATTAACATTAGATATATTAGACATATAAGTTAAACTATGTTAGTTAACATAAAAAATTAAAACATAAGAATCATAGTTAACATAAAATAGCTAAATCATAGGAAACATTAAAAACATAAGAACGTGTTATCTAAATTACTCTAACAGCGTATAATGTGTGTGCCATAGGTTTTCGTACATATAGCACCATCTAGTAACATCTTCTTGAATTAAAAGACATCAGCAATTTCTTCTACATGGCTTTTAGTCATACTTATATAACAATACTGAGGGAAACGAGCTGTTAGAAAAATTGTTCCACTAGCAGTAAAAATACCAACTTATAAAAAATTACTAAAATTAATAAAATAATAAAAATCAAGTCATAACCTTTTTTTGGAAAGATAAAATACTTTATCAACTGTATTCAAATAACGTTCTAACCAACTATATAAAAAATAAAAATGAATAAAAGACTTCGGAACAAAAAATAATATACCATAAAAAAAGAAGCAATGAAAGCTAGAAACTGAGTTTACTAAATTAAAATAATAGAATAAACTATTGTAAAAAAATACGAACACATAAAATTGATCAATTTGTTTATGCTGTAATTTTAAGGAATGCTTAATTTTTACACTATTTTTTCAGGAGTTTGAGCAGAATTATATTTACAACATACGTCATAAATTATATTACTATACGAATTATATATATTTATTCAATATTGTTGCATTTTTAATATAACAGCATAAAAGTTTAACAAAAAATAACAACCGGTTTCGAAGGAAATGACCAGTTCCCTCTTCAGGATAGAAAGACAGAGTAGAAGCACCAATGCGGGCAAGAATACCAAAGTCACAAGTTAATTTTTTAGATTGTCCCAGACAGCAGGTTGAGTGAAATCTTATCTATATACAAGGCTGCTAATAAGTTCTTAAGAACCTCAATAACTTTGTTAGGAAATATTGGTCGGGTAAAAGTGATTGCAGCTCCACTAATGGAGAATTCAATACGTTTGGATAACGAATTAGGCAAAGCGAGCTAGATGTAAACAACTTCGTAGAGAATTCCTTAATAAGCAACAAGAAAACTGTTACAGAAGGCATTTTTTTCTCACAATGAGTTGTTGCCGAAATGCAACTATCTAGAAACCATATATATATATATATATATATATATATATATATATATGTGTGTGTGTGTGTGTGTGTCTGTGTGTGTATATACACACACGCATACATATATATACATATATATATATATATATATATACATACATATATATATATATATGTATATATATATATATATATATATATATACATATGTATGTATATATATATACATATGTAAAGTATGTATATATATAATATATATATATATACATACATATATATATATATATATATATATATATGTATATATATATATATATATATATATATATATATATATATATATATATATATGGCAATAACACAAGAGGATTTTCGAATTATGCATTCACATGCAAGAAGTTTTATGTGGATACATTGTACAAATGTTATAAGGATAGTGAAATGTATACATTAATACCCAGTAACGTATTGATGCTGACAAATAGAATAAAATATATTTGCAAAAGAATAGGAATGGATGTGAAAACAATCAAATTTCCATATTTTGTCCTCATTCCCAAATTACACAAAATACCTGTCAAATTTCGAACAATGACACTGAGATGTGGATCATATTTGGAACTACCAAACATAAAACTTCTGGATTTACTCAAAATAGTTATGTTTAATATTAAAAAACATAACTCTATCATGATAAAAAATGGACAAGAATTAATAAACCGGCTAAAATTTTGCAAGAAGGATATCAACTTTAAAAGTTACGACTTTCGAGATTTGTTCAATAATATTGATTTAACTAATTTACAATTAATTCTGAAAGAGTTACATGAAAAATACGATTTAAAAAAAACATATAACCTATAGAAGGTACTTGGATTTGGTGGAATTGGTATTGAAAGAAAACATACTTCGTGACGGAAGAAAGTTTTACAAGCAAATCAAGGGCATTCATATGAAGTTGTTCGTCAATACTGGCGGAAATCTATCTATCAAAATACGAAAGATGTACTCATATCTTATCGGAAATGCCCTACTTCCGTTACGTCGATGATGTGTTAATTGAGGAATATGAAAACCCCCCATACTTTGATTTCACATTCTACCCAAGCGAATTAGACCTAGTCGAAAATCCAGTGAGTGAAGACGGATCGGTGAATTTCTTAGATTTAACAATAAAAAAACACCGGAAATATGGAATTTATACAGAGCTACACGATAAAAGAGAATCATACAGTATCAAGATAAGTCATATAATCGACTGGAATTCAAACCTAACCAAGAATGTCTTCAAAAATATAATAATTGGTTACTTTCGAAGAAACCAAAATTATAATACTTTTAAATAAGATTGCATCTACAAATGTAACAAATTTATAAAGGAGGCAATAAAGAAAAATTATCCTGTAAATTTTATACGGCATTATTACAATTCATTTTTTTAAAGAAAAGTCGTAATATTCTTAACGTTAAGTGAGGTATTATATTCATAACAGCGAAACTGTTACCAAGTTATATCTCTGCGCATGTGCGACTTTACCCTTATAAGGAGAGGTTCTATTGGGTTAGGTTGAAGGATATTTCTTTCTTTTTTCTGCATCGTTTTCATCTTTGACTCTGTGTCCGTTCGGGTGCTTTTGTTTTTGCACATTTGGGAGACTGACCATGGAATTATGATGATGCCGTGAGCGTTACCCGGGTTGAAAAAGCTGATTTAAACGGGAAAGGGGTGTCGCAATCCACCCCTACCATTTTATGTAATTCATATGGTCACTCCCGTTTTTTATCTGCTTTCATTTTAATCATTCTATTCTACTCGGAAACTAAAGCAGCATATGTGCCTTCTCCTAAGTAGTGGATCGAGATGTTGTTATCATGCTTTTATTGGAAAATTCCTTGTCTTTCACTTTTTATAATAGTATATATATATATATATATATATATATATATATATATGTAGAATAAATGGAATTTTGACTCGCATATGTGTTATTTATTAAATATTATATCGCTCATATACAATCTGTCGTATACAATTTAGGTAATAAATCCTACAGAAAATATTCGTTCCTTTACCGTCTTCAACATTATTTGGAATGTACTTACTTTAACCATTAATCTTTATTGAATTAGCTCATATTATAAATTGCTTGGAACTAATAATTTATTATTATAAGTAATTATAAGCTGCACTTTCCAACAGAGTTAAAGGCAGCTTATTAAAAATAGCACTATTAGTCATTCGCGACAAGTGGTGAATTTAACTACCTCTATGACGTCTACTCAGCAGGAATTTCTCACTTGAAATGCTTCACTTCGAACTTCGCAACGTTTTCTGAAACAAATGACAGAATTCTGGTTTAAGAGTTGAGGTGTATGGTGCAGCTCTGGAAAGTCAACATTTAATTAATTTTCTCTGGGAAATATTTTTATAGACTGTTTGTTCTTTACGTCATAAATATTGAATATTTTCTGCGGACATGGCGGTTTTAAAATGAAGAGTACGATAATATTGATCAGAGGATGAGATTTTGACAAACATGCTTGAATTCTAATTTTTCACATAGCATATTTAAAATTTACATTCGCACTTTCACAATGCAACCTGAATAGAATATAAGCAAATTTAATTATAAATGTCCAAAAATATAAAATTATTTAATTATTATATATGCATTCTTAGTTTACTCGCATTACCTATTTAATTCGATTTCTTACTTTAAATTAAGAATTTAAATGAAAATGATAAATAATTTGCAACCCCGCTCATAAATAATTTTAGCATCTTGCTAGTTAGTATTTATACGTATCAAAGACAGATAAACTAAGATTCTTATAAAATTAAGTTGGAGCTATTTTTTGAATAACGTTCATTTTGTTGATTAATATGTGGTGCTCAGCGATAAAAATGGGCTACTTAACCGAAAATTGGGCCAGTTAGGTTTTATCCCATGATCAAGTTTCAGTCTTTCAGATGGGGTGAGGTGAGGGGTGTCAGGAAGGTACTAAAATACTTTACCCCATTACCCCGAATTTTATTTACCCCAGAGAAGAAGGCGCAACCAAGATTTTTGAATGCTACAAATCTTGTAATTTCAAAAAATGTACTGCCTTTTAGAGCAAAAAATTATATAATTTAAAAAGTTCTATGTTACAGTGTGTCATTTATATATCATACTAATTTGGATTATTATTTTAATTTGGATTTTTTTACATTCTAAAATATTATATTGCTTCAGTTTTATATTTCAGATATGGTTGCACAGAATAAGAATTTGAAAAGTGCAATTTAATCTGAATTTTTAGAGCGTACGGAATAGAATTTGTAAAATCGACGTGCATTCAGTAACAACTGGTGAAAATTTCAAACATTTGGGTAAAAAATAATTTCATTTAGAATTTGGAGTAAGGTAAATATAAATTATATTTAGTACTGTGTAAATATTTAATACTGTATGAAAATTTCAAAAAAATTCACATTCTTCAAGAACAAGCAAGCACACGCAGAAAGATAATGATGATAAATGTACATTTAGATGGCCATGCATTTCAACTTGTATTGTAAGACAAAATACTATAATTACAATGCGCACGTAATATAATATTGGTTAGCACTCACATCCCTTTTAAGAAATATACTTTCCAATGTAATCATACATAAATTATATGCATTCCTTCGGCGATTTTAATTTCATACTAAATAATAATGTATAATACGGGTGCACATGAAAACGAATTACTCGATTATTACATCATATTTTTACGTATATGTCAAATGCTTTCACTGGAGATGCCTTTAAGAACCAGAAGGGAAATACATCCTTACAGACAGACATTCCTATTACGTCAGTATAGGTTTGCCGTATTTGAACACTCGAGACAGGATTTCAAGATTTTAGGATTTATCGCCAATTTGGTGACATTTCGAATTAATGAGAACTTTCTAGAAATAATGAATATTTTTGGAGATACCAGCCCCTTTTCGAAGATTCTACAGATAGTATATAAAAGGAGTCATTGCTCAGTTGGCGAGCACTTAAAGTGATTGGGAACTATACATTGAATTGTAAGTTCCGTCAACATTTTGCAATACGTATCCTCTTGCCAGTACACAATTTTTCAGATTTAAAATATATGTCTAATATATATATATATATATATATATATATATATATACTCTATAATAAAATAATCGACGCACCAAGAATACGTATATAATATAGAATAAAGTCGTACAATACAAATAATCGCACATTCGCAGTTATAGCAATAAATTAGAGAAAATTGAACAGCATCGTTTGAAATAATAAATTGCACATACTTCAGATACTTAATACGTGATTCATAATACTACATAATTCAGATACTACAAAAACCATGTCTTATTATAAATAATTATAAGTCACATGTGTGCTAGAAATGTGTAATCTGAATAAAAATAAATATTCTAAATGACGATACAAGTTGAAAATTTAAGCATCTGTATGATAATCACTAAGCAGCCACTTGCAAAGTTTTGGCTTATTCTAATTTCCACACATTTAAAGCTTCTCTGACAAAATGAAAAATCTCCGATTTGACAGTTTGGTTATATTTAGCCTGAGGCTCAAGGTTACCAACACTTAACTGCTTTTCTGAGGAACCTATCAAATATCGTTTCCTGCCACAGACTTTTAAAATAATAAACTGAAACTACAGCGTCAGCTTTAAGACTGCAAAAATATTAGTCAGCAATTGGTATTTTTAAAATACTTTTAATCTAGAACTATCAATACTGAAGACTAATTGTTTAAAACTAATTGGTGCGATGCTGATCATACATGAGCTGAAACGTTTCTTTCAAAATTGTACTATATTTTACTTCACTACCACTAATTTTAGTGTACGTACATTCCTTTACTTTAAATTGGGTTTTATGGACACACACACACACACATATATATATATATATATATATAAGATTTAAAATGAAAAAAGAAAATATATAGGTGTAATGATTGTGTTTACAGGGTTGCAGAAAGGTCAAAGGGGATTGCGACCCCTATTTCCTGGTTAGAAGCTAGCTTTGACTTCATGAAAGCGCTCCCAGAGACTCTGCACGCCCGAAACAACAATCGATCATGCCCGTGGGAAAAAAATGGCCGAATACCAGACAACATAAAAATGATCAAAATAAAAAAAAAAATGAAAATTTTACTAACCAGCAAGACGAGAATCATGGAAGAGTTGCATAAAGCGTATAAACTTCGAATAGGAAAGCATACATAAAAAAGTTGCATCTAACTTATAGAGCCATCTGGATGTGAAACAATCAGATAATCCTAGGTAAGAGTTGAGTTGTATTGTATGATCTCGGATAAATTAACATAATTTATATCACTATAATTTCTGCAAAAAACATCATAATAGTGCTGTACAAAGCGGAAGGGATATGATTGTTCCCGAGTTCCGTTGATTAAATGCATCATGCATTTATTAAATTCTGTAATAGATGAGTTTAATAATCTGTATCTGTTCAAGTGATTTACGATTAAATTACGTTGTACGTTTAAACTCAAGTTGGTATTCCATATTATATATATATATATATATATATATATATATATATATATATACCGGGTGGTCAGAATTCAAACACCCCTACTCTGAGCTCCGTATACATCGAACTACTCAGTGTACAAGCTCCAAAATTGTTGAATCTACTATTCAAGACATGGAGAAAGGGATTACACGAGAAAAAAAAATAGTTCCAGAAACACCGATAGGTGGCGCTGTACAGCAGAAAATATGCTGAATAAACACAAAATAATCACAAAAAAAAAACACATGCGATATGGAATTTTTCCTTTTTAATTTCTTTTGCTGATATGAAAAAAAAGAAGATAAAGAAGTGAAGAAACTTAAACTGTCATTGTAGCTGCAATTTTGCACTGTAAGCACAAAAATTTGCATAAACCCTTGGTTTACAGCTACTATGTTCTGGTCATAAAGGGGGATAAAACTGGGAAATTTTCATTCTTATCAGCGATGGCTGTCACACTGTCAGAACGCGCTTTGCTTGTGCAGCTGTTTTATAAAAACAAAGGACATGCTGCAGCTTTACTTCGAGAGTTCTGTCGACTTAAGAATTTGAGCAAAGGACCATTACTTCCACAAGCTCTCAGGAGAATTATCGCTCGATTCGAGAAAACTGGACATCTTGGAGTTCAGCCGGGTCGAGGACACAAAGCGACTCGTTCAGAAGTCGTTGACGATGTTTCCACCGCTATTGTTGAACAATCAATGGATAACGTTATACGCAGCATTAGCTGCATCGATAAGGTTTTTGTGATATGAATGTTTGGTACGTTCGAATAAAATGTATTGCAAATGTGTATTTTGTGTCTTTTCAGCATATTTTTTGTTGTACAGCGTCACCTATCGGTGTTTCTGGAACTAATTTTCTTTTCGCATAATCCCTTTCCCCATGTCTTGAATAGTATGTTCAACAATTTTGGAGCCTTTACACTGAGTAGTTCGATCTATAGAGAGCTCAGAGTAGGGGTGTGTTAATTCTGACCACACGGTATATATATATATACAAATAACGTAATAAAAAGTTAGAATGATTGCGTTTACGGAGTTTCAGATAGGTCAAGGGGATTGTGACCCGTTTTCCTGGTTAGAAGCTCGCTTTGACTTCTAGAATACACTTCCAGAAGCACTGCAAGCCCGAAACAACAGTCGAACGTGTCCGTGGGGATAAAATGACCGAATCCCAGACAACACCAAACAAGGAACAATTAAAATGAAAAATTTACAAACCAAATGAGAAACAGGGGAAAAATGCTTCAAAGTCAAAAAATCACCGGAGAGGAAGTCTATTTCTTGAATTTTTTAACTTTTTATGATTGTAATTTATAATATATATATATATATATATATATATATATATATATATATATATATCCTCAATAATAATGTTCTTCCTACTTCTGATAATATTGAAAATATAAACACTTTGCTAAACATTTGATAATATTATAAGACGGTTTTGATAATATTACTACACATATTTTGGATATAAAAACTAATCTAGCTGACAGGATTTTCTTTTAAAACTTCTATATTAAATCAAATTGTACTCTTTTTCCATATGGATTAAATCAATTATATCTAAATATTAATATTGTAAAAACATAATTTTGGAGATAATAAATACTCTATTTTTAGTCACCTTTTTCTTTAATCCCCATTTAAGAAATAGATACTCTGTTAAACAAAAAAAATTAAGAAGTGGTAAAAAAAATACCAAACATCTTGATTATAAAGCTTAAGTTAAATGTTTACATCATCAATTTAATAGCACTTATCCATGGAAATTAATAAAATCATGGGTGTTTGCGGTTAAAAAAAACCCATTTAAATAACGTTTATGCAATTTTCTTAAAATTAAATCTAACTAATGAACATTTTAATCATATTTAGGATTTGCTCATTACTAGATCAAAGTATTTTAAAATAAAATCTTAATCAATTTCATAATAACAATCGTTTTTCTAATTCTTATTGTGTTATTTCTTTTAAACATCCTATTTATAATACTATAAATTTTAGGGATTTATTTAATAAGTTTAATCAGTTATTGCGCATTAAGGATTTGAATATGTCTTTTAAACTCTTATAATACTTAGCTCGTCCAACATTCTTATTGTATTATCTATTTTTAATTACAATAATATTTCTGAATCTCTCTCTCTATATATATATAGATTCCATGTCTAATTTAGATAATGAATGTATTTGCAAAGATGACAATTATGCTAATTATATTAATCCGCACTTGGGTCATATTGTCACAAGAGACTTAGTCATAGATTCTTTAAGACCTGTAAGTCTTTTGGTACAAAATTCAGGTTACAATCTTAACAACTCTACTAATGTATTAAAGTCAATTAATCTTGATAAACATATTTATAAATGAGCTTGTAATAATGCTCTACCATTAGAGGCATTTAAAATGTGGAAAATTACTTTATTAAAATTTATTAAAAATACTATTAGGGGTATTAATTTATCTAGATCTATATATACTATTGATAATATAAAACACTCTATTATTGATTTACAAAAATCTTTTGTTATTACTTATGTTGATAAAGCCTCTAATAATTATGTTTTTATATGTAAAAATTATATGTGCAATTTCTGTTAGGTCATACAAATAATAATAGTCCATATAAACTTGATTCACACTCCATAATTAGTATCAAAGAGAAAATTATCAATATGTATAGTGATTTAAATATTAATTATAAATTTTTGAAATCTCCATATATTGTGCTTATTCCTAAATTTCATAAACATCCTATTAAATTTAGAAATGTAACAAGGGTTCATAATTCTTATTCTACTACTGCGAGCAAATTACGACTAAATAATTTAAGTGTACTAAATGATAGTTTACGTTATTCTAGTAATAAATACTTTATTCTAAATAATAGTAAAAAATTAAAGAATAAATTAACATCTCTTGGTAAACTAATTCGATTACAAAATTTTGCTCACGATTGGCAATAGATGATCTTCACTTTCATCTCCTTCGAGTGGCAACAGTAGTCTCGTGATTTATTTAACTTTTCGATAGGACATGTGCAGTATTTTCTCAGGTATTTTTATATTAATATTTTATTTTTCAATTTTTTAGCTTGTTGTCCAAGTAGCCAGAGGTTATAGATATTACCTAACTCTGTCTTCAGGAACAAGCTGTGTTTGTTCATTTTGAATAGATACTTGGACCTGAAGACGAATTTGTTCAAAATGAACAACTTTTTAAGCCTAGTGCTTATCCATGTGTATGGATTTAGTAACTGGTTATTTTTATTTTCAATTTTCGAATTCTCACCATTGATATATGTTGATTTTATTTAGCTTGATGACTAGGGATATGCATTTTATTCTGCTCTTGATTGATGAATCTCTAATTTTTTTTGTTGTTGTTCCTAATCCCTAATTGGTCCAACAAATTTAGACATATTCCACCAGTCCATGGACTTCTAAAAAAGTCTAAAAACAAAAGAGGGTTTGAAAACACCTCATCCAACTTAAAGTCAATACAGTTTTAAATATGTTCAGACGAAGCCTGAGTTGTCCTACACTTAGTGCAGAGCTTGAAAACCTTCCGTCCATCCTCATAGGTGAGACTCCTCAAATATCCACTAACAAAGAGAGACAAACAGGTCTGCCAGGATCCCTGACCCTCAAAAGAAAGGCCACCACCAGGGCGCCTTCCAGAGTACCAGCCATGTACCGGACGGACATTCCAGAGATCGCTGTAAATCCTCATGAACTCCGAAAATACCTCACTAAAAGTAGAAGGCATATCATGCCGGGGAGCTTCCATAGAAGCAGCCCTCGCCAACGAGTCCGCTTTTTCGTTTCCCTCTACACCCACGTGGGACGGAATCCATTGGAAATGCACCTCAAATTTCTCAGCGAGCCTATTAATTAACATTAAGATGGAAATTCCTGCTCTGTCACCAACACTCCTCCAGTTACTAAGGTGTCGAATTGAAGATCGGCTGTCGGTTAATATCCAAATGCTGACAAAGTCAGGCTCTGCAATTTGCTCAACATAGCAAAGGCCTTTTTCAATAGCTATCAGTTCCGACCTGAAAACCGAACAGTAATTTGAATTTCTGTATTTAAAACTTGGAGTAGTAGTGGGAGTCCTGATGAATACACCACTACCATAATGACCATGATCACTCTTGCTGCCGTGTGTATACACCTGAAGAGCGTCTCCAGGTATATGGCTGATAGTTTCAAGAGCCATTTGTCTTATAAATTCGGGGTTGTCAGCATCTTTTTGAACAGGGTACAAAAGATCTGTATGATAATGGACGGCCTTGAATTATTTTACAGGGCTAAAGCAAGACCGCAAAGAGTGATGCTCTATTCGGCATTGAGAAGGCAAAGTAATTATGTTTTGCAAATTTGCCTGGAAAAAGGGACTATTTCTTTTCAGTCTTTGATTATTATCCCAGTTCTTGAGATAGGAGGAGGTTCTATTCTGGTCTCCAATACCAATAAGCTTGCTATAATATTTTACAAGAGCAGAGTTCCTTCTCATGCTCAGTGGCTGTAGGTCACACTAAAAAAGAACAATATTGTCGGGGCAGCTACGCCTCATGCCAGTAATAATTTTCACTGCGCTGACTTGTACTCTTTCCAGCTTATCGAGATTGGAGTCTGAAGCACAAAAATAGATTGGAGACCCATACTCCAAGATTTGTCTAATAAGAGAGGCATAAGTCAACTTCAGAGTTTTGGCGTATGCTCCCCAATCACGCCCAGAAATGTAATTGAGGATATTTAGTATTCTCTTGCATCTCACCTCAAGAGCTTGTATATGCCTATTAGTAAGAATTTCTTGGTCCATAATAAATCCCAAATACCTAGCATTCTTTTCATAATGCAAGGTTTGGCCGTTCATGGTTATGTTAGGATGCTATTTATAAATATGTCTATTAGTAATACAAAAACTAGTTACAGATTTAGAAGCATTAAAAGTAAGGTTTATGTTATCCTCTATGCCCTTGACTTTGGTACCAGAGTGCCAGAGGACAACAACATCGGCAAATATGCCAACTTTACATCTCCTGAATATCACTTTTTCTATTCCTGTAAAGAATAGCGAGAAAAGCATAGGTCCCAAAACTGAGCCCTGGGGGACTCCCTGATAAAACATAAAATCCTGTATTTCTGGGTCCTGTATTTCTGCGTTGCGTCATTTGCAATCTTGCTGTAAACATTTGCATTTTAATTGTGATTAATCCCTCACCAACTAACCATATACATAAAACATATCTCTGGGACTTTTTATGATAAATATGCTGAAATTTTGTACATCACCTTATTAGTGTATGGAGCACACTTTACTCATTGGAAATGTTTTTTCACGGCGGCCGTATAAAAATTTAAATTTTGTATTTCTTTAAATTTAATCCCCTGAAAATTTTTATCGATTTCATAAAATTCTGCATCTTTTTTACGCAACTTTGTAATTTATTATATATGTCTAAGGTCAATATTTAAGGAATAAAAGACGAGGCCAATGTTTTTGGGACACCCTGTATAAATATTAAATTCAAAGAAGAGTTTGTGACACAGTACTTTATACTAAAAATACTAGTATGCATAACCTTAAAAATGCATTTTTCCTTATTTAGCGCATACAAAAGCTCTTATTGCTCATGTAAAACTCAATAACACGGATAAGTAGACGTTTTTATCGAAAATTAACGCTATGCCAATAATAAGAAAAAAACACCAACAGAGAAAAGTTTGTTCTTCAGATAATCCGTATAAAAAGAATAACATGGAAAAGCCTTTATTTGAACAATGTTTATTAAAAGTCCAAGCATTGTTTTCCAATGGCTTTTACTACTATTTAGGACTTCCTAATCTCTTAAGAAGTATGTAGCGATAAAGTGGGACATTACGTGGATTATTTGCTTCAAATTTAAGAACATATAGAAAACAGAGTTTTGAAAATTATTTAGGTGTGTAGATAAGCAGAAATTTTACTGAGGAATTTATGTTCTATATGTTTATTACATGGATAATGGCGGAAATAATATTTATTATAAACTGTTTCATAAAAGTATAAAAATGAAAGAAAGAACAGTTTTTTGTATACAACATTTCAGTAAAATTACATAAATATGCTGAAAAAGAAGAGTAAAGTTGTATAAATACATTAAACTGCGGAAAGTCGCAAAAAATAATAATTATTTTTCTTGCATGCTACGTAAGTTGTGTATGGTAATTTCAAATATTATTAATGCTATAAATATAATTGGATGACTAGCTTTTTAAGAATAAAACAGATGAAATATAAATGTGTGTACTAATTCCCCCGTGGTGAAGGGGTGTCTACGCACCACGTTCACAAGACCCCCAGGTCTTATGGCGAAGGGGAGAGAAATTGCAGCTTCAATTTTATAGAGGCTCCCCGAAGGACGGAAATCTGACTTGGCCTCGACAAAACAACATCCATGCCCGTTGGCGGGATTCGAACCCGCAACCCGGTATTCCAGCGGAAATGCGTGCCCTCGACCGCTCGATCACCGGATCGGCTGAAATATAAATAAAAATAACTAGCATATTAGAGTAAAACAGAGCTTCTTAGAGTAAAACAGATGAAATATAAATAAACTAACCTTTAATTAAGGGATATATCAACTTCATAGATTAATGTATACGATAAATTAAATAGAAAACCAACTCGTTTCCGAAATTATACGATTATTTCAAAGTACCTGTAAAAATAACTGTGCAATAAACCTAGAGAAAATAAGTAGAATTTGACAAAATTGAAGGTTAATTTGTACAACTGCTCTAAACTAATCATGTAGCTCGTAAAAGCGCTTGGTTTTCCATTTGATTTAGGGTACGATACTCAAATTTGTAGTCTTAATCACTTAGCATGTGTTTGAATTCTTCTGCTGGTCGTTAATATTTCTTTTTGGATTTTACCATTCATTCAAATATCCTTCTAATCATTCCTTGCCTCCTTGGTTTATATCTCTCATATCTTCTTATTCCGTTCAGTAACCGCTTTCTTACTGGTCAATTTCGCCACCAAATGAACAGAAATTTACTAAATTGTATCAATTGCAGATCTCCAGAAATTCGTGTTTCAAGGAAATGTTTTTAGTACAAATGCCAAAAGTTTTACCAATCAATAATAAAAAAAGACGGGATCCAAAAAAATGGATTTCCACTTCAGAGTATTAACTTTTGATACGTAGTTTGACAAAATACAACATAATTAAAACAACTTTATATTCCGTTATATAAGTCGCAAAAACTTTCATGTCATTCATTTTCATTCCGCATATCATATTCCTACTTCTCCATTTCTAATTAAATAAACCTTGAATTCAGTAATGTCGTTCACTCAATGACAAGACCAGTAATTCATCCAGTTACGTTTAGCTTGAAGTATAGATCAAGATAATGAAGCCCAATTTGCTCGACGGTAATTGAAACGTTGCTGACTATATTAATTTATTCATTTAAGATGATCATGAGGGCGAATTATTTTTCCGAGATGCGATTGCATGAAATTAATGTAGACCTTTGAAGCGATCCTTAGAGGATGGATAATACACCGTGTTCATCGTAGAATTTACATTAATTTCTATCTATGTGAAGTGAGAACAAAGTATTCTACATAAATATCTGTTACTGTTACATATTCAAATTAAATTCCATTACATATTTATAAGTTTGTGCATGCACGAATAAAAATATTGATTTTATGCAATTCTGTGAAAATGGTAACCTTATAAATAAATAATTTCCAAATGCATCACTGATTATCTGAACAAATCCTTACTTTCGTAGATCAAAATATCATATTTATATATCAGAATGGTTTATAAACATATATATAGATATTCAGAAATGTACATATAACAGAGATACAGACTGCAATGTAATTGAATATAATTCTTTAGCTGACATGATGTAGCTATTAAGCACTCTTGAGCACAATCGAAGAGTATTGGCTCGATTCTGAGAAATGTAAATAAGGTAAATGTTCTAACACTTCGCTCAATAAGTCTCCGGTCTGACACATATATGGCAACACTGTTGATAGAGCCATATGATTTCTGGATAGTACCAACCTTCAAACGATACGTGTCAAAATTTCATGATATTCTGACAATTGGTTTATAGGTTACAGTGGTTTTAGTGACCCCAGTTTTGTAATTTTCAAAACAAAGGATAAAAAAGAATTTCGTGTGTTGATTAAACATTTTTTTGATGGGGAAAAATACTGTCGAAGCCAAGCAGTGGCTTGCTAAGTGTTATGAAGACTCTGCACCAGGGAAATCAACTATTATTGACTGGTATGCTGAATTTAAACGCGGTCGTATAGACACCGATGATGCTGAACGCTCTGGTCGCCCAAAATTGGTAGTTGTTCCGGAAAACATAAAAAAGTCCACAAAATAGTTTTGAAAGATCGTAAAGTGAAATTGCGTGAGATATCTGACACCTTAAATATATCAGAAGGTAGTGTGTTTACAATTTTACATGAAAATTTGAGCATGCGTAAGTTGCTTTCGAAGTGGGTGCCGCGTTTGCTCACACCGGTTCAAAAACAACAACGCGTCGACGATTCAGAGCGCTGTTTGGAGTTGTTCAACTGAGATAAGAAGGATTTCTTGCGTCGGTATGTAACAATGGATGAAACATGGATCCATTACTACACAGCTGAATCAAAAAGATCGTCATCTGGACAACAGCCGGTGAAAGTCGTCCAAAGCGACCCAAAAGTCAGCTGGCAAGAGAAAGGTAAAACTATTAATAGCGAATATTACATGGCATTATTGGATCGATTGAGTGTAGAAATCAAGAAAAAACGGCTTTACATGCAAAAGAAAATGTGGTGTTCCACCAAGACAATGCCCCGTGTCACAAGTCGATGAAAACAATGGTAAAATTGTATGAATTAAGCTTTGAATTGCTTCTTCACCCACCGTGCTCTTCAGATCTAGCCCCCAGCGACTACTGACTTTTTGCAGACATCAAAAAGATGCTCCAGGGAAAGAAATTTGGCTCAAATGAAGAAGTGGTTGCCGAAACTGAGGCCTATTTTGAGAGCAAAGACAAATCGTTCTACAAAAAAGGCATCGAAAAGTTAGAGGAGCGTTGGAATGAATGTATCACTCTTGAAGGAGAGTATGTTGATGAATAAAGTCGAACTTCTAAAAAAAAATTGTTTTTCTTAGTTAGACCGGAGACTTATTAAGTGGGCCTTGTACATTTGACCCCTGAACTAAGCTGTAATTGGATTTCTGTAACGCTCCTAAATATACTCTACAGCACATATTGAGAATACTTGGGAAACTTTTGGAGGGAACTGTCGTAATCTTTCTGCTTTGCTTCAAAGAGTTGTGATGGCCAATCCGCAAGAAACAATGAATTGATGGATGAAACAAAATAGAAAATATATCGCAGTGAATTTCTTTGATATGATAGTTAGACAAAAGAGAAAGTTTTTTCTGACTAAGTATCAGTGAGAAAAATTGATCGTGTGCAACAATGTTCAACAAGCAATGACCATCAAACAATGACACACATGAAGTAATTTATCCCAATAAACCTTTTCTGAAAGGTGGTTTACAAATTAAGAAGCCGATGTCTGGTTGGATTGCATTAGAGACTAATATAAATTTATTCATATCATATATTTATTCTTACAGAAAAACTACGTTTTGGCAAAGGTTTTCATATAAAAGTTCACTCAAATGAGGAGTGTTCTTTTATGTGATTGATTTTCATTCCCTGAGTTTTGAGATTAGGCTCGGCAAGAATAAAAATGCGCAAGTTGAACACTGGGCTAAATGTTTTCTGATAAACGTTTCGATAAATTAAATAATTGAATTTTTCATAAACTTTTTTTAATATACATTATCAGTTAATACAAACACGGTTTCGGTGCTCCTTTATACTTCCTTTATAAATTTCTTGTTTTTTACATTGCTTGTTGTGCGATATATGTACGGGGACATAATTGTATCGAATTGGAAAATTCAATAGTATACCTTTTATCAAATCATTTAAATGCTTTAAGTATGAAAGGTTCCCTTTCAATACCTGCATCTTATAGCCCGATTTGGTTGACCACTTGTTGTTGTTGAGACCCAGACCGTCCGACCTACCAGAAAGGTGTAAGGTAACCGTGGTTGACCACTTGTACCAAAATTCATATGTTGGGTATTAGGGTCATGAATTTTTATCCCTTCTGTGTAAGTTAAAGAAAATCTGATGTGGGCAGCACATGACTTTTCTTATATAATGCAATGAATATACTACTTTTACAGTAAAAAATATGTTATTCTTATAGTATATACTTATATCATTTTCAAGATTTTTCATTGATATAGTGTCATTTTTATCCATTTGGCGATATTTCCGTTAATTGGACAACATTTAAAAATCCGCCAAGTTGGCGACATTTCGCCAAATTGGCGGCATTCCGCCAAATTCGTCGCCAAAATCCCTCCAAGCGTTATGGACGGAGAAATAAATTATTCTAATAGCAAAAAAATGACTATTGGCGTTCAAATACAAAAGTATTACTCAAAGTATCTTTTCTCATGACTGGAATAAGCTAGATCCACGAGAATGATTTCACCAAATTTATCGTATGATATTACATATGAAAAGTGAACATGTTTCTCAACAGTTAATATTTTTTCTAATTTAAGGGATTTTTTGATAAATTTATTTGAAAAAATGTGCAATATCTCGAGAACGGTTCATGCTAGCGTTCTAAAGTTCATGTCATTCGTTTAAGGAAAAATTACATAAGAAATGTCTATTTGCGTACCTTTATTAAAGGTTTTGATTTTTTGATGATTTTTTCAAAATTTCACTCAAAAATTTAGGAGGTTCTGAACATTCGATTGTGTTTAAAAGCAATAGGCTTCCAGTATTCATGGATTGTAATTTTTGTTCCAAATTCCATTTGAATCGATCCATTCGTTCGTGAGATATCGTCTCCATAGACTCACTGACACACACACACACAGATACTATCTCAAAAATGTTCGATTCGTGATCAGGGATGTTTGAAACGTGCTCTTCCGTCGAAAACTCGAATTCTAATTTTCGACCCCGTCACAATAATTTTCTTATTAATTGTACTATGTATATAAGGAAAGTAATAGTGTATACAAAAATGAGTTATCCGCAATATATACGAAGAATGAGATATTGGTGGATTGTTTACTATTAGTGCCCACAAATTATTACCAAATTATTGCTCACAAATATAAAAGAGGTTTTTTTCAAATCCAGGAATCTCTATTGGTAGAGCACTTGTATCAAAATTTACTGTGTAAGAAATTGAGTCCCTAAAGAATAACTTCCCTTAGAAAAATAGTTTTCAATATATCAATTTGTATTCGGAAAATTAGCAATGCATATAAATCTAGGTGCACTAAAAATTCGAAACAAACATCTGCAATCTGAAGATATGATTCATATTTCAATCTTCGGTCACAGGACACTCGTTATCCCAATATTATAAAGCCACGACTCATCGGCATGATGAAGTAGGTGACGAAGTATCACTATCAACACCGCAAACATCATATTACATTTTACCGACAGCACTGATTGGGCAAATTCTATTCCACAGTGTCCTGCCGCAAAAGATAAAAATACCCTTTAATATTTAGCCAGAGTATCCTGTAACACATTTACATAATCCAGCTTCATTGTTTGACGACCGTTATGAATCAGCTTCAAGGTTGGCTCGGCGAAAGTAATTCCCAAACCAACTTGCCATCCACAAGATCACGTTTCTCACGTTCATGCAGCATTATTTTCACGCACTTTGCTGTCGAGTGGGTCTGTAATTTGATTAAGCAGCCCCTGATTGTGATGTCAGCTGACGCGTATTCAGCAAAAGGGGGAGACTAATGTTTTCCGGTATGCTAATGAGCTCTCTGAGTTATGACTGGTGAGAAGCTTTTGAGTTTTTGTTCAGCTTTATTTTTTTTCCTCAATTTTTTGGGTTCTGGGGGTGTTTATTATTCCCAGCAGGGACTGTACGAATTTGTTTCACACATGGTAGATATCGTTACTTCCAAATGAAGAGATTTATTGTTAAACTGCTAATAAAGTTTGAATTATTTAAATATAAAAATATGAATATGTATTGCGTGTAATTATTCATAAACGATTATGTTTAAATGGATTAAATTTTAAAAAGCCAAATTTTTGCTTAAAATAAAAAACTATATATTTATTTGAAATTATTACTTTAAACACGATGTCAACTTCATAGGTATTTTAAATGATGCAACTATTTTATATTCATTTTTAACACTTTACAACAACGTTGAAAAGTGTTTATGACTTTGTTTATTCTGTCTGTTTGTCTTTCTGCCCGTTAGCACGATAACTGCCGTAAAAATGACTTAATCAAAATGAAATTTTAGTATGTTATTCAGACGGTCTGTAGGACCTATGGGAATATAAATAAATAATATCACCCAAATAGTTTTGGATTGAACCCGGGTTGAAAAAATGATATACATTGAACACTATTGGACCTAATTTTCCAAACATTTTTTAAGCGGGTTTAAAATTCGCAAATTGCTTCGAAAATTTTAGGTAATATTCAAATTATTTCATAAAATATATTAAAAAAAATCAGCGAAATATATTCAGTAGTTTTTTAAATAAAAATTAAAATATTAATTACACCTCTTATATGAAGCGATCATGTGATCATGATATGAAAAAATCTGATGTGGGCAACACATGACTTTCCTTATATAATGTAATGAATTTACTACTTTTACAGTAAAAAAAATCTGATATGGGCAACACATGACTTTCCTTATATAATGTAATGAATTTACTACTTTTACAGTAAAAAAGTAGGTTTTTCTTATAGTAGATACTAATATTCCTTCCAAGATATTGCATTTTCGGCAATCAGTCGTCATTTTCATTGATTTAGCGTCATTTTTATAAATTTGGCGAGATTTTCGTTAATTTGGCAAAATTTCAAAAAGTCGCCAAGTTGGCGACATTCCGCCAAATTCGTCGCCAAAATTTTGCCAAGCGTCATGGACAAAGAAATAAGTTGTTCTTACAGCAGAAAAATGACTATTGGCGTTCAAATAAAAAAGTATTACTCAAAGTATCTTTTTTCATGAATGGAACGAGCTAGATCTACGAGAATGATGTCACCCAATTTATCGCATGATATTACAAATGAAAAATGAACATGTTTCTCAATAGGAAATATTTTTTTTTTCATTTTGCGTGACTTTTTAATAATTTTTTTGAAAAATGAGCAATATCTCGAGAACGGTTCATGTTAGCGTTCTAAAATTTATGTCAATCGTTTTCTAATGAAAAATTACATAAGAAATGTCTCTTTGCGTAACTTTATTAGTGGTTTTGATTTTTTAACGATTTTTCCAAAATTTTATTCGAAAATTTAGGGATGTTCTGAACATTCGATAACGTATAAAAACAATAGGCTTCCAGTGTTTACGGATTGTGATTTTTATACCCAATTTGGTTCGAATCGGTCTAGTCGTTCGTCAGTTATCGTCTCCACAGACTCACTGACACACTCACATATACACGCACACACACACACACACACACACACACATCAGGGATGCTTGAAACGTGCTCTCCCGTCGAAAACTCGAATTCGAGTTTTGGACCCCGTCACAATACTTTCCTGATACATTATGTATATAAGGAAAGTAAAAATCATGTGACTTACTTCAAAATGAAATATGGCATCCATCTTGTCTCAAAATCGTGATTTTTAAAGTTATTTTTAATTCATATTGAGTGTTGTATCCGACCTCAAATCACTTTATTTTTGCTTAAATTCTGTGCATCTACATACTGAAACGATGGAATGACAATATATTTGAGTTTAAATGCTCATCCAAATTTGATTATTTCTACAACGAAGCCTATTTGTCACTTATGTAAAATGTAAACAGCAAAATATGTAGGATGAGTTGTATAAGAATTGCTGTATATCTTTAACGCAAAATTATTTAGCTCATGGAGTCTGCATAGCTGATATGAATGAAATATTCATTGATTTTACAGAGAGAAGGACGATTTTTTTCGATGAAGTTTTAAGCATTGAGTTTAATTACTTGTAGCTCCATGGTCTTAATTTTAAATAAAAAAATTATTATAGTATTGTGATGAATGAAATGAATGGGAAATTGTTTATGAATGAAATGTTGCTTATATAAACAGAGCCAGACGTGTTATTTTTTCTATGACGTCATTTGAATGAATTTCAGTTGTTTCCAATGAAGTTTTCAAATAAAATAAATTATCGTAGTATTATGATAATTCTAACATTATTTTAAAGGAATGTATCGCATTTTAGAGATGTTTAAGCCAGGCAATTTATATTTCCATGCCGTCATTAGAATGAAGTTCATTTTTTTAAATGAAGGTTTAAGTTTTCAAATATAATAAATTAATGTAGTATTGTGACAAGTTTTAAAATATTACCGAAGAATGTATTGCATTTTAGAGATATTTAAATAAAATTGCATTGAGGTGGAAAGTGTTTCATAATCAATTGTTTAAGCATGATTGATCTTTCTTGTTATTTTTACTTTAAAAATAAAAATTAATTTAAAGTAATATAAAACGTTACATCCTTTCAAAAATTAGAAGGGGTAGGTGTAAGAACCATATAATTTGATGTGGGCAGCACATGACTTTCCTTATATAATGCAATTAACTTACTACTTTTACAGTAAAAAAAAATTGATTATTTTTATAGTAGTTATTTATATTCTTTCCAAGATATTGAATTTTAGTCAATGTGTCGTCATTTTCCATGTCATCATCATCAATGAATCGTCATTAATTTAGCGTCATTTTTATCCATTTGGCGAGTTTTCGTTAATTTAGCAACATTTGAAAAAGTCGCCAAGTTGGCAACATTCCACCAAATTCGTCGCCAAAATCTCGCCAAGCGTTATGGACGAAGAAATAAGTTATTCTTACAGCAGATAAATGACTATTGGAGTTCAAATAAAAAATATTACTCAAAGTATCTTTTTTCATTAATGGAAAGCGCTAGATCCACGAGAATGATGTCACCAAATTTATCGCATGATATTACATATGAAAAGTGAACATGTTTCTCAATAAGAAATATTTCTTTTATTTTATGCCTTTTTGGTGATTTTTTTTTAAAATGTGCAATATCTCGAAAACGGTTCATGTTAGCTTTCTAAAATTTATGTTAATCGTTTTCTAATAAAAAATTACATAAGTAAAGTCTATTTGCGTAACTTCATTAGAGGTTTTAATTTTTTGACGATTTTTTCAAAATTTCACTCGAAAATTTAGGGGGTTCTGAACATTCGATTGCATATAAAAACAATAGGCTTCCAGTGTTTACGGATTGTGATTTTTGTACCAAATTTCGTTCGAATCAGTTCATTCGTTCATCAGTTATCGTCAACGCAGTCTCACTGACACACACACACACACATACTTGGGCGCGGTAGCCCATTGGTTAGCGCGCTGGAGTTGCACTCGGTAGGCCCGGGTTCGATTCCAGCCGCTGCCAAAACTGCCGCCGTGTTCACGCGGAGTACGATCACGTTAAACATGTGGGTCCGTAAGTCCTTCCGAGAGGTTGGTGGTAGGGGAAGGAGGGTACGGTTCCTGTGGATGCCTCCCCCACTGGGTTCCGGTCTAAATTGGGTGGCACTTCCCGGTCGTCCAAACAGTTACCTTACACCTTTCTGGTAGGTCGGACGGTCTGGGTCTCCACACACACACACATACTTTCACACAGACATCACTTCAAAAATGTTTGATTCGTGATCAGGGATGCTTGAAACGTGCTCTCCCGTCGAAAACTCGAATTCGAGTTTTGGACCCCGTCACAATACTTTCCTGATACATTATGTATATAAGGAAAGTAAAAATGGTAAGTTTTCAGAAAAGCAAAACATATGAATAGAAAATCCTTGTGTCAAAATTTATTACCATTACCTATGCTATTAGACAAATGCACATTACCCATCATTTTTTTGTCGTTTAATTTAGTTCCACGAACAGTTAAACATCTGGGATGGATGTTTGTTTTTGGTCAAAAATGAAATAATAAGTGTATATAAGAATAAAATATAGCTTTATTGGAATGTAAAGTGCAATAGTTTGAACTAGATATTACAATAAAATTCTGGTTCGCAATTGATTATATAACAGTTTAAATGTGGCTTTTAAAGAACAAAATCTGGTTAATGGTCATTAGTTTCTTATATCTAACTTCCATTGTTTTGCACTTTGAATTTGGGAGCCAAAAATTATTTAGAAATGGTGGCAACAAGAAGTTGACATTTTAGTAAGTGCTAAGTCCTCCTCTTTCAGCTATATAAGCCAATATTCGGTATGGCATAGAGTCAATTCAGTTGCTTATACCTCTGCTGAATATTTTGCCACAAAAATGACAACTGGTCAACTAATTCAGTGGTATTCTAAGAAGGATGCAATTTCCGTCCCATCATATCACAGATGTGTCTTACTGGTGACAGGTCTGGGGACCTAAATAGACATGGGAGGGTAACAAATCCTCGAAGACATTATTGAGAAAGCTGTGCAACATGTGGTCGAGCGTTGTATCGTTAGTGAATCAAACCTAGACGGCTTGACAGCATAGGCAGAACAGAACAATCGGCTGCAGAATATTTTCGATGCACTGGCGAGCCATTAGATTGGCATGCAACACAACTAGAGGAGATATTTCTTTCTTTAAATTCAGGCCTCCCGATTTATCAGTATGTGTTAGGTAACTGTTTGTACGGCCGAGACAGTTTTACCCAATTTATATTGCAACCCAATGGAGGCGACATCCACAGGGAACGTACTCTCCGTCACCTATCACCAACGTGTCAGAAATACTTTCAGTTGCACATATTTAACGTGACCCTACTCTGCGTGAACACGGGGTCCGTTTGAGCAAAGCCGGGAATCGAAATAGGATCGTCCGAGTGCAATACCTTTATCTTAACTACTGGGCTGTACTGCCCCTAAATATAGAAGATCGTCTATCTCACGAAATTGCTTCTCAAACAGCTCGACAACACTTGCGGAATCGGAACGCTGGCCAATCCTCCTCCACACATGTATACTGCGGTCATCAGCAGTGAGAGGGCAGCAGAACTTGTCACTAAAGACAACATGCTTCCCATCGGACACTGTGTAAGTTTAGTGAGCTTGGCGCCAATCCAGACAGCGCTGCTTGTATTGAGGAATCAGCGATAAGCGGCCCTTATGAACGTCGACATCTAATCCGATCTTCTGCCAGTCGCATCCGAATAGTATTCCTTGATACAGGATGCATGAATGAGGGCAAATGCCTTTGCATAGAAGATAGCGACGCCATTGGCATGGCTTCTTTCCTAACTGCTCGATCCTCTTGAGCAGTTATCTATCTGGGGCGTCCTGGCCCTCTAGCGACGGTTGTATGCGTTTTCTCTGATCCACTGTTGCCACCAATGAACCACATATCGCTTAACAAAGATGGCGACTGATACGTCTGTTAGATAAACCAGTTTTCGTTAGTGGCTGTGATGCGACCACTGCCTCATTCCGACAATTGTTCGTAGCACCGTCTGGATTATCTCAAAGGCATCTTTGCACACAACTTGCTGTATCAAAGCAGAAAATCCAGTTCCAGTTGCACGTGTGTGAGAACATTGTAAGTTTTAATTGCCGGACGATACGTCATTTTCATGCGCGTCCCATGAGCTCTTTAACATCACTGACTCTACCAGTTTGATCATTTGCATAACTCTTAAAACAACATTTGCATGCCACGTTTCGCGGCTGTAGCTCAATTTTTTATGCGTTCATATATTTTTTGCAACAGAGTGTATTTAATTATAAACAATTTCATTGAAGAAAAATGAGTATTTAATTATAAGTATTTCATTTAAGAAAAATGTGTATTTAATTATCGAACTTCACTAGTACAGTGACCTATATTTTTCAAAAGAACAGAAATTATGCAAAAGCTCTTCAACCACATATTGAAATTTTTACTTCTACGTGCATTATAACACGCCTAAAATATTTTTTATTAGCATCAATGGGACGAAACATGTCACAATGGCCTTAAATTATCCATGCTTTAGTTTTTTCACTTTTTTTAATCGAATGTTATTCACTCCTACAGGGTTTGATTCGGTTTCCGGAGATGAGCTCGAATTTGAACTGGGACTTGCGGTTCGACAGATTTTAGTGTGGATGCTCTGCTCATAATATATAGAATATTAATATAACTTTTCCACACACCATCCATTTAGGCCAACGGCCGTACCGTGCTGAAAACACCGGTTCTCGTTAGATCACCGAAGTGAAGCAGCATCGGGCGCGGTTAGTACTTGGTGGGTGACCACCTCGGAACGCCGCGTGCTGTTGGCTATCTCGGGTGCGGTATCCCCGTGGTTTGCGCGCTAGATTTGCACGCTGCCACAAATGCCGCCGTGTTCATGCGGAGTACGATCACGTTAAACATGTGGGTCCGTAAGTCCTTCCGAGAGGTTGGTGGTAGGGGAAGGAGGGTACGGTCCCTGTGGATGCCTCCCCCACTGGGTTCCGATCTAAATTGGGTGGCACTTCCCGGCCGTCCATACAGTTACCTTACACCTTTCTGGTAGGTCGGACGGTCTGGGTCTCAACAACAACAACACACCATCCATTTATTTATAGCACCACATTGTTATAAACATATTTTAAAAGAAACAGGGAGAGAAAATAACAGCATATTTTTAAAAATTAACTTGTAAATGAAATTTTTAAAGTGATACTTTCTGTTTCATTCTATTACCGGTGGTCCTACAAGTGGATGTTAAAATATAAATGAATGTTCTAAAATATCAGGTGAAGATTGAAATCAAAAATATTGTTTTAAATCTATCACTAATTACAAAAGAACTGAAAATAAGTAACACTTAATGATGAATTAATAATAAGGATTCGCACGCCACGTTTTTTTAACGCCAATCATGACACAATTTAACAGGAACAATAAATACTATTCATTTTTGTGAAATTTATGTTGAGTCTCACACTCCAAATATCTTTTAATTCAAATTATTTTTTCAGCTAGCTTTGCTCCTGTTTAAAATGGCTCTGTTCTGCAAAGCTTGTAGCATGGATGCATAGGAGGGAGGGGATGTAAAGAGGATTATCCTCCCTTTCTTTATTCTGCAAATGTGACAAATGATCCAAACCCTTCTGACTCAGAATTAATTTAGAAGCATTTAGAAAACTCGGCATTCCGCCAAAATCTCGCTATGCGTTATGGACGTTATTTTTCTTGAACATAAATGTCCATTGACGTCCAAATACAAAAGTATTACCCAAAGTAACTATTCTTATGAATGGAACAAGCTAGATCCACGAGAAAAATGTCACCAAATTCATCACATAGTATTACATATGAAAAGTGAACATATTTCACAGTAGTTAATATTTTTTTCTTATTTTATGTGATTTTTTTATACATTTTTTTAAAAAATGTGTAATATCTCAAAAACGGTTCATGCTAGCGTTGTAAAGTTTATGTCAATCGTTTTCTAATAAAAAATTACATAAAAAACAACTATTTACGTATTTTTATTAATGGTTTTGATTTTTTAATGGTTGTTTTTTCAAAAATGCATTCGAATATTTAGAGGGTTCTGCACATTCGATTGCATTTAAAAATAATAAGATTCACAGGTTGTAATTTCTGTACAAAATTTCATTTTAATCGTTCCATTTGTCTCCACAAACTCACTGACACACATACACACACGCACGCATACATATACACACACACGCACACATACATATGCACGCACACACACACATACACACTTAAACACACACACACACTTCACACACTTAAACACACACAGAGAGACAGACATCATCTCATAAACATTTGATTCGTGTTCAGGGATGCTTGACACGTGCTCTCCCGTCAAAAACCCTTATTCGAAATTTTGATATCCCATCACAATTCGAATTCCCATCACAATACTTTCCTTATACATTATACTATGTATATAAGGAAAGTAACAACAGAGATATAACCTTTGCTCATTCTAAAAAAGCGGTCTATGTATTTCCAACTTCTGATTTTTATGTTTTCGTGAATTGCTGCTATTTTTGTTTTATTTAAAAGTTCTTCATTAGTGATGATAATTAGCCAAAACACTCTCATTATGATTCTTCGGCACTTATTTTTCACAGTATATAATTTATTAGTATGTACTATTGTGAGCTTTTATGTCTCAGATCCATCCTTACAGAAGAATTTCAGGAACAAGAGCCATATCAATTGAGATTGACTTTTAAATTCATGCTTGCATTTTTCCAGAGTTTGTTAAAAAATTTAAACAGCTACGAACTGTATCAATTCTTTATGTAATGTATGTCATCATCAGTACCACAATAATTACTTAAAGTAGAAACAATAACTTTCATAGTAGTTTTTGTTCTTAGTGAGGCTATACAATTTACTCACCTCACTAGCTCAACGTATAAAGTGATATCAGTATTGCAGGATATCAATCCTTCAAGTCCCCACTAAATCAAAAGTTATTTATATTATTTTTCATTTTTATTTTTTTAATAACACCTTCAAAAAAATGTACTGTAGATGTACAAAGTTGACGAGTATGTAACTCAGAAAACATTTGTGATACTAAAAATACGTGGTAAAGTGTTCATCGATCATTGTGCGAATTATTTTATTGTGTTTAACACAAAACTTCCATGTCATAATACAATTAGATGTGTCTTCGGAAACCAGTGTGTTTGCTTTTGATAAAACTTTTAAAAACAACTTTCCTGCAGTAGTTATCAACCGTATATAAACGGACACACGTTTGACCCGCATGCAATTCTTTCGACCTCATCGTAATGTTTTCCTTTTATATACAGAATTTACAGCAGGGAATGCAATTCCATTGAATAAATACTACGTTCTGTTTAAAAATTAAATACAATTTTAACAATTCCTGAGTGAAACTTTTGCTATGTAATTGTATTTATACAATATAAATATGCTTTCATAAAAAATATAAGCATTGACAAATTTAAATTAAAAAGTTAAACAATTGCATTGCCAATTAGTTTACATTATATTAAAAAGCAGCTAAATTATGCTAAATTGATGTTAATACAATCTACTGAGAAACAATTCATATTTAAAAATTCTAAATTTTAAATTAAGCAAAATTTACATTCACTGTTCATTATCGTTTTTTTATGCAATCCAAATATAATATGCAAGATATTTTATATGAAAGGAATTAAAATCCTATTAATTGCCCTAAATTGAATAATTAAATTATTTAAAAATAGTTTTATTTGATTCAATTTAATATAAATAATTTAATTTAATTCTCTCAGTTTTCTCAACTTACTTAATTAATTGTTTTAAAAAAATGAACTGCTTTGTAGGTATTATTTCATTTTAACAGATAATAATTTTATGATTTATCCATAAATTTTCTTATGATTAAAACTCGCTTAATGTCAGTATTTTATGAATTATATATTTTATATTTTATAGAGTATTTTATAGAGTATTTTATATATTTTTTTAAATAAAGCATCAGAAACAAAAATCCTTATTTATTTGACACTGTTTATCATAACTACATTTATTACTATAGTTTATGTGTTTTTAAAGGAGTATACATTTTCGAAGAACATTTCTGTTGCTTATGTTGCTTAGAATATCTCCCTCTCTCTCCCTTCCTTCTTCCTTTCCTTCTTCCCTCCCTCTCTCTCCCTTCCTTCTTCCCTTCCTTCTTCCCTCCCTCTCCCCTCCCTCCTCCCTCCCTCTCCCCTCCCCCTCTCTCTTCCCCCTCTCTCTTCCCTCTCTCTTCCCCTCTGCTCCCCTCTCCTCTCCCCTGTCTTCTCTCCCCTCTCTTCCCTCCCCTCTCATCTCCCCCTCTCTCTCCACTATACATCCCTCTCCTTCTCTTATTAAACTCTAAGTAAAAGAACAATTTAATGTAAAACTGCAACCAGTCCCTCAACCAAAACGTGCAATTTACCTTCACAATGCATTATCTTCACATTTGCTTCTTATACTATGCATCAAATAACTGTCTGAATCGAAATTTTGATTCAAATTAAATTGGCACTCGCAAACATTACAAAGTTGAAGTATGCTTAACAACTAACATATTTAAACAATAGATTACTAGTAGAACTGTCCTCTTGAAACTTAAGTGTTCTTTTTCAGTTATTCGGGGGTGATTAAATATTTTTGTAATAAAAGAAGAATGGGTTGATTTTCCTTCCTCCTATCATCAATCTTATATTTGCTTCCATACTATATACCTAAGTAAAAATAAGGCATGGTTATATAATGAAAAATCAGTTATATCCATCAATACTGATACGAAGACTTAAAATCAATTTACTCGAAGGAGAAAAAAAATAGAAATGATGTCTGCTAATAACAAAATTAGTGGACTTGCATAGACCTATAACTGTCTTTAAAAGCCAGTTCCATATGCTAAGTTTTGATTAATTTGCACAGGACGACTCACGCTCGAAATATAAATTAAAAAATAGATGGGATTTATTTAGCCAATTTGATCCGTGAGTATAGAACGTAACTTTGTGCATAATCACCAATACAAATAAATGTAAAAGTAAAATGATGCGCAAATAAATGCGTATAATAAGCAAAAATACGTTTCGGAATATTTTGGATTTCTTCCTTCATTGCAAATAAGACTGGACATGAACAAACAAATGAGAGCTAGATATTATCGGGAAAACAGAAAAATGGCTAAACTCTAAAACCTAATATGCAAACTCACTTGTATAACGAAAGAGAAATAAATACATAACATTTTTTCACTTGAATTCAGGTCCAGGTATTGTGGCATTGTAAAGAGAAATTCAAAGATATACGAAAGGTACATCTACTTATGAAACTTTATTTGCATAGCGTTTTACGTTGTTATTTTGTTTATTATCAATTTAATCAGTATATTTAAACGTTGTCTCCCTATACTTATGCAGAAAATATCGTCGAATATAACAGTCGTATTTAATGTTCGGCCTAATATAATTTAATACAAAATCATATCTTAAAATCCAATGTAAATTTTAGTTCCATTATTTTCCAACAATGAGAAGTATCATGTTAATAGTGCAGCTAAATTTAAAGCCTACCGTAATTATTCTTAAGATAGGCATTTTTATTTCAATCACATTCTTTTCTCAAATGCTAAATGGAAAAAAATATAATTATAGAAAATTTCAAATTTTATTGTTATGGCCCCACTTCTGTTCCAGAATACAAAAGTGTTCCAATATTTTATTATAAAACAACATGCTTTGTAGTTAAATATTTGTATCAGTTTATCAAATCGCCCTCCCTAAGATTAAGCAAAACACCATAAAGATCTAGACAAAAAAACACTCAACAACAGTTTATCGATTCCACATCGCATTCGATCTCCACTGCTCTTAAAAATCAATGAAATGGGGAGAGAATGCATGCCTATACAATAGAAAATTGAAGAAAGTCATCGTTTTTATCATGCAACCCCCTTTCTGTTTGCCAACAGAATAGATATTTGCTTAGCACATCACATAAAACTCTCCTCCAATGATTAGTGTTTTCTATTGACTGTTGAAAAAAGTTCAGGACCCTTCGATTTATTCCGTTAGCTTTTATAGCATTTTAAATCAATTCATTTCCCATTTCAGTGATGGAATCACATATATGCAGTATATCTAAAGGACAGTAAACATATTCTTTCTGTATATTCAGGATACTGAAAACCTGATACGAATCTGAGAGGGGGAAGTATTTTACACAAGAATCTGTGAAATAACTAAAGAAATGCCCATGGGAGGAGGTTGGTAGTTCCTTTGGTAAGAAATATACTTTATTTTCAGCAAACAAGAAAATTGAGTTAACCATCTTTTGTTTGCCAGAATTATATAATAAAAGTAACGTTATTAATAAAATATTTTCATTTATTTTATAAAGTAAAAAATGGAATCAACTTATTTAAACAATTAAAACTTCTTAATTTACGAGTAATATTGAAACATTTAATTTAAATAAGAAAGTAAACTAAATCACCTGTTTTTTATTTAAATCAAATTTTATCAAATCCACTGCCTTTTTCAAAGCTATGCAAACCAACAAACCAATAATTAAGAAGGAAGCGTGCCCGAATTAAAGGAACATAGATGTACTCCTATGTATATCCCCCAAACTGTAGATTTAGAGATACACCAATTAAAAAACGGGATATCAAGAGGGGATTTAAAGGATATCTGAGAGAACCAATTGAAAAACAAAATTAAATGCCCAGCAAATTTGAAAACTAAAACAAATAAATAAGTCAGAGTGCTCCAAAACACAAACGGGAGATCCCAACAAGGCGAAATGACTAAAAATAAAATTAAACAAGTCCAATAGTCACACAAGAGTTCCACAGGTTAAGAAATAGATAAAATTGAAACATCAACTATACTTCATCATTTTTGGCATAGGTAAGTTTTGAACAATCTAACTTTAGTAGCTAATAAAGGGGAAAAATGAAAAATTTAATAAAACAAAATATGAAAGTTCTAATAAAGAAAATACTTTAGTAACTAACTCTACATAATCCATATACATGCATATCTGCATAGTTAAATCGAAAGTATTTTTCAAACACAATATAAACAGGAAATTCACTTTTATTTGCATAATTTTTTTTAAATAATTTTCAATGACATCACCACCTTTTGATAAAAAAAATTCCAAGCCAAAATACTGATAAATGCTGCATATATTATGGTTAATCCCTTAAATGCTTGAAATTTCCTGGTGGATTTCTTATCATTTTCCAAAACCTTAAAAGCAATAATTGACTATTTTCACAGAAATCGCTCTTCACAAGCTTACTATGAACTCGTTTAGCTAAATATACCATTGATAAAGCTTAGATCACACTAAAATATAAATCCCAGGGAGGGAGAGTCGCTTTTATAATTTAAATCATCGATTTTATTTTACTTTTATTTTCACTTAATTTTATTTGCCCCATAAATAAATTCTGCGACACAACTTAGTTGATATATCCACTTGTATTTTATAAACAGCCACGCCAGCTACAATCGAAAAAGAATAACAATCAGCCTGCCCCGATGTTTTCTTTGTCGTATAAAATCAGCAATCGTAAATATTGTAGCATAAACAAGACCTTTCAACCCTTTGTATTTTAAAGATAAGCAATCATGCACATTATCCATAAGGGAAATAATTAAATCCAACATGCCTGACCTATCGGAAAATTTTCAGAGATTCCGACAGCCGTATCCTGACCTGAATCCATTTTGGTAGAAACAGTGAGTAATTTGCAAGCTCATTTCTGTATTATATTCATTCATACTGCCGCATATGTAATTTGGTGTCCATTGCATAACTCAAGAATGTGATTATATTCTTAAATAATGAGGAAGGTAAGAGAAGTGTGTGTTGTAATATAGCTTTCAAGCGCGAAGACACCTTAAACAGCTAAAAAACCACTTCTATGAAGCATGTAATGTATATTTGGAGTAACCGGAAGTGGTATTACTACAAATGGTGCAGAGAAACTCAAAGCAAATAAAAATGCATGGGCTCCGAAATAAAAATGCATGGGCTCCGAAAGCATTTCCTTATATCCTGAAAAATGATAAGTATGCGTTCTAAAATAGTTTTTAAGGTCAAAGTTACCTCAAACATTTAGGAAACCTCTGCTATAGAACATGTAAGATATTACCTGGCGTTACATTACTCTAAATGATGTAGATTACTGCTACTCTAATTAGAAAGCACGGGTTAAATTCCTGGCTTACGTCGATTGTTATGTTTAAGTTCAGAGAAGTGTTCTTAAATTGTCATCCAAGAGAAATATATACATGATGTATGAGATGGTGTATGAGATAGAAAAAAATGGACTGGATTTCCCACCTAGTTACTAAGAAGCATTGTAAGTGTAAGGTCCATGACCGGGAATATGTAGATATATCATATATGAGCGCTAATTTAGAAACGATGATTCAATTCCTGGTCCTAACTAATGTAAATCTTTAAATAGCATGAAGTCATATTTTAACAAACATTTAAACTCCCATTCTCCACATAAAGACAGACAGATCTTCATCTAAATAGCACACTCATCACATCATTGTCCTCTCTAACCATAAATACAATTTAAAACTCTAAAAACTCCACAATTATTTACGAGGGGGCGCTGTAACCCAGTGGTTAGTGCTCGGGAATTGAACTCGGTAGTCCTGGGTTCGATTACAGCCACTGCCAAACCTGAAGCCGTGTTCACACGGAGTACGATCACGTCAAACATATGGGTCCGTAAGTCCTTCCGAGAGGTTGGTGGTAGGATAAGGTGGTATTGGTGGTACGGTCCCTATGGATGCCTCCCCCACTGGGTTCCGGTCTAAATTGGGTGGCACTTCCCGACCGTCCAAAGAGTTACCTTACATCTTTCTGATAGGTCGGACGGTCTGGGTCTCAACAACAACAATCATTTAAAAATTATACCTTTGTATATTTATATGCTGTTCTTCAAATCAATGGAATAGGAAGATAATGCAAGAGATTCAATAGATCACTTGAAAAGTGATTGTTTTTTACGATACAATCCCTTTCCGTTTGCCAATAGAATAGCTACGTATTTGCTTAGAGAATTGAATAAAACTATTTTTCAATTATTAGTGTTTTGTATTGAATGTTGTCCTAGGAACATTTTCGACTCATTTCATAGGATGTTAGTGAATTGTTTTTCTTGTTCCGCCTTTTCAGAAGTGAATTGTTTTTCTTGTTCCGCCTTTTCAGAAGTGAATTGTTTTTCTTGTTCTATTCACATATATATGCGAGTGTATACTGAGGAGAGTAAACATATTTCTTCTGTAGATTTGATTTACTCAAGGGTTGATAAGATTCTGAAAGGCAAGACATTGATGCTAAAACTTTTCGAACAACTTCGGAAATTCTTTTGGGAAAAAGATTTTTTACTCGATAAGAAAAAATATTTTATATCATCAGCAAACAAGTAGATTCTGTTAACCATGTAGGGTCAGGGATTCAGAACTGTAATACAGGAGATTAAAATATTAAGTAAAAACGTCTTTATTAGGATTTATAATTAAAGAAAGTCAATTATATTGAGTAAATAGTTAGGGCTAAGTACGTATTGAAAAATATTAAAACACAACATTTCAAGTAATAAAATTTTATATATTGTAGCATTTGTGTATTCAGTAATATGAATCCATAAAACTTGCACTAAAAATATGTTTTTAAATCTTGTCTACTATTTGAGTTGTGAAGTCTATATAACATCTGGATATTTACTTCAATTTACGTTATAATACTGACCGGTTCCGATATGCGGAATAGGTAAAGTATCATTATGTGGTGCAAATTCATTAGTCAGTTAAGATTCATGTGGAAAGTGCGTTGTGCTTTACAATAACCCGCCAATTTTCTGCTGCATCTGAAATATTTATATGAGCCTAAATAATAGTAAATTTTATTAAATTGAAGATAATTCGGACAGTTAAACTTTCAGAATCCTCCCGACGCCTCCAAAATCCTTTCGGCATAAAAGACTGAAAGTCTACCATCGGGCAAAACCAGTCTTGGCCAAATTTTTACAACTATTTTCGACGTTAAGCACCATCCATTGTTTAAAAAAATAAAACTTATTTTTAAAAAAGCTGTAATTAAATTTTTAAACGTGTTACTTTCTCAAATTTAAATACATGTATAGGTGCAGGTACATGTATCGGTTTAAATACAAGGTTTAAATACATGTATCAATATGAAATTTCATAAAAGCACAAATTTTGAAGAATTTTTTTTTAATATTAAGGAATTTCCTGCACATTTGATTTAAAGCTCGTTACAAAATCATTCCTAGATATTTCCAATGGCTTCATGATGGAAACATTTTGATAATATTATCGATTACTAAAGAACCGATTTGATGAAAATCATGAAAAACTGCGGTTTAAGATAGAAAAAATAAAAATAAAAATTCGCATTATATGAAATCTCGCTCCGAGGTATCTTTTGACCTGACCAAAAGTATCACTGCATTAAATTTTATAACTAATACCTACATTTTCAGCTACTCAACCAACAAACAGCAGAATATGCATCTTAATTTAATATTATATAAATGAAGATTAAGTAGAACATTTCAAATGCATTTTCATTCTCTCGTACACCCTTACAACTTCTATATTGACGGGAGTCATAAAAATGAAAAAAAAATAGTCATAAAAATAGTCATAAAAATAGTTATCACTCCAATATGTGACTTGATGGAATGAAATGTATAGTTATAGTCATGCATGCGGAGAATCTTTTATAAATATAGTATGAGGGATATCCAGAAAGTAAATCCCATTTCCAAATATTACCGCTGCAGCGCTACAGTCGTTATGATGCGCATGCGTGCCGAATTAGTTGATATATTGATAAGGCATTGAATCTATGACTCTATGAATCTATGACTATTATGCTATCTATGAAGCTATTTTTAGATAGTAGAGCAGCGCGTGCTTATCGTGGTGTGTGTTGATAACATTTAAGAAAATCGAGATGACCGTCGGACGTAAATTGAGGCATGTGATCTATTTCTTGGATGCTGGGAACATTAAAACGGCTGAAATAATCGACATGGCATGCTTACCCAGGATATTGTGCTGATTCATGACAAATGCTCACACACTGAGGTCTGAACGCAACATTTCATCATGATTCAGCTGTAAACAATTCTATCGTTCTTCTTGCAGCCTAGACTCAGCACAAGTGATTTTTATGTGTTTAAGCATCTCAAATCCTACCTTGATGGCCAAGTGTTCCAGAAAGACAGCGAGGTCAAACAAGCAGTGTGGTTTATGCCGCAGGCCAGTGCGGTATTTCCTTAGAAGCAGAAGAAGCACAACCTTCGGGAGGCAAATTCTTCTCGGCGCTGCAAAATTCAATGCACATCTAAGGACCAAAATCATGATGGTAAAAATATTGCAATACAAACTCATTAAACAAATACTGCAATACAAACTGTAAATAATATTAGGAGAATTGAAAAACTTTACTGTATTATTTCAAGCTTGTAAAGTTTTCTTTTCACATTGTAAAACTAAATTCAACTCATCTTTTTAGTTCTAGCAATTAAAATTGCTATATATTAGGGGGTATACACACAGAATCAGAAATAAAAAGTAGAATAAGAACTAAAATAAATTTTGGGGCTTCAAAATTGTCTGTGTTACCAGCGTCATCATTATTAAATCAGGTACTGTAGCAGGCGCCATCCTACGGTTAAAGAATACACCTGGTGCCCCGCTGTTACTCCACAGTGCCGGCAACTAAGTTAAAAAAAAGTAGTGTAAGATGTGTATATTAAATAGTAATATAAATGGTTTGCAAATATATTCTTGTTTTGTCTTAATAGCTCATCGGAACATTATTTCTAGATATTCCTCGTATATAAATAATTCGTCATTATTTATTATTAAGAGCAATTGAATACTATAATTATTACATGGAATTTAATTTGAATAGAAAATGAATAAAAAAAAAAATCAATATAGTTACCATCAACGTATAAAAGGCAGAAATGCTATTGAATATAGTAATTTAATAAATGGAATGGAAGTCTCTTAAATTTTTATCCTTATATTAACATTTTATATTCAATTTAAAAATATTCTAATTTTAAAAGGTCATATATTCTACATGAAATTCATATTATGATACTCGTATAATCTTTTAAAATGTAAAATGTGTGCATTCAATAAATAATTAAATTGCCGTGATAAATTCAATAAATTCAATAATTAATTAAAATATTCATTCAATGAATAATTAAGCCTAAATCTAGGGCTCTACTCCATACAGCAGAAATATATATATATATATATATATATATATATATATATATAGACAGTTAAAATTGTAAAGCACGGTTCCTTAGTAAATATAAATTTTTAAAATCTTTAAAGCAAATTTATTAAAATAAATGTTATCAAATTACTTGAAATCCGGTTCACTCAAATAAAATATTGTATAAAATCAAAGAATTTATTACTTCAAAGAGATTTCTAAATTACTTTAATTAAACTCGTAAAAAACTGCAGTCGTTGGGTTTACACACTTCGAACGTCTGAACAATTATTTTCAAGCAGAAAATAGATATGTCAACATTGTTATTATATTGAGGGGACTAAGACGTAAATTTTCAAAAAATCGATTTTTCGTTTACCATTCATATCATGAAAAGTAAAAGGTTATATCTCATACATGTAACGCTACGTTCATTCTAAAGACTGTTCAAAAAGTTATTTCTCAAAATTCGTTTTTTTACGTAAAATATCTTAGGGCTGCGGGGTACGAGGTATGTCAAGAAAGAAATGGGACTGGAAAAGACGGAAATATGAAACAGAATGTGACATGGAACATAACAAAAAGGCACTGTTATATAATTAAAAGACCTGTATAACTTGACATTGGTAACATATTCGTTACTTTGAAAGAATGTTGTTAAATACTCCCGCTTGGCGTGTTCCATAAATTTCTTGAATTTTATAGATTGACTAAGGATTTATCGAGTTATGTGTTGTTTGTCCCTCAGAATTTTCCACAGAGGGTATACCAGTTTGTCATCATATAGCTGTATTGTTGACGTGATACGAGTTATCTTTCAAACTCAATGCAGAACCCAATATATAAAAAATGTCGATTAATATATATACATATATACATATGCATATACACATATACATACATACATATATATATACATATATATATACATATATATATATATATATGTATATATGTATATATATATATATATGTATATATATATATATATGTATAGATATATATATATATATATATATATAGGTGTATATATATATACATATATATATATATATATATATATATATATATATATATATATATATATATATATATATATATATATATATATATACATATATATACATATATATATATACATATATATATGTATATATATATATATATGTATATGTGTATATATATATACATATATATATATACTTATATATATATATATATATATATATATTTATATATATACATATATATATATATATATATATATATATATATATATATATATATATATATATATATATATATATATATATATATATATATATATATATATATATATATATATATATATATATATATATATATATTTGAAATGTAATAATAAGAATTATGTAAAAATAAAAAAATACAATTCAAGTAATATTAACATCACCATAGAAGCAAATTCAAAGCCATAATGCCGATAAGAGAAAAGAGCAGTATCATCCCAAATTCGATGATTAATTAGAATTAAATTCATCGTCAGGTCTGAGTATTTAATTCCAATTAACCCAAACAAATGCCTGTTTCAGATTAAGCAATAGTACATTACTATAAATACTTAAACTCAGACTACAGGCAACAAAAAATGAAAAAAGGATACATTAAGAAAATTGTATTACCATGCGGCATGAACCATTCTTCTACCACGTGTATACACGATCAACCTCAACAGCTTAATCTAGAAGCACCGGAATGAACAAGTCGAAATTCTACCAGGGAGGCAGTACGAACTTTCACGGAGTTACTCCCAAACCCGTCCAGTGAGTCTAAGCTGGAGACTGGACAAGCAATTCAGAATACAACTTCCCAAATATGCAAACATGAATATGAATATGAATCAAAGATGAAAATTCCTACTAAACAAGTAATTCATATGAAAAATGAATAATCGAGAATGCCACTATACACCATTATAAGGGCGCTCAAAACGTAGTTTCAATACTGACAAAAGTTACATTTTTTTGCGAAAATAAAATTCAAAACATTAATGTTAATGCATATTATTTTCCTATTTTTTGATTTTTCTAATGTTTTTGACTTAGTTTATTATTTTTCATTTTTATTTATATAATTAATAATTATATATAATATATATTATCGAGTGAAATTTGATACACTGAGTTGATAATTTTAATAACAAACTTGGGGGGATATGCATTATTAGTCGCTGTACTCAATAATTCCATAAAGTGCGCTAATTTATAATCTTCATCACAAATTTTATTGATTCTAAAAGCCTGGTTTATTATAATATTTCTAAATTCAGATATATGCAAACAAGAGTCAAAATGTTGAATTTTTGATGTATTAAATTTAAAATCCTGTCTTTTATCATACAAGTTTATAACCATATTACAATTTTGTAAATTTAAATTTAAATCTAAAAAGTTTGCAACATTTGTGTCATTATTACTTGCATTTAATTGTAAATTTTTTGGATAAAAGTTTAATACTATAGGGATATTATTATTTGGGGATACACATAAAATGTCATCTAAATATCTAAACATGTGCATATTATGCAAGCTTGGATTAATGTTTTTTTCATAGAAGAATAAATACAGATTAGCTAACAATGATGAGGCACACCCCCCTTGTGGGATACCAACCTGTTGTTTAAAAAAAGTACCACCATGTTGAATATAATTCTCATAAAGAGTGAAGTTAAGTAATTTTTTAAAAAGAAAATTTGAATATTTTAGGTTGATATTATATTTTTCAAAAATTCCTAATATAACTTTATACAGATCATCTATATTAATATTATTAAACAAATCTTTGAAATCAAAGGTATAAATACTACGAATATTTGTAAGAGTTTTCAATTTCTTAACTAATTCAAAACTGTTTTTTACAATATGACAATTATTTGAGATTTCATCTGACAAGGATATTTCATGTAATATCTTTAATAATAATTTTCCAGCATTAGTAATGTAAGAATTATGCCCACTGGTAATGGTTCGAAAAGCAACAGGGGATTTATGAAACTTGGGTACTAAAACAATATATGGAATGTTATTACAACTATTTTTTAGATGGATTTGCTTATATTTGGCTGATATTCTATTGTATAAGATTTTAAGGTTAGTTTTATGTAAATTATAGATTTGATTATTAAGTAAGTGTGACTGAAGTGTATTTTTATAGTAATATTTACATATAATTGAGTAGTTTCCACTTGCCTTATCGACATATGTAATGACAAAATCATTTTGTATTTCTTTAATATCATTTTTAATTGAATTAAGTTTATATGAATTATTAATTTTCTGATTATATATATAATGATTTAAGTATTGCTCTATTAAGACTCTCCAGGGTTTAAAGGCTTCTACAGGGATTTGATATTTATAACTGATTTTGTAGATAAATTTATTTAAGTCAAGAAATAAACCTTTACAAATTAATTTATGTTTAAATTTAGTAGGTAGACGGTACTTAGTACCCAGTAACATCAGAGATCTTAGTGCATCATAATTAATAATATTTAGATTTCCCGTTATAACATGCCCATGGTGTTTATCTACGAAGTCTTTGTATTTTTCTAAATGACAGTGGCAATATGACTCTTTATCCAATTCATAGTTTTGATTAATATCTACTGATTTGGCAATTTGATTATAGTTGAAAATATAACGTCCTAGCGGTTTATCATATTTATAAGCAATTTTAGGATTTACATGTTTGACTGGAAAGTAATTGGAAACCGATTTTAAAAAATTATTTATCTTCAGATTATTTAAGACAGAATTAGTAAAATTCAAGGTACAATATTCGTTTATTTTAGTATTTTGTTTTGATTCGTCATTAAAGTTTATGTCTGTGACATATAAATAACCATTAAGATTTTTACTTCTGGTAATGAGCAAATCATAGAATAAATGTTTAAAATGAACGTTATCAAATGCAGTACTTAGAAAAAGGTTATATACCAAATTTAATTGCTGTTTTTTAATTGCGAAAATCCAGTTTTTACATTGTTTCCAATCAAAAGTAATTTTAAAATTTGCATGTTGCTGAAGGATGGCATTTTTTAGTTCAGATAATGATGGCAATTTTTTATTATATTTACTTGCTCTTTTAGTTCTTTTTGATTTACTCTTATGATTGTTGAAGGAATTATAAATATTATGGTCTTCATTAGGAGAATTAAAGGACTTTTTAACTATATTAGGATGATTAAATATTTGATTGAGTCCATATGGAAAAATAGTTTTATGTGCACAAATGAATTCATTTTCAAGAAACAATCTGTCATAGTAATTTTTTTGAATACACAGAATACTAATTTCAATGTTGTCGAACCCATGTTTAGAAAAATGTTCGTATTCAAATTTTGATTCATTAAAGGAAGTTGCATTATTTAAAAAATTTTTTATGTGATTCCTGTGTACGTTAATTCGGAGATGCAGAGGGTTGCTGGTTTGACCTATATATGACATATTACATTTTTTACATACAATTTGGTAGATACAATTATATGTTTTACAGAAGACAAGATTATTGTTACAATTGATCTGATTACTATTAGCAAATGGACAAGTTTTACATCTATTAGATTTACAAGATTTAAATTTAAGTGTGTTATTTAGTGATGTATGGCTGTACGATTGAAAGTTATATGAAGTGAACAAGGAATACTGGCTGGAAGTACCGAATGAAGATGGAATAGTCATAGAGGATAAAGGATATTGTTGGTAGCTGGATAACGATCTAGGAGAACCCCAACAAGTTCTCGAATACCGAGCTTGGATGTTAGAGAGCATCCAGTTGCCAGTCGCTAATTTTTTATAATAAGACATCATGTAATAGGGAAAGATTGTAACCTTCATTTCCCCAAAATAAAGGCACTTGCATTAAAAAAAGTGACTCTTTAAATCCAAGAATGCACCTTAATTCAATTACAAAGGTGGAGACACAATTAGAACATATGAAAGGTACCATTATTTTTCAAACTAATGGATCATCTAAAACACTTTGAAAATATATAAACTAATGTGTAGACACATTAAAACCTGGATTAAATAAATGCTTAGGAATAAGCAAAACTAGGATAGATAGTGGAAAAATATACATATACACATTGACTATTCCAGAATAAATTGATTCAAATTAACATCCATCAATACAACATGAAACACAATTTTTACTTCAGAACTAATATAATCTAAGAATAATATAGGAATAATACAACCATTGCTGTAAATACAGGATTCAAATTCTTCCAATAAATATACATTTATTTAATGGTTCAACAAATCAGAGATTCAACGTATGAAAGGCTACGTACGATCACAAAAAACAATAAGATATTCAATATATGAAAAACTAAGATCGATCACAAAAACAATGGCTAAGAATAGAGTTATTACCTAGGAATACAATTACAAGACATTTTAAAGTGATAAGATTAGGGATAATGAGATAAAAATAAAGTTAAAATTTGACTCCAATTCAGCGCAAATGCAGCTAACTTTAGTGTAATTCAGTTCTAACTAATTAAAAATGAATATTACCACTGAAACTCGTAAACAACTAGACAGAAAATAAGAAACCAATATAAAATACGCGCATAATGCAGCAGACAAGTATATGGGTAAATATTTGAAATGTAATAATAAGAATTATGTAAAAATAAAAAAATACAATTCAAGTAATATTAACATCACCATAGAAGCAAATTCAAAGCCATAATGCCGATAAGAGAAAAGAACAGCACCATCCCAAATTCGATGATTAATTAGAATTAAATTCATCGCCAGGTCTGAGTATTTAATTCCAATTAACCCAAACAAATGCCTGTTTCAGATTAAGCAATAGTACATTACTATAAATACTTAAACTCAGACTACAGGCAACAAAAAATGAAAAAAGGATACATTAAGAAAATTGTATTACCATGCGGCATGAACCATTCTTCTACCACGTGTATACACGATCAACCTCAACAGCTTAATCTAGAAGCACCGGAATGAACAAGTCGAAATTCTACCAGGGAGGCAGTACGAACGTTCACGGAGTTACTCCCAAACCCGTCCAGTGAGTCTAAGCTGGAGACTGGACAAACAATTCAGAATACAACTTCCCAAATATGCAAACATGAATATGAATATGAATCAAAGATGAAAATTCCTACTAAACAAGTAATTCATATGAAAAATGGATAATCGAGAATGCCACTATACACCATTATAAGGGCGCTCAAAACGTAGTTTCAATACTGACAAAAGTTACATTTTTTTGCGAAAATAAAATTCAAATATATATATATATATATATATATATATATATATATACGTCTTAACATACGTAACGAACATTGTTTAATGACAGTGGTGAATTTTGTTTACAATCTGGCTTCCTGCACTTCATCTAAATTTCACAAAAAAACATTTTTAGCACAGATATAAATAATTTATCTGATGATGTAAAACTAGTAGTCGGGCACAATGGAGCGATACAATACTTATGACTATTTGAAAATTTGGGACGGAAGAAATAATTATAATTATCGGAACTTTCCGAATGTAACCAAACTTATGCACCAATTCCCAAGGACGGGAGCTGTAGATGTACAAAGATGTACTGTAGATGTACAAAGTTGACGAGACTGTAACTCAGCAAACATTTGTGATACTAAAAATACGTGGTAAAGTGTTCATGGATCTTTGTGCGAATAATTTGATTGTGTTTAACACAAAAATTCCATGTCATAATAGAATTAGATGTGCCTTCGGAAATCAATGTGTTTGCTTTTGATAAAGCTTTTAAAAACAGCTTTCTTGCCATAGTTATCAACCGTATATAAACGGACACACGTTTGACCCGCATGCAATTCTTTTAACCTCATCGTAATGTTTTCCTTTTATATACAGAATTTATAGCAGGGAATGTAATTCCATTGAATAAATACTACGTTCTGTTTAAAAATTAAATACAATTTTAACAATTTCTGAGTGAAACTTTTGCTAAGTAATTGTATTTATACAATATAAATATGCTTTCATAAAAAATATATGCATTGACAAATTTAAATTAAAAAATTTAAACAATAACATTGCCAATTAGTTTACATTATATTAAAAACCAGCTAAATTGATGTTAATACAATCTACTGAGAAACAATTCATATTTAAAAATTCTAAACTTTAAATGAAGCAAAATTTGCTTTCACTGTTCATTACCTTTTTTCCATGTAAGCCAAATATAATATGCAAGATCTTTTATATGAAAGAAATTTAAATCCTATTAATTGCCCTAAATGGAATAATTTAATTATTTAAAAATAGTTTTATTTGATTCAATTTAATATAAATAATTTAATTCAATCCTCTCAGTTTTCACAACTTACTTATTTAATTGTTTTAAAAAAATGAACTGCTTTGTAGTTATTATTTCATGTTAACAGATAATAATTTTATGATTTATCCATAAATTTTCTTATGATTAAAACTCGCTTAATGTCAGTATTTTATAAATAGTATATTTTTTTAAATAAAGCATTACAAACAAAAATCCTTATTTATTTGACACTGTTTGTCATAAATACATTTATGAATATAGTTTATGTGTTTTTAAAGTAGTATACATATTCGAAATACATTTCTGTTGCTTATGTTGCTTAAAATATCTCCCTCTCTCCCCTTCCCTCTTCCCTCCCTCTCTCCCTCCCTCTCTACATCCCTCTCCCTCTCTCTCCCTCTTCCTCATCTTCCCCATCTTCCCCTCTACTCCCCTCCCCTCTTCCCTCCCCTCTCCACTCTTCTCTCCCCTCAATATCTCCTCTCCTCTCGTCTCTCTCCTCTATATCTCCTCTCCTCTCTTCTCCCTTCTATATCTCCTCTCCTCTCCTCTTTCCCCTCTCTTCTCTCCCCTCTCATCTCCCCTCTCTCTCTTCTCTCTCCCCAATATATATCTCTCTTTCTCTTATTAAACAATAAGTAAAAGAATTATTTAATATAAAACTGCAACCAGTCCCTCAACCAAAACGTGCAGTTCACCTTTATAATCATTTATCTTCCCATTTGCGTCTTATACTATGTATCAAATAACTGCCTGAATCGAAATTTTGATTCAAATTAAATTTGCACTCTCAAACATTACAAAGTTGAAGTATGCTTAATAACTAACATATTTAAACAATAGATTACTAGTAGAACTGTCCTCGTGAAACTAAAGTGTTCTTTTTCAGTTATTCAGGGGTGATTAAATTTTTTTCTGTAATAAAATAAGAATGGGTTGATTTTCCTACCTCCTATCATCAGTCTGATATTTGCATATTTACTATATACCTAAGTAAAAATAACGCATGGCTATATAATAAAAAATAAGTTATTTCCATCGATATTTATACGAAGACTTCAAATCAATTTACTCGAAGAAGACAGAAAATAGAAATAATGTCTGCTAAAAACAAAATTAAAGCACTTGCATAGACCTGGGACTGTCTATAAAAGGCAGTTCCATATGCTAAGTTCTGTTTAATTTGCTCAGGACGTATGCTCGAACTATAAATTACAAAATAGATGGGATTTATTTATCCAATTTGATCTGTGGGTATGAAACGTAACTTTGTGCATAATCACCAATATAAATAAATGGAAAAGTAAAATGATGAGCAAATAAATGGGTATAATAAGCAGAAATACGTTTCGGAATATGTTGGATTTTTTTTTCATTGCGAATAAGACTGGACATGAACAAACAAATGAGAGCTAGATCATATCGGAAAAACAGAAAAATGGCTAAACTCTAGAATCTAATATGCAAACGCACTTGTATAACGGAAGAAAAGTAAATACATAACATTTTTTCACTTGAATTCAAATCCAGGTATTATGGCATTGAAAAGAGAAATCCAAAGATATTCGAAATGCACATCTACTTATGAAACTTTATTTGCACAGCATTTTACGTTGTTATTTTGCTTATTATCAATTTAATGAGTATATTTGAAAGTTTTCTTCCTATACTTATACAGCAAATATCGTCGAATATAGCATTCGTATTTAATGTTCGCCCTAATATAATTCAATACATAATCATATCTCAAAATCCAATGTAAATTTTAGATCCATTATTTTCCAACAAAGAGAATTATCATGTTAAAATTGCAGTTAAATTTAAAGCTTACCGTAATTATTCTTAAAATAGGCATTTTTTTTCACTTTCTTTTCTCAAATACTAAATGGCAAAAATATAATAATAGAAAATCTCAAATTTTATTGTTATGACCTCACTTTTCTTCCAGAATACAAAAATGTTCCAAAACTTTATTATAAATCAACATGCTTTGTAGTTAAATATTTATATCAGTTTATCAAATCGCCCTCTTTAAGGTTAAGCAAAACACCACAAAGATCTAGACAAAAAAAAACTCAACAACAGTTTATCCATTCCACATCGCATTCGATCTCCACTGCTCTTAAAAATCAATGAAATGGGGAGAGAATGCAACCCTATACAATAGAAAATTGAAGAAAGTCATCGTTTTTATCATGCAATCCCCTTTCTGTTTGCCAACAGAATAGATATTTGCTTAGCACATCACATAAAACTCTCCTCCAATGATTAGTGTTTTCTATTGACTGTTGAAAAAAGTTCAGGACCCTTCGATTTATTCCGTTAGCTTTTATAGCATTTTAAATCAATTCATTTCCCATTTCAGTGATGGATTCACATATATGCAGTATATCTAAAGGACAGTAAACATATTCTTTCTGTATATTCAGGATACTGAAAACCAGATAAGAATCTGACGGGGCGGGGGATTATTTTACACAAGAATCTTTGAAATATCTAAAGAAATTCCCATGAGAGGAGGTTGGTAGTTCCTTTTGTAAAAAAAAAATACTTTATATATTCAGCAAACATGAAAATTGAGTTAACCATCTTTTGTTTGCCTGAATTATATAATAATGGTAAAGTTATTAATAAAATATTTTCATTTATTTTATAATGTATAAGTGAAAATTGGAATCAAATTTAAACAATTAAAACTGCTTAATTTACGAGTATTATTGAAATATTTAATTTAAATAAGAAAGTAAACTAAATCAACTGTTTTTATTTAAATCAAATTTTATCAAATTCACTGCCTTCTTCAAAGCTACGCAAACCAACAAACCCAAAATTAAGGACGAAAGTGCCCAAATTAAAGGAACATAGATGTAATCCTATGTATATCCCTCAAACAGTAGATTCAGAGATACACCAATTAGAAAACGGGATATCAAAAAAGGATTTAAAGGATATCTGAGAGAAACAATTGAAAAACAAAATAATGAAGTTCCCAGCCAATTTGAAAACTAAAACTAATAAATAAGTCAGTGTGCTCCTAAACACGAACGGAATATCCCAACAAGACGAAATGAGTTAAAATAAAATTAAACTAGTCCAAAAGTCACACAAGGGTTCCACGGGTTAAGAAATGGATAACATTGAAACATCAAGTATACTTCATCTTTTTTCGCATAGGTAGGTTTTGAATTATCTAACTTTTTAGCTAAAAAAGGGCAAAAATGAAAAATTTAATAAATGAATATATGAAAATTCTAATACAGGAAAAACTCTAGTAACTAACTCTACATAATACAAACACACCCATATCTACATAGTTAAATCGAAAGTATTTTTAAACACAATATAAACTAGAAATTAATTTTCTATTTCCTTAATTTGTTTTAAATAATTTCACCAGCTTTTGATAAAAAATAATGTCCAAGCCAAAATATTGATAAATGCTGCATATATTACGGTTAATCGCTTCAATGTTTGAAATTTCGTGGTGGATTTCTTATCATTTTTCAAAACCTTAAAAGCAATAAATGACTATTTTCGTAGAAATCGTTCTTCACAAACTTATTATGGATTCATTTAGCTAAATTTACCAATGATAAACCTTAGATCACACTAAATTTAAATCCCACACGTGGACGAATACAAGGTCCAAGATCGGCCTAGAAAAATGAGAACTGATAGGCCCTTTCAACTTTTCACCGAAGATAAATCCTTTAAAATATTGAAAATTCCAGAAAATAACATAAAAGATAGTATGGAAATTGTAGTATTGTTCACTAAAATCTTCATAAATAGTTTTTTTTAACACTGAACAATTTAAAATTAAAATAATTAACTCGTTTTTCAGATTCTAAGCTCAGTTTTTTCGGTATATGGGGTCAATTTTGTAGCATTGATTTCTAAATTTATTTCTATGTTTTTAGATATACTACCGAAATTGATTTTGTAAAATGGAACCGAATTCATACATAAAAAGAGATTTGTTTGAAGTCGTTCTTTTAAATTATTAAAGGGTGCACATATGGGGAGAGTTTAATCGCTGAAATCTCTGCAATAGAAATCATCGGTAAGTGATCTAGAAAAGTAACCAGATCTTCAGCTTTTGTCTTTGCGGCTGTGAGGTAACCAATTTCACATGCTTACTTAAACGATTGCACAGGTAGAGTTTTATAGTGGGGAGAAAGTAAATGTGCTCCGTGTAATCGATCTTTAATGTGTCTATTATAACGTTACACTTTTCAACTTCAAACATTTTTATTAGATTTAATCAAGATTTCGTCTTGTGTGATAAGGCTTTCACACCTCTGTGTTAAAATTGTATATTAAAGTATTGTTTTATTTCTGTGTGATTGAAAGTGTCAATTTCGAAATGTAAATGTCTTTTCTACATGTTTTCAATTACATTGACTTTTAAGGGAAGTGAACTCTAAAATCGCAAAAGTGTTTATGTTCCAGAAAAATAGTAATAGTTTTGTATTTTCGCTTCTCAGTCGCTAGTTGGGAACTTGCAGGTTTTGCGCACGCGCGCGTTTGAAAAAGGATTTTGGAAGCAGTGTGGAAGGAGTCGTGGAAAAATGTAGACGTGTGTGTTTGATTCGCGTATGATCGCGAATTTTAAGAAAAGGTGGATTAATTTTGAAAGTGGAAGGATGTGATTAAAATATGTAACATAGTTCGACAAGTTGTGCGTAGAGTCGTTTGGCTCGGTTCAGAGATGAGTCACTCGTGTTTTTAAATGAATCAGCCTGGTAGTAATGGAATAATGAGTCTTGTGAAAAGAGAAAATGGTTCTTTCACTGGTCGGCTTGAATCGCTAATAGGGCTAGAGGGAAAGCTCATTTTACAGCGATTTGTATTTGCCTGACTCCTCCTTGTGTCCTAAGGTACGAATCAACCAATCTCCGTAACCAACCAAGATGTCGAATTCCGCCAGCATGATGTTGTGTAGTCAAGTTTCCCGACCATTATGGATTTTGTTCTGCGCAAGAATCTCGATGAGTTTATGCCGAGAGTCCGTCCTGATATCCTTTCCCATGGTACAGAATTGTAAATGTTATATTTAAAAGAGACGAGGTAAAGTTTTATATATATATTTAGTCTTCCACCTAACGAATAGAGTGTTAATTGTCAAATCCTCGTGAGTATCAAGTCATTGATGATGTTATATGAAAATGTCGTATATGTTCAAAGTATACAAATGTGATATATAAATGTCAAGTATAATATGAGGAATATTGTGTTTATTTTATGTATCAGAAAATATGTGTATTCTCTTGGTTCCTCTTCCTCCAGGGGTGTTCTTAATGGTCACCCTACCGAGTGTAACTCTGAGTTATTGCGAGAAATGCTTGTACTCCACTGTTTTCGATCAACTGCCTTGTTATTTCATGTTTAATAAATGTGTTTGATTTCAAAACTTTGTCTTCTCTGTCGAGTATACCAAAACGTTCGCGACAGAATTGGTGCCGTTACTTTTCTCGGTGAGTGGGGAAGAGCTGAGAGAATTAAAATTTTTAAAAGATTTTCTTAAGTATTGAAATTTTGAAGGTTAAAAATTACCGTTGTGCTAAAATGAGTGTTTTCTTAAGTAAACAGAGTTCCATGTTCTGTTTTCGGTATTCTCAAAAACGAGTGTTCTTGGAATTTGATATGTGCCATTTGATAAAAAAAATTGATTTGTTTGCATATTTATGTCATTTGATTTGATAAAAACTGGTTTTATTGTAAATACTGTTTAAGAACATTGCAATTGCATATTGTGTTAAACTATACGAGTATATTTGATTGTTATGCAAAATGGCTCCAATTACTAGAAACAAAAAAGTAAATGTCGGTAAGATGAGTAAAAATTCAAGTAAAAAATTAAATTCCTCCTTGAATTTGTCGCTTGAGATTGCTACTGAGTCGGATACTGTTAATTCTAGAAGTAAAGTTAAAAATGTTAGCCACTAAGCTAAATCTAATGAGGAAAATATATCAGATAAATCGCCGGTATGTCTGAATTCTTCTTCTGGCACTTTGCCAAATCAAAACAGTGCTTCATCGGTAAATGATAACATGTTAAAATCATTCCATATTTTCACACCTAAGTTCGCACATCATATTCCAAAATTCTCGGGAAATTCAGAGCTTTCGTTGTCACAGTTTTTGGAAAAGTTAAATTTAGTAGCCACTCATGCAAACTGGAGTGAGTGTGACAAATTAGTTTGTTTGAGATTGAATTTAGAGGGGGAAGCAAATAGATTGATTGAAGAGAATCCAAAGCACAGAAATTGTAAAAATTTGCAGGAAATTATTCACATTTTGAAAGATCATTTTGAAGTGACCGAAAATGTTACTAAAAACATAATTTCACTCGTGAACTTTACACAGAGACCAAATGAGTCGGTTAAACAGTTTTCGATGAGAATCGAAGCTGCTTCATTTAAGGTTGTTCCGGAAGATGTAGATTCCGAAAGTGAGAATAAAATCAGGCAAACACTTTTAAAAACTTCATTTATTAATGGTTTATATCCGGAACTAAAAAGATTGGTGTTGTCACAAAACCCTAGAGATTTTTATTCGGCTAGAAAACTTGCAATTCTTGAGGAATCTATTTTAAATGAAAATAATGCTATGTACTTGACTAATCCGGTACTTACAAAAAAAGGTGTTCTCACACCAGAAAAATATGTTCTCACACCAGATCGAAGTGAAAGTATGTCAGATTTAAAAAGAAAAGTGTTAGAACAGGAAAGGGACATTGAATTTCTTAGGGGTAAAATAGAAAAATTTAAGTTTAATTCAGATAAAGTTAACGAAAAGCGTTCACCGCGTCCAAAGTGTGACAAATGTGGTAAATTAGGTCACGTTCAAGAACAGTGTTGGAAAAAGGTTTTTCAAAAAAGAGATGTGTACGGTATAAAATGTAGGAAAATTTATACCAGTCCTGGAACTAGGTATCACCAGGGTGAAAGACACAGAGGGCAAATGTCTGCAAATGAGTGGAAGTATAGAAAGCAAGGAACGCAAAATTATAAAAATAAGGAGTCATATAAATCTTTGCAAAATTCCAAAAATCATTCTTCTGGGAATCAGAGTAGATATCCCATGCACAATTATAATAATAGAAAAACTTTTGATAGGCAAACATCACATTTTGAGGAAAATAATATTTGTCATAATATTACAAATTCTTTGTCATCTTCTTCTATTATAAAAGGAAAATTAGTGAGCAGTGAAGTGTCAATATTGATTGATACGGGTAGTTCAATTAATTTAGTGTATGAGGAAGCTTTAAATACTGTACCCATTGCACATATGTTGCTAACATACAAACCAACAATTTTGCGTAGCTTTAGTTCACAAGATACTAAAGTTGAATGTTTAGCCACTATTTCACTAAATTTGGGAAAAGAAAGATTCCCTACCGAAATTTTTGTGTTAAAATCACCAGCTCCTATTTCATATAATGTAATCCTTGGTAACAAGTTTTTACATAAACATAATGCTATTATAGATTATAATCACTTCTGTTTTAAGTTTTCAAACTTTTCCATTCCTTTTGTTGGTTATCAATGTACGAATAATTTACTTTCGATTTCAAATCATGAACCGGCAAATGAGTCGGAAATTGCAGACTCAAACCTAAGTAGTGTCGCAAAGCGTATTGCTGTGCCTGACTCGCAGATGAGTAGTGGAAAAAATGTTCGTGTGGTAGAGGACTGTAAACCGAAAGAGTTCCATACGAATGCATGTGCCAAATGCAAAGCAGATCTGGCACCGGTAGTGAATGAGTCTCAGGTCATTCGGGAAGAGTATGTGAGCAGAAATTTTTCGGAAAATAATGTAGTGCCACATTTGGGTAGTGAAGAGGTACATATTAACGATTTGGAAAATGGAAGCAAATCTTTTAGAGATTTGGTAGTAAATGCACAGAATGTTACTTTGCATATGGGGGAAAAGCAAAATCATGTTAGAGGTGGTACTGAAGTTAACTTTGTCATTCAACACAAAAACAATCCATGTAATCAGCAATTGGTCCACGTTAATAGATTAACTCCTTTACCTCCTAGACGTAGTGAATTGATTTCTAGCACATATAATGATAACATTGATAATTCTTCAACTCAAGAAACAAGACAATTTAAAAGTAGATATTTTCTAAACCATCAAAATAGGGTTAAAACTCAAAATGTTCCTAATTCACACAAGTATGACTTGCGCCCAAGAGGCCAATTTATTCATTAAAGTTACTTGTCAATTAAGGCAATATGTCAAGAGAGCAATTGGCTCAAAAAGTAAAGTAAAATGTTTAGATTATGAAATTCTCACATTTTCAAAAAAAAAAAAAAAAAAAAAAAGACTGATATTGTTGTGAGATGGACAATTATGTTTCATAATATTATATTTTCAATTGTTTCACAAAATGTTTTGCAAAACTGTATGCTATGTTAAAATGGATCCGATATTTCTGAACTTCTGTGTAATTTGCTTTATGTGTCAGTCAGCTGAATGTTCTGTACTGCAAGTTCTGTGCCAGTGCAGCTTTCTGAATGTGAGTGCCATGTTAATCAGGTTGAAGTAGTGTTTTAAAATTCTAAATACTTAAATAATAATTTTTTTTGCTTTACTTTAATGATAAGCAGTAATGTTTTAAAGTAATTTTAAGATAATTAAGTACTTGATGGATTAGAGTTTTGGTAAGGATTTTTAAGGATAACTGATAATTTTTATCTCTGTTTTATTTTATGAATGTGTGAATGATTTTTTTTTTAATTTAAAGGTCTAGTAAATTTTAGAAATTTTTTTTTGTCATTTGGTGTTTGTTGACTTATTGGTTGGGGGTACCGCCACCTCTAGGTTTGCAACTTTCTAATGGACTTGTTTCTTGCCTGGGTGCCTGATCAACATTCTTGGTTTGAAAATTTGTCTCATTTTCTAAATTAGTAATTTTTTTAAATGTCTTTTAAAGTAATTTGTTGGCAAGGTTGGATAATAGTTAATAAATTGATTTCTGTGAAAAGTAAATTTATAGAATTTTAATTGTAAAATTTTTGAAGAAAGAAAACTTTTTGTTTAGTTAAACTTTTTGTGAGTTGAGTAAATTAAATTTTCATGTCTCTGTGGTACTCACCAGAAAATGTATTAGTGTTTAAATTTTAAAAGGGGCAATTTCATCATTTGTGTCTTGTTAATTTGGTGTTGTCTTGTAAAGGTCTATGCTTGTATTGAGACTTATTTTTTTTTGACTCACGAGTCAAACTTTAGGCCACTCTTGGATTTTGGTTATTATGCTGGTCATGATCTTGTTTGTTTTTGTTTTTTTTCTTTGATGTACATGTACATCGCTCAAAATTTACACTAAATTCCTCTCAATGGAACATATGTCATTGGGAACTTAATGCAGGTATTTTCCTAGTATTGTGTGGAAAAATTCCCCGCTTTGCAGGAAATTTTTCTCCCGGGCCCCGAAGGAGTGTGATAAGGCTTTCACACCTCTGTGTTAAAATTGTATATTAAAGTATTGTTTTATTTCTGTGTGATTGAAAGTGTCAATTTCGAAATGTAAATGTCTTTTCTACATGTTTTCAATTACATTGACTTTTAAGGGAAGTGAACTCTAAACTCGCAAAAGTGTTTATGTTCCAGAAAAATAGTAATAGTTTTGTATTTTCGCTTCTCAGTCGCTAGTTGGGAACTTGCAGGTTTTGCGCACGCGCGCGTTTGAAAAAGGATTTTGGAAGCAGTGTGGAAGGAGTCGTGGAAAAATGTAGACGTGTGTGTTTGATTCGCGTATGATCGCGAATTTTAAGAAAAGGTGGATTAATTTTGAAAGTGGAAGGATGTGATTAAAATATGTAACATAGTTCGACAAGTTGTGCGTAGAGTCGTTTGGCTCGGTTCAGAGATGAGTCACTCGTGTTTTTAAATGAATCAGCCTGGTAGTAATGGAATAATGAGTCTTGTGAAAAGAGAAAATGGTTCTTTCACTGGTCGGCTTGAATCGCTAATAGGGCTAGAGGGAAAGCTCATTTTACAGCGATTTGTATTTGCCTGACTCCTCCTTGTGTCCTAAGGTACGAATCAACCAATCTCCGTAACCAACCAAGATGTCGAATTCCGCCAGCATGATGTTGTGTAGTCAAGTTTCCCGACCATTATGGATTTTGTTCTGCGCAAGAATCTCGATGAGTTTATGCCGAGAGTCCGTCCTGATATCCTTTCCCATGGTACAGAATTGTAAATGTTATATTTAAAAGAGACGAGGTAAAGTTTTATATATATTTAGTCTTCCACCTAACGAATAGAGTGTTAATTGTCAAATCCTCGTGAGTATCAAGTCATTGATGATGTTATATGAAAATGTCGTATATGTTCAAAGTATACAAATGTGATATATAAATGTCAAGTATAATATGAGGAATATTGTGTTTATTTTATGTATCAGAAAATATGTGTATTCTCTTGGTTCCTCTTCCTCCAGGGGTGTTCTTAATGGTCACCCTACCGAGTGTAACTCTGAGTTATTGCGAGAAATGCTTGTACTCCACTGTTTTCGATCAACTGCCTTGTTATTTCATGTTTAATAAATGTGTTTGATTTCAAAACTTTGTCTTCTCTGTCGAGTATACCAAAACGTTCGCGACACTTGGCATAATCATCACATTATCTTGTTACTCTGCTTACTATTTTTAAGGGGAGGGAGAGTCGCTTTCATAATTTAAATCATCGTTTTAATTTTACTTTTAATTTTACTTTTAATTTTACTTAATTTTATTTGCTCCAGAAATAAATTATTCAATAAAACTTAGTTGATTTATCCACTTGTATTTTATAAACAGCCACGCCAGCTACAATCGGAAAAGAATAACACTAAGCCTGTCCCGATGCTTTCTTTGTCGTATGAAATCAGCAATCGTGAATACTGTGGCATAAACAAGACATTTCAACCCTTAGTATTTTAAAAATAAACAATCATGCACATCATCCATAAGGGAAAAAATTAAATCCAACATGCCTGACCCACCGGAAAATTTTCAGGAAATCGGATTCTGACAGTCGTATCTGAGCCTGATTCCATTTTGGTAAAAACGGTGAGTAATTCGCAAGCTCATTTCTGTATTATATTCATTCATACTGCCACATATATAATTCGGTGTCCATAGCATAACCCAAGAATGTGATTATATTCTCAAATAACGAGGAAGGTGGGAGAAGTTTGTGTTGTAAAATAACTTCCAAGTGCAAAGTAACCTTAAACAGTTCAGAAAGCACTTCCATGGACCATGTAAAGCATGCAAAAGCATCAATAAAAAAGCATGGGCTCCGAAAGCATTTTCTTATATCCTGAAAAATGATATGTATGCTTTCTAAAACAGTTTTTAAAATCAAAGTTACCTCAAACAGTTAGAAAACCTATGCTATAGATTATGTGAGCTATTACCTGACGTTGTATTACTTCAAATGATGTAGTTTACCGCAATTCAAATTAGAAAGCTAAGGTAAAATTCCTGGCTTAAGTCGATTTTTTTTTACGTGAAATTTAGACAAGTGTTATTAAATTATCAGCCAAGAAAAATATATAGTGGTGTATGAGATAGAAAAAATTGGTCTGGATTTCCCACCTTGTTTCCAAGAAGCATAGTAAGCGTAAGATCCATGACCGGGAATATGTAGATATATCATATATGAGCGCTAATTTAGTGACGATGATTCAATTCCTGGTTCTAACTAATTTAAATCTTTAAATAGAATGAAATCATAATTTTGACAAACATTTAAACTCCTTAATGATCATTATACACATAAAGACAGACAGCTCTTCATCTAAATAGCACACTCATCACATCATTGTCCTCTCTAACCATAAATACAATTTAAAATTCTAAAAACTGCGCAATCATTTACCAAGGGGCGCTGTAGCCTAGTGGTTAGTGCTCGGGAATTGCACACGGTAGTTCTGGGTTCGAATCTCGCCACTGCCAAAACTGCCTCCGTGTTCACGCGGAGTACGATCACGTTAAACATGTGGGTCCGTAAGTCCTTCCGAGAGGTTGGTGGTAGGGGAAGGTGGTAGGGGTGGTACGGTCACTGTGGATGACTCCGCCACTGGGTTCCGGTCTAAATTGGGTGGCACTTCCCGACCGTCCAAACAGTTACCTTACACGTTTCTGGTAGGTCGGACGGTCTGGATCCCAACAACAACAATCATTTACCAATTCTACCTTTATATATTTATATGCTGTTTTTAAGATCAATGGAATAGGAAGAGAATGCAAGAGAGTTCAATAGATCATTTGAAAAGTGATTGTTTTTTACGATACCCTTTTTTACCCTTTTCGTTTGCCAATAGAATAGCTATGTATTTGTTTAGCGAATTGAATAAAACTATTTTTCAATTAATAGTGTTTCGTATTGAATGTTGTCCTAGACACATTTTCGACTTATTTCATAGGATGTTAGTGAATTATTTTTGTTGTTCCGCCTTTTCAGAAGTGAATTGTTTTTCTTGTTCCATTCACATATATATGCGAGTGTATACTGAGGAGAGTAAACATATTTCGTCTGTATATTTGATTTACTCAAGGGTTGATAAGATTCTGAAAGGGGGAATACATTGATGCGAAAACTTTTTGAACAACTTTGGAAATTCTTTTGGGAAAAAGATGTTTTACTCGATAAGAAAAAATAATTTATATCATCAGCAAGCAAGTAGTTTCTGTTAACTATGTATTGCCAGGGATTCAGAACTGTAACAAAGAAGATTAAAATATTCAGTAAAAACATCTTTATCAGGATTTATAATTAAAGAAAGTCAATCAAATTGAGTAAACAGTTGGGGCAAAGTACGTATTGAAAAATTTTAAAACATAACATTTCAAGTAATAACAATTTTTAGTTTCATTTGTATATGCTGTAATATGAAAGCAAAAAAATACAACGCTATAAAGATATGTTTTTAAATGTTTTCTAACATTTGAGTTGTGAAGTCATAAAATTTAGTTATTATTTCCTTCAGTTTACGTTATAATACTGACCGGTTTCGTTATATGGAATAGGTAAAGTATCATTATGTAGTGCAAATTAATTAGTCAGTTAAGATTCATCTGGAAAGAGCGTTGTGTTTTACAATAATCCGCCAATTTTCTGCTGCATCTGAAATATTTATATGAGCCACAATAAGTGTAAATTTTATTAATATGAAGATCATTCGGGGGGTTAAACTCTCTCAGAAACCTCCCGAAGCTTCCAATATCCTCTTGATATAATAGGCTGAAACTCTGCCATCGGGCAAAACCAATCTGTGCCAAATTTTTACAACAACGAAGACAACTATTTTCGACGTTAAACACCATACATTGTTTAGAAAAATAAAACTTATTTTTAAAAAAGCTATAATTAAATTTTTAAAAGTGCTAATTTTTCAAGTTTAAATTCATGTATAGGTACAGGTACATGTATCGGTTTAAATAAAAGATTTAAATACATGTATTAATATGAAATTTCATAAAAACTCAAATTTTGAAGAATTTTTTTTAAATATTAAGGAATTTTCCTACTCATTTGATTTAAAGCTCGTTAAAATATCATTTCTATATATTTCCAATAACTTCATGATAGAAACATTTTGATAATATTATTGATTACTAAAGAGCCGATTTGATGAAAATCGCGAAAAATTGCGGTTTAAGAGAGAAAGAAACAAAAACAAAATTCGCATTTTATGAAATCTCGCTCTGAAGTATCTTTTGACCTGACCTAAAGCATCACTGTATTACATTTTATAACTCTTACCTATATTTTCAGCTACTCGATCAACAAACAGCCAAATATGCATTTTCTTTTAATATTATATAAATGAAGATTAAATAGAACATTTTAAATACGTTTTAATTCTCCCATACACCCTTAATACTTCTATATTGACGGGAGTCATAAAAATGGAATAAAATTAGTCATAAAAAATATTCATAAAAATAGTCATCACTCCAATATGTGTCTTGATGGAATTGAATGTATAGTTATAGTCATACATGCAAAGAAACTTTTATGAATATAGTATGAAGGATATCCAGAAAGTAAGTCCCGTTTCCAAATATTGCCGCTGCAGCGCTACAGTCGTGATGATGCGCATGCATGCCAAATTAGTTGATTCTTTGATAAGATATTGACTCTATGACTCTATTTTTTGATAGGGTGGCATAACGTGCGAATCGTCGTGCGTGTTGATAACATTTAAGAAAATGGAGATGCCCGTCGCACGCAAAATGAGGTCTGTGATCTATTTCTTGGATGCTGGGAACATTAAACCGGTTGAAATAATCGACTTGGCATGCTTACCCGGGATGTTGTGCTGATTCATGACAAATGCTCACACACTGAGGTCTGAACGCAACATTTCATCATGATTCAGCTGTAAACAATTCTATCGTTCTTCTTGCAGCCTAGACTCAGCACAAGTGATTTTCATGTGTTCAAGCATCTCAAATCCTACCTTGATGGCCAAGGGTTCCAGAAAGACAGCGAGGTCAAACAAGCAGTGTGGTTTATGCCGCAGACCAGTGCCGTATTTTGTTAGAAACAGAAGCACGAGCATCGGGAGCTAAATTCTTCTCGGCGCGCCATAATTCAATGCACATCTAAGGACCAAAATCATGATGTTAAAAATATTCATATTTGATCGGTTTTTTAATTCAAACCATTGGAGGAAGAACTGCAGTGTAACGAAGACTTGCAATATTTACATCCCAGCCCATTCAGATGGTCTGGTATATAATTGATTCCCAGATCAAGTTGTGCATATTGGATCGGTTTTTCATTTCAAAACATTGGAGGAAGAACTGTAGTGTAACGTAGACGCACTATTTACATTCCTGCCCATTCAGATGGTATGGAATATGATTGATTTTCAGATCAAATTATGCACGACGATTAAAACACTGTTTTTTAACACTGAGCTAGGATTGTACTGCAATACAAACTGTAAATAATATTAGGAGAATTGTAAAACAGTACTGTATTATTTCAAACTTGTAAAGTTTTCTTTTTACATTGTAAAGAGAAAATCTGGTATCTCGCTGTTCCTCCACTGTGGTAGCAATTATGTTAAAAATCTGATGTGGACAACACATGACTTTCCTTATACAATGTAATGAATTTACTACTTTTACAGTAAAAAATAGATTTTTCTTATAGGAAATACTAATATTCTTTCCAAGATATTAAATTTTCGACAATTAGTAGTCATTTTCATTGATTTAGCGTCATTTTTATCCATATGACGAGATTTTCGTTAATTTTGCAACATTTTAAAAAGTCGCCAAGTTGGCAACATTCCTCCAAATTCGTCGCCAAAATCTCGCCAAGCGTTATGGACGAACAAATAAGTTGTTCTTGCAGCAGATAAATGACTATTGGCGTTCAAATACAAAAGTATTACTCAAAGTATATTTTTTCAAGAATGGAACGACATCCACGACAATGACGCCACCCAATTTACCGCATGGTATTACATATGAAGAGTGAACATGTTTCTCAATAGGAGTTTTTTTTTCATTTTATATGACTTTTTGATAATTTTTTTTTAAATGAGCAATATCTCGAGAACGGTTAATGTTAGCGTTCCAAAATTTATGTCAATCGTTTTCCAATAAAAAATTACATAAAAAATGTCTATTTGCGTAACTTTATTAGTGGTTTTGATTTTTTGATGATTTTTTCAAAATTTTATTCGAAAATTAAGGGGTTTTTGAACATTCGATTACATATAAAAGCAATAGACTTCCAGTGTTTACGGATTGTGATTTTTGTAAAAAATTTGGTTTGAATCGGACTATTCGTTCGTCAGTTATCATCTCCACAGTCTCACTGACACACACACACACAAAGACATCACTTCAAAATGTTTGATTCGTGATCAGGGATGCTTGAAACGTGCTCTTCCGTCGAAAACTCGAATTCGAATTTTCGACCCCGTCACAATACTTTCCTTATACATTATGTATATAAGGAAAGTAAAAAGTAGTGTAAGATGTGTATATTAAATAGTAATATAAATGGTTTGTAAATATATTCTTGTTTTTTCTTAATATCTCATCGGAACATAATTTCTAGATATTCCTCGTATATAAATAATTCGTCATTATTTATTATTTCGAGAAATTGAATATTATAAGTATTGCATGGAATTTAATTTGAAAAGAAAATGAATAAAAATATCAATACAGTTACCATCAACGTATAAAAGGAAGAAACGCTATTGAATATAGTAATTTCATAAATGGGATAGAAGTCACTTATATTTTTTTCCTTATATTAACATTTTATATTCAATATAAAGGTATTCTAATTTTAATAAGTCATATATTCTACATGAAATTCATAACATGATACTCGTATAATCTTTTAAAATGTAAAATATTTGCATTCAATAAATAATGAGATTGCCGTGATAAATTCAATAAATAATTAAAATATTTATTCAATGAATAATTAAACCTAAATCTAGGGCTCTAAACTATACAGCACAATTGCATGAAATAATTATAATAAACATCTAGACAGTTAAAATTGTAAAGCACGGTTCCTGAGTAAATATAAATTTTTCAAATCTAAAAAGCGAATTTATTAAAATGAGTGTTATCAAATTACTTGAAATCCAGTTTACTCAAATAAAATATTGTACAAAATCAAGGAATTTATTACTTCAAACAGATTTCTAAATTACTTTAATTAAACTCTTAAAAAACTCTAGTCGTTGGGTTACCATACTTCGAACGTCTGAACAATTATTTCCAAGCAGAAAAGAGATATGTCAACATTGGTATTTTATTCAGGGGACAACGACGTAAATTTTCAAAAAATCGATTTTTTGTTTAATAGCTCAAAAAATAAGATAAGTTCTGCTGATAACGAGAATGTATAATTTAGTTATATTTCATATCATGACATGTAAAATTTATATCTCATACATGTAATGCTACGTCCGTTCTCAGGACTGTTCAAAAAGCGCTTTCTCAAAATTCGTTTTTTTACAAAAAATATCTTAGGGCTGCGGGGTACGAGGTATATCAAGAAAGGAAAATACGGAAATGTGAATGGAAAATACGGAAGTATGAAACAGAATGTGACATGAAACATAACAAAAATTCATTGTTATATAAATAAAAGGCCTGAATCACTTGACATTGGTAACATATTCGTTACCTTGAAATAATTTTGATAAATACTCCCGCTTGGCGAGTTCCATAAATGTCTTGAATTTTGTAGACTGACTAAGGATTTATCGAGTTATGTGCTTTTTTTCTCAGAATTTTCCATAGGGGGTATACTAGTTCGTCATCATTTAGTTGTACTGTTGACGTGATACGAGTTATCTTCCAAACTCAATGCAGAACTCAATGTATAAAAAAATTTTGATTAATATATATATATATATATATATATATATATATATATATATATATATATATATATATATATATATATATATATATATATATATATATATATATATATATATATGTATATATATATATATATATATACAATTGAAATCAAAAAAAAGGATAAAGTTCAAGGAAGGGGAAACCAAATACAATGTATACAATGGCAGAGGAGGATGGCGACTCCTCTATCCTGTTTAAAGCTGCTTTTCCAGCCCGGACAAACGCTCACGGAACCCATACATTGTAATGGCTGATCCCACATACGTGCCAAGTCCGAAGCACCTGAACATGGAGAAACAGACCACCGAGAATAGAAGTCAAGAAACGTACAAATGAAGAAATACTAAATCTCCTATTATATAAGTAACGATGCGCATGTGCAAGTCTTCAAGTGATATGCAGAAACTATCCCAATTCTGCAAAATCCCTTTTGAATTAATTTGCTTCGTTTTTATTGTTGAAAAATGAATTATAATATTTCTTCAGGAAATTAACTGGGTAATTATTTCTTAAAGCTTCTAATATTATCCCCTTGTTACTGGATATGCAATCCTTTGCTAAAGTGTTGCAAATTTGGTTTCTTTTGAAATGTCCCAAAAGTATATTTCTAAACATAAATCTTGAAAGGTTCGTTTTCCAATTGATGATATGGTTAATTTTTATTCCATAACTAGTTCTTTTGTCGTGTAGACCCGTATAAATTCGATTCCTTGTATTGTACTTAATGGTGATATCTAAAAAATTGACCGATCCATCCTGTTCACATTTATTTTTAACCAATTCCAAGCTACTAGGGTAAAAATCGTGGGTGTGTGTGTGTGAAAAAAAGAGTGACGTTTCACATCAATCAATAACGAGTAACAGAGTTATTCGCCCTTTTTTTTCTGCTTTGGTACACTTTATGCAAATTCCATAGCATCTACATTTATGAATATTTGCAAGACCTTAAAAATTATGATCGGGCACTAGTGAGCATAAATCTTTCAATTTAAATTGCTTGACATTTTTAAAAGTGTGAAGAAGGGTGTGGAAATTCAATGATTGACAGTTTTACCTTTTCACTCTTATACACTTTCTAAAGTACTGAACAATTTAAGTATAACTTACGATTGAAGTTCTCTCGATTCGTAATCATAAATTTTATATCACTGCAAAATTTCATATATGTAGATGCTATGAAAATTTTATAAAATGTACCAAAACAAGAGAAAAAAACCATTTTGATGAACGCTTTTTAAACGGTCTGTAGAATGGAGATGTCACTTGTTTACATCTTTAAGCTTAAAATTTAAACTTTTGTATGGAATGAAAAGTTCATAAATTATATATTTTTTATAACAGCTGAACTTTCATTTTTTAAAACTAAATGAAAAATTAATTTCGTTAAAGTTTAACACTATAATTTTCTTTTGCAAGTTATTTGTGAATATAATTTATTTATATAAAAAATCTTAATAATTAATAATTTCTTACTTTTTTATCTCATTTTAAAATATAGCTAACATTTCATTTATCTCATATATTATGTATATACAAGTATATCTCACTGGTACTACCATATAGGTCTAACTTATTCAAGACTCAAGCTTTCGAAACATAATTTATGCAAATAAAAGAATAAAAAGAGAATATTATTTCAAATTGTTCATATTTTAGACTTAAAAATAGGTTGCTTTATTACTGTGCAAAGTATGGCCATAATATGATTAAAGTACGATTTGTGCAGCGTCACAAGCAGGTTTGGTCAGCTGGGTAGTTTAAAAGGTGAGTCTTCATTCCGCCTTGATAATTTCAAAGATATTAAATGAATATTTCAACGTATTAAGTAAATTGAACTCAGTATGTTCGGTAAATTTATCCTGAATATTTTTAAGTGTGTGGGGTAAAAAATTTCAATATTAAATTTATTAAATGTCGCTGATAACGTAAATATCGTTGACTAATTATTAATTACCCATTATATCTAATAATAATTAATATATATTATGTATATTTCTGTTGATTACTAAGTCATAATTAGTCACCGATATCGATTGTAGCAATGATCAGAAGATGATTTCCAAAATAAGTTATTCATTTGTGTATTGCGTCTAATTTTATTTCGAATTTTTTTTTAGCTTCTTTCCATTTACGTTATTTTGTTGTTGTTCTTTTCATTTTTAACACTTTACAACATAATTGAAAAGTGTTTATGACTTTGTCTGTCTGTCTGTCTGTCCGTTCGCAGGATAACTGCAGTAATAATGACTTTATCACAATGAAATTTTAGTATGTTGTTCAGAGGGTCTGTGAGAATATAAATGAATAATATCACCCAATTAGTTTTAGACTGAACCCAGGTTGAAAAAATGAAATACATTGAACCCCATGGTACCTAATTTTTCAAACATTTTTTAAGCGAATTTAAATTTCACAAATTGCACCGAAAATTTTAGAAAATATTCTAATTATCCCATAGAATATATAAAAAAAATTCAGAAAAATATGTTCGGTATTTTTTTAAATACAAATTAAAATAGTAATGACAGCCATGTAATATGAAAAGGTCATGTGACCCATTTCAGAATGAAATATGGCATCCATCTTGTGTCAAAATCGTGATTTTTAAAGTTTTCTTTAATTTATATTTGAAGTTGCATCCTTCCAAAATTGCTTTATTTTCGCCTTTTTTCTGTGCATCCATATTCTGCAGCAACGCAGTTACACTATTTTTTAGTATAAATGATCATCAAACTTTGATTATTTCTACAACAAAGCCTAACTTTTATGTTTGTAAAATGTAAACGAGTTATTGTAATATGAGTTGTATATGAATTGCTGAACTATTTTGCTCAAAATTATTTAACTCTGGAGTTTGGAATAAAAGTGTATGAATGAAATACTCACTGCTTTTACATAGAAAACCAGACGATTTATATTTCGATGACGTCATTTGAATAAAGTTTGAATGAAGTTCTAAGCATGGACTTAGAAAGTACTTTTACCTTATGGTTTTTGTTTTCCAAGTAAAATAAATTGTTGTAGTTCTGCGTGATAATTAAAATAATATCGCCGCTGAATGTATCGTATTTTAGAGATGTTTAAATAAAATTACAGTTGGATAGTGTTTTATAATCATTGCTTTATGCATGATAAATCATTCTTGTATTTATATTTCGTGTCGCATCCGTCCTAAAACCGCTTTATTTTTGCATATTATATGTATTTCTAAATTCCATGCTTACGCAAATACAATATTTTTTAATTCACTAAACTTTGATCATTTCTACAACGAAGTCTAATTTTAACGTAAGCAAATTGTATACGAATTGCTGAATTTTTAACACAAGATTATTTAGATCTTGAGTCTGGAATAAATGGAATATTCATTGATTTTACTTAGATAGAGAAATTACTTAGATTTATATAAAATTTCATTTCTGTTGGAAAGTGTTTCATAATGAATACTTTATGCATGATTAATCGTTCTTGTCATTTCTTCATTTGCAAAATACGCGATTAATGTGTAGATCTAAAACCTTCTTTCGCGCTGCTGAAACTGCTGTATGTTGCGCTCCCACCAAGTTTTTACATAATAAAAAGTATAATATGCGATGATCATTTGAAAGAATGCAAGTAAAGGGACGGATATAAATCTTCATGTTTGGAAAACATCAAAATCGTTAAGACAATAATTCAGGTTTCGCTGAAATAAGACAAGCCACACCGCATTGTAGATAAAACTGGAAAGGATCGTATTGAATTAAATACTATTTACTTACATTATTAATTTTGCAGAAACAAATTGATCAGAGTAAACAAATTGTAACTCTAATAATGAATAGTCTTACATATTCGAATCAATTTCACTTTTCATTTCATATCTGTCTCTATTTATTCTATACTGTTATGCAATCAGGAACAAAACACTTACCATGTCTACATATTTAGGGAAATTTAATTATAGCATATTCAGAAATACACACTACGATTAAACACTACGATTAAACACTACGATTTAATATTATGTCAAATGAGAATGGATGGTATGTTATTAACACCAGAAACACGCAGATACGCATAATTATCAAAATATTATAACATTTTTAAATTTTTCATCTGTACGAATTTTATCTCCTTTCTAACTCCATGGTTGAAAGTGTTTTCTTAGAAGGCATATAACTGCTGGCTGGGTTGCTGCCATAAAAATAAAAAATCTCATGTGGGCAGCACATGACTTTCCTTATATAATGCAATGAATTTACTTGTTTTACAGCAAAAAAAAATAGGTTATTCTTATAGTAGATACTTATATTCTTTCCAAGATATTGAATTTTCTTTAATTAGTCGACATTTTCATCGATTTATCGCTGTTTTTATTCATTTTGCGAGATTTTCGTTAATTTGGCAACATTTAAAAATGTCGCCACGTTGGCTACATTCCGCCAAATTACTCGCCAAAATCACGCCAAGCGTTATGGACGGAGAAATAAGTTATTCTTATAGCATATAAGTGGCTATTGGCGTTCAAATACAAATGTATTACTCAAAGTATCTTTTCTTATGAATGGAACGAGCTAAATCCATGAGAATGATGTCATCAAATTTATCGCATGATATTACATATGAAAAGTGAACATGTTTCTCAACAGTTAATATATATTTTTTTTAATTTAAGGGATTTTTTTATAAATGAATTTGAAAAATGTGCAGTATCTCGAGAACGGTTCATGCTAGCGTTCTAAAGTTCATGTCGATCGTTTTCCAAAGAAAATTTACATAATACATGTCTATTTGCGTAGCTTTATTAAAGGTTTTGATTTATTGATGATATTTTCAAAATTTCACTCGAAAATTTAGGGGTTTTGAACATTCGATTACGTTTAAAAACAATAGGCTTCCAGTATTCAGGGATTGTGATTTGTGTACCAAATTTCGTTCGGATCGCTCCATTTGTTCGTGTGATATCGTCTCCACAGACTCACTGACACACACACACACACACAGACATCACATAAAAAATATTTGATTCGTGATCAGGGATGCTTAAAACGTGCTCTTCCGTCGAAAATTCGAATTTGAATTTTCGACCCCGTTACAATAATTTCCTTATACACTATGTATATAGGGAAAGTAATATACATTATGTATATAAGGAAAGTAAAAAAATGCATGATATTTCATCAACCTCAGATAGAAAAATATAAGTGAATTGAATATGAATCGCATCTAAATTTATATAGAACATTTTTCAAAGAATTTGAAATTATTAATTGTTAATAACTTTAAAATATATAGAGGTTACACCACCTCTAGGTACACCATTGATTAACAGCAGATGTAGTGTTTTAAACTGGTACATAGGAGTCAAGCCGGTTTGATTCTTATAAATTACGATCAAAAATGTTTTAACCTTTGATATTTGTCAGCAATTGAAAGAAGAGCCAACGGCTCTACCGTGCTTAAAACACCGGTTCCCGTTAGATCACCGAAGTTAAGCAGAATCGCGCGCGGATAGTACTTGGGTGGGTGACCACCTGGGAATGCCGTGTGCAGTTGGCTCATTTAAGTCGACGTGGTGGCCGAACGGTCAAGGCGAGCGTTTCCAGCGATCGATCGGCCGCTACGTTGTGGGTTCGAGTCCCACGTAAGACATGGATGTTGTGTGTTGTGGGCGCAGTGTGTTTCGCCCCCCTCTAGTACGCCTGGGGCAACGTCCTAGGACGGCAAAATGGTTTACGATTTCGGCCGAGCATAGGGCAAACGACGTAAGTCGACGTAGAGTCTAGTGCTAGAGTAGTCTAGTGCAAGAGTAGTCAAGTGCTAGAGTCTAGTGCCTAGCCATTGGAAAAAAAAAATAAAAAACAATTGAAAGAAATGTAATAATATTTGAGCAAAGACAAGAATTTAATAGTCACATTTGAAAGATTGTACTATTTACACAGGGTAAAAATTAATACGAGAACAAACAGTAAGGTTGAAAGAGGGAAATATACCAAATTGTATATTTCGTGATTTATTAAATCATTATTGAAACATAATATTTAGCAAATCACCTCTTTAACTTCAAAACATCCAATTTTGTATCTGAGTTATTTTCTCCAATTATTTCTTTAACAACTGTTTATTTTGTCAAATTTATTTTCAACAAATAGTTTGTTTTACCCAAAGAGTTCAGAGAGTTCCAACATTTGAGACATTTTCTCATTTTCAAAAGTATCCTGGTGCCACATTTTATAAAATAACCCAGATTTGCAAGTTAAACTCTCAGCTTGAAAACGTCCGATGCTGATGGAATTTTTAGCCCTAAATTCAAAGAATTTTTATCAATGTGTAAAATGTTTCCAGGAACATCAGATGGAAAGGGCAGCACTCAAACTGCATCTTGCTGATTATTTCTTTTCCTCGCAACATAAAGAATATACTGAGATAGAAAATTCAAAAATAAGTATGTACTGGAGCAGAAGCGAACTCTAAATTCAATCAAAGAAGATAAATAAAGTTTACATGAAAATTTAGTTCTGAGAAAAGAGAAATATTAAAATATAGAGATAAAATTCCTCTTCTCTCAGTCAATATATATATATGTGTTAAGAAAATATTGCAGACAGGCGGAAAAATTATATGAATATTATATGTGGAGTAGTTTCTGGATGAAAAATATCACATAGCATTAATATCATAAATTCATAATTACTGTGTCTTGATATTTCATATTTAATTTAAAGATTGTTTGAAATTGAAAATGCGAAGCTCTGATGTTAGTTACTACATTTAAATATTCATGATATTCAAAATAATTTCATTATCTTTCATGAAAACGTCATGATATAATGCGGAATATAATTTGTAAATTTTACGATATATCTATTTTATTATTATACGATTTATCAAACGTCGGGGGATAGCTCAACTCTTGTGATATGATACCCCTGGGGATACTCATGTGTGCATTATTTCGAAATCCACCCTCAAAGTATATCCCCGCTTTCTACATCATTATGGATAGTTTAAAAATGTACTTTCGTAAGAGAGTGTCCTTATCTCAATTTCACACATTTTGGCAGGCATGTCTTTAATTATTCCTTAATAATCTAAAGCCTCAATAAATTCAACGTTAAGTATTGAAACTCTGTTGATGGTTGATATTTTATTCCATACTAGAAAATGTTCCAGGTATTGGCTGGGATTTAAAATGCCAAATCTCAAATGCATGTATACTTCCACATGCATATATACACATGCATGTATACTTCCCGACAGCACAGGCATGTATACTTCCCGACAGCACATGCATATATACTTCCCGGCAGCACATGCATGTATACTTCCCAACCGGTAATCGGGCGTAATACGCCCAAAATGAGCTCCAAAATGTTCATTAGCACAGTGCTCGGGCGCGATCCTATCAACCTCTATGTCTTAATACGGCTGCGTATTACGCTTTAAGTACTCTTTCTTCTCATATACGGGAGTAATACGCCCTATATAAGTTCATTTGATACGCTCAAAATACACGTTTCGCTGTCTATAAGGGGGAATAATACACCCTAAATGTTAATTTGATTCGCCATAAAATGGGCATGAGTGCGCAAGTAAATAAGAGAAAACTATGCTAATCATGGTAATAGAGCATGTTACTTAATTTAAATTATTGCAAAACTATCTATAAAACAAATGACACCATGCCTTACTTCTCCACTATAATTGAACATTCTATAATCACATATGATTTTCAAGATTAAATTTGTTAAGAAGTATTTACCTTTTCATTACTTTATTAGTTATTTAGTAAGTGCGATGCGTGGGGAAATAGATAATACGTCTACACAAATAATCAAATGATTTTCAAAATTAGGAAAAGGGTTCATACATAACTAGTATGTTCAGCCTTTTGGCAAAAAAATTCCGCTTATCAACTGCTTTACATATAATTTGCATCATTAGACACTCCATATTCTATAACACCGTAGGCGGCACACTCACTGATTCACGTTTTCAGTTTCATAATTCCTATAGTCCTAGAATCATAAAAAAACTACGCAATAAAATGCTTGCAAAGAGTCTTGTTGTCCCAACCGGGACTCGAACCCAGGATCTCCGAACTGGCCAGTCGACGCTCTACCGTTAAGCTATTGGGACGACATTGCAAGCTCTTATTGTTGAAGTGGACTCTGCATTCTCCACTCTCTAATCTCAGATTGGCGAGCAACTGACAATCTGACTGACCATCTCTTGCGATTTGTACCTCAGGTTAGCCTCCTAATACTACTATTTTACCCAGGTTAGTATCCAGCGTGGTCGTTGTCCTCTTAATTTGGAATAGGTTCTCAATATCCCAGAGTCCACTGCATCCGTGCTAGTCGTACTAAGGTCATTTTGATACCTCCGACATCTTTGCACTAACCTACAGGGTTAATCCCTGTTCGGGCGGCATTGTAAGGTACTTTGCTGTCCCAACCTTGACTCAAACCCTGAATCTCCGAGCTGACCAGCTGACGCTCTACCGATGAACTATTGGGACGAAATTGCAAGATCTTATTGTCGAAGTGGATTTTACATACTTTACTCATTGCTAAGCTAACTATGAAAGTTCATTATGAAAGCTAAATGAGCCTTTTCACGCACTGTAGTCTGCTCCCGAATTATAATTTGAAGCTCTTCCAAGAGTTTCACTTTTCTTATGAAACGTAATTTCGTTTGCAGTTATTATTTTAGCTAGATAAGCTTGTACCCTGTACTTAATTTTTAATTAAAACACATATATTTTATTTATTAAATTTGAAACACAAATTGGATAGTTTACAATTTTGATAATTTAAAATAGTAATTTTTATTCTGTCTGACTCAAAATTTAGAAGAAAGCGTTAGTGTAAATTAAAAAAATTGAGAAATAGTATTCATTTGAACATATGTTCAATTGCTTGATTCTTTTTATTTTATATATATCATTTTTTTATTATGTAATCTATATAAATAAAAATGAAAATCTGTCTGTCTGTCTGTCTGTCTGTCTGTCTGTTTGTCACACCATCACGGGAGAACGGCTGAACCGAATTTGATGAAATTTTGTGCGTAGCCCAGAAATAGCCCCACTTAAAATTATATCCGTGTTTTGAGTTTCTACGACCAGTGGTTCTCGAGATATTGGTATAAAACGACATTTTCGTTTTTCTCATCATCACGGAAAAACGGCTGAACCGAATTTAATGAAATTTGGTGAATAGCCTTGAAATATCCCCACATAAATTTTGTCCAAGTTTCGAGTTTCTAAGACCTGGGGTTGTCGAGATATTAATGAAAAACGGAACTTTTTCCTAGGAGTTCTACTCCCTAACTCCGTGGTTTATCCAAACGAAAAGCTTGAAAATCGTTTGAAAGTGAATTAAAATTTAACCTCTGAGTTTGATGGGAGATTGTTTGCGTTAATTAGTCACTTTCTGAAAACATGAATTGTTTGAAACATGATTTAAAGGGGAAATCTATCTCCATGGTTCATGGTTTATTTAAAACAAGCTTTTACGGAACAATGAGAAGTATAGAGAAATCAAAATCGTTATTTAATTTCGCAGTTTATGTTATAAGACATGACATATTTAACATGTTATAAGATTCTATCTTATATCATGTTACTCATAAACGCAATTAAATTAAATCTGTCTGTTAATTTTAATAATTATTTTTTCGATTTGAATAATAAATAAATGGATATAAAAATATATTTTAGAAAAGAACGATTTGATTTTTCTTATAGCATTTTTGACTGGATAATATCAATTACGGTCTTCAGGTTTAAAAGTTATTATTATTGATATTTTCGGGGATTATTGATTCAAGGATTATTGATATTTTCAAGTTATTATGCAATTATTTTATTATGACAAAAATTGTTTAAACTCATATATTGTATGTTGTACGAATCTTCTACAAATACACGTGTATATCTTTTAATCTACGAGAATATAAGTAGTACAGGTATATTGACATATGTTTTGATATATATTGGCATATATTGGAATCATTTACGACCTTCTGGTATAAAGAGTACGGATATTATTGATGTTTTCAATTTATTACGTCATCTCTTTTATTTTGGCAAATATTTTTGAGACGCATATTGTAATACGGGTAATCTTCTACTAACACATTGGCATATTTTCTGATCTGCGACAATATAATTAGTACGGGGTTGCATATATTCATTCAATTCCTATTTTTTCTTCTGTAAATTTGCTTACAAAAGGGGGCAGGATGTTTTATTCTTCAGATCTGATCGTGAAGATAATTTTGCATAGTGAGAACATATATTCTTAAACTTCTCTTTAGGAGCAATAAATTTAATATTTTAACAGAATTTGCACATGACTGCGAACTTTAAGTTTCTTTAAATTATACACTCCGTACGAATAACGGGTGTGCTGTTAGTGGTTAATAAATTTTAACATTTTAGGAGGATATATCATGTTGCTCGGCATCGCAATTAAATTAAATATGTTTGTTAATGTTTTTATTATTTTTTTTCGATTTAAATCTATATATATAAAATTGAAAATCTGTCTGTCTGTCTGTCTGTCTGTCTGTCTGTCTGTCTGTCTGTTTGTCCCATCATCACGAGAGAACGGCCGAACCGAATTTGATGAAATTTTGTGGGTAGCCTGGAAATAGCCCCACTTAAAATTTAGTCTATGTTTGGAGTTTCTACAACCAGCGGTTCTCGAGATATTAGTAAAAAACAAAACTTTCGATTGTCTCATCATCACGCGACAACGGCTGATCCGAATTGAATGAAATTTTGTGTGTAGCTTTGAAATAGCCCTCCATACATTTTGTCCAAGTTTCGGGTTTCTAAGACCAGGGGTTGTCGAAATATTAATGAAAAACGGAACTTTTTCCTAGGAGTTCTACTCCCTAACTCCGTGGTTTATCGAAACGAAAAGCTTGAAAATCGTTTGAAAGTGAATTAAAATTTAATCTCTGAGTTTGATGGGAGATTTTTTGCGTTAATTAGTCACTTTCTTAAAACATGAATTGTTTGAAACATGATTTAAAGGGGAAATCTATCTCCATGGTTCATGGTTTATTTAAAACAAGCTTTTACGGAACAATGAGAAGTATAGAGAAATCAAAATCGTTATTTAATTTCGCAGTTTATGTTATAAGACATGGCATATTTAACATGTTATAAGATTCTATCTTATATCATGTTACTCAGAAACGCAATTAAATTAAATCTGACTGTTAATTTTAATAATTATTTTTTCGATTTGAATAATAAATAAATGGATATAAAAATATATTTCAGAAAAGAACGATTTGATTTTTCTTATAGCATTTTTGACTGGATAATATCAATTACGGTCTTCAGGTTTAAAAATTATTATTATTTATATTTTCGGGGATTATTGATTCAAGGATTATTGATATTTTCAAATTATTATGCAATTATTTTATTATGACAAAAATTGTTTAAACTCATATATTGTATGTTGTACGAATCTCCTACAAATACACGTGTGTATCTTTTAATCTACGAGAATATAAGTAGTACAGGTATATTGACATATGTTTTGATATATATTGGCATATATTGGAATCAATTACGACCTTCTGGTATAAAGAGTACGGATATTATTGATGTTTTCAATTTATTACGTCATCTCTTTTATTTTGGCAAATATTTTTGAGACGCATACGGGTAATCTTCTACTAACACATTGGCATATTTTCTGATCTGCGACAATATAATTAGTACGGGGTTGCATATATTCATTCAATTCCTAATTTTTCTTCTGTAAATTTGCTTACAAAAGGGGGCAGGATGTTTTATTCTTCAGATCTGATCGTGAAGATAATTTTGCATAGTGAGAACATATATTCTTAAACTTCTCTTTAGGAGCAATAAATTTAATATTTTAACAGAATTTGCACATGATTGCGAACTTTAAGTTTCTTTAAATTATACACTCCGTACGAATAACGGGTGTGCTGTTAGTGGTTAATAAATTTTAACATTTTAGGAGGATATATCATGTTGCTCGGCATCGCAATTAAATTAAATGTGTTTGATAATGTTTTTATTATTTTTTTTCGATTTAAATAATAAATAAATGGATAAATGGATATAAAAGTATATCTTATGAATGGACGGTTTGATTTTTCTTTTAATTATATTAATTGCTGACTGCGTACATCAATTGCATTTATTTTGGCAAAGAGTTTTCAAGCTTATATCGTATTTAGCTACTAAACTCATATATTGTGTTTAGCCAATAAATTCATATAGCCGATTGTTGAAACAGAAAAAGAGTAGAGCGGGTATATCTTCTAATACAATTGTAGTGTTTTCATTTAGTATATTGAAACGGGATAAGAATGTTTCATTCAGATCTGCAAATTCAAAGCTACGAATTCGGAGGGATATCGCTAATTTGACAACTTTTCTTAAACTTTGCCAAATTGACGGATATGTCGCCAAATTGATATAAACGACACACAAACAGCTGCCATAAACCTTCGGGTTGGTCGTGTGGCTTGGGTCTTCTACATATCAATGCAATTTTTTTTGTTTTGTTAGAAGAGAGTACTGAAATGATGTTTGGTTAGCATTTATCTGTCAGACCAACCATCCTACTTAGTAATACATTTAGCGAATTTTTAAAATGTCACCAAATTGATAAAAATGTTTTCAAATCCATAAAAATATCTTGAAATTGATAAAATTGCGCTACATAAATGATATTAATTGTTTTTTGTTAGGGGATAGTATTGTGATGATATTTCGTCAATTTGTCGCTAAGTGGAACTGTCAGTGCTACAGTCCCACTTGGCGATAAATTTGGCGATTTTTTAAAATGTCGCTAATTTGACGAAACTGTCGCCAAATGTTCCATAGAAATATAACTATTTAGACGATATTTTTTCTACCAATTTATTTGAAGCAAATGATATCATGTCGCTTAGCAACGGATTTAAATCCAATGTGTTTATGCGGCAGACGATTTTTATTAAATCCTTTCCGATTTGAATAATGAAGATATGTATATAAAATAAATTTCATTGCCATTTCATTTTGGACTGGATAATATCAATTATACTCTTCAGGTTTAAACATTATTATTATTGATATTTTCCGGAATTATTGATTCAGGGATTATTGATATTTTTAAGTTATTACGCCATTGTTTTATTGCGGCAAAAATTGCTGACACACGCATATTGTACGTTGTACGAGTAATCTTCTAGGAATGCACGGGTATATCTTCTAATGTAAGAGAATATAAGTAGTACATGTATATTGGCATATATTTTGACATATATTGGCATATATATTGGAATCAAGTACAGTCTTCTGGTATGAAGATTAAGGGGATTAATTATATATTCAATTTATTACGTCGTCTGTTGTATTTTACCAAAAAACATTTGTGACTCATATTGCAAAACGGGAAATCTTCTACTAATAATCGGACATTATAAGTAGTACGTGTATATCTTCCCATATAATTTTAGCACTTTAATTTTGACATATATTGGAATAAATGACTGTCTTCAGATTTAAAGATTACGGGTTTATTGGTATTTTCAATTTATACAAGTAATCTACTAATACAGGTTATATTTTCTAATATTCGCGTATATAATTAGTACGGGTCCCATACAATTTTAATGCTTTTATGTTGCATATATTGATTCAATTCCATATTTTTTTTTATATTTGCTTACATAAGGGGTCCAAGATGTTTTATTCTTCAGATATGTCCATGAAGATAATTTTATATAGCGAGAACAGATATTCTTAAACTTCTTTTTAGGAGCATTATATTAAATATTTTAACAGAATATTTTGATTAAACATGTCATTTAGTATACTATAAGAATTTGGGCATGATTATGAATTTCAAGTTTCTTTATATTATATACTCCGTACGAAGAACGGGTATGCTGCTAGTCTATATAAATAAAATTGAAAATCTGTCTGTCTGTCTGTCTGTCTGTCTGTCTGTTTGTCCCATCATCACGGGAGAACGGCTGAACCGAATTTGATGAAATTTTGTGGGTAGCCTGGAAATAGCCCCACTTAAAATTTAGTCTATGGTTGGAATTTCTACGACCAGTGGTTCTCGAGATATTCCATCCATGATTTCCATCAATTTATTTGAAGCAGATGATATCATGTCGCTTAGCAACGGATCCAATGTGTTATGTGTCATACGATTTTTATTAAATCTAATAAAAATATGTATATAAAATAAATTTCATTGACATTGCATTTTTGACTGGATAATATCAATTACGGTCTTCAGGTTTAAACATCATTATTATTGATATTTCGGGGACAGTTGATTCAGGAATTATTGATATTTTCAAATTATTATGCCATTGTTTCATTATGACGAAAATTGTTGAAACTCATATATAGTACGTTGTGCAAGTAATCTTCTACAAATGCACGGGTATATCTTCTAATCTACGACAATATAAGTAGTACAGGTATATTGGCAAAATTTTTATATATATTGGCATATATTGGAATCAATTACGACCTTCTGGTATTAAAACCTTCTGAAAGATTACGGGGATTTTTGATACTTTCAGTTTATTACGTCATCTTTTTTATTTTGTTAAATATTTTTAAGACTCATATTACAATATGTTTAAGCTTCTACTAACACACTGGCATATTTTCTAATTTGCGACAATATAAGTAGTACGTGGTTGCATATATTGATTCAATTCTTTTTTTTGTGTGTGAATTTGTTTACAAAAGGGGCCAGGATATTTTATTCTTCAGATTTGCCCGTGAAGATAATTTTGCATAGTGAGAACAGATATTCTTAAACTTCTCTTTATGAGCAATAAATTTAATATTTTATCAGAATTTGCACATGATTGCGAATTATAAGTTTTTTTATATTATATACTCCGTACGAAGAACGGGTATGCTGCTAGTCTATATAAATAAAATTGAAAATATGTCTGTCTGTCTGTCTGTCTGTCTGTCTGTCTGTCTGTCTGTCTGTCTGTTTGTCCCATCATCACGAGAGAACGGCTGAACCGAATTTGATGAAATTTTGTGGGTAGCCTAGAAATAGCCCCACTTAAAGTTTAGTCCGTGTTTTGAGTTTCTACGACCAGTGGTTCTCGAGATATTAGTAAAAAACGAAATTTTCGTTTGTCTCATCATCACGGGAGAACGGCTGAACCGAATTTAATGAAATTTTGTGGATAGCCTTGAAATAGCCCCCATAAATTTTGTCCAAGTTTCGAGTTTCTAAGACCAGGGTTTGTCGAGAAATTAATGAAAAACGGAACTTTTTCTTAGGAGATCTACTCTCCAACTCCGTGGTTTATCCAAACGGAAAGCTTGAAAATCGTTTGAAAGTGAATTAAAACTGTATCTCAGAGTTTGGGGGGGAGATTTTTTGCACTAATTAGTCACTTTCTAAAAACATCAATTGTTTGAAACATGATTTAAATGGGAAATCTATCTCCTTGGTTTATATTATACGAGCTTTTACTGAAAAATGAAAAGTATAAAGAAATAAAAATGGCTATTAAATTTTGCATTTTATGAGGAAGATTCTATCTTATATCATGTTGCTCGGCAACGGAATGAAATTAAATGTGTTGTTAATATTTATTATTATTTTTTCTATTTGAATAATAAATAAATGGATGTAAAAATATATTTTTAAATGGACGGTTTGATTGTTCTTTTAAATATATAAATTGCAGACCGCGTACATGACTTTCATTTATTTTAGAGAAGTGGTTTCCAACTTATATATTGTGTTTAGCTAATAAACTCATATATTGTGTTTACCCTATAAATTCATTTAGCCGATTGTTGAAGCAGAAAAAGATTAGAACGGGTGTATCTTATAATACAATTTTAGTGTTTTCATTTAGTATATGCAAACGGGATCAAGATATTTTATTCTTCAGATCTGCAAATTCAGAGGTACGAATTTAGTGGAATATCTCTAAATAACTTGGTAACTTCTCTTAAACTTTACCAAATTAGCGGAAATGTTTCCAAATTTATAAAATTGGCGCTAATCAATGATTTGCTTTTTAGAATAGAGTACTGAAATGATGTTTCGGTAGCATTTGTCGATCAATCCATCCATTCTACTTAGTAACACATTTAAAGAATTTTTTTAATATCACGAAATTGATAAAAGTATTTGTGAGTCTATAAAATATCCTGGAATTGATAAAATTGCGCTTAATAAATGAAAATAATTGTATTTTGTTAGGGAATAGTATTGTGATGATGTTTCGTCAATTTGTCGCAAAATGGGTCTATCTGTTCTACAGTCCCACGATATGATTTCCATCAATTTATTTGAAGCAAATGATATCATGTCGCTTAGCGACGTATCCAATGTGTTATGCCGCATACGATTTTATATTAAATCTTTTCCGATTTGAATAATAAAGATATGTATATAAAATAAATTTCATTGGCATTGCATTTTTGACTGGATAATATCAATTACGGTCCCCAGGTTTAAACATTATTATTATTGATATTTTTGGGGACTGTTGATTCAGGGATTATTGATATTTTCAAGTTATTATGTCATTGTTTTATTATGCCGAAAATTGTTGAAACTCATATATAGTACTTTGTACGAGTAATCTTCTACAAATGCATTATGTCTTCTAATCTATGAGAATATAAGTAGTACAGGTATATTGGCATATATTTTATTATATATTGGCATATATTGGAATCAATTACGCCTTCTGGTATAAATATTACGGGGATTATTGATATTTCCAATTTATTACGTCATCTCTTTTATTTTGGCAAATATTTTTGAGACTCATATTGTAATACGGGGAATCTTCTACTAGCACACTGGCATATTTTCTAATCTGCGACAATATAAGTAGTACGGGGTTGCATATATTGATATAATTCCTTTTTTTTGTAAATTTGCTTACAAAAGGGGCCAGGATGTTTTATTCTTCAGATCTGCTCATGAAGATAATTTTGCATAGTGAGAACAGATATTCTTAAACTTCTCTTTAGGAGCAATAAATTTAATATTTTATCAGAATTTGCACATGATTGCGAATTATAAGTTTTTTTATATTATATACTCCGTACGAAGAACGGGTATGCTGCTAGTCTATATAAATAAAATTGAAAATATGTCTGTCTGTCTGTCTGTCTGTCTGTCTGTCTGTCTGTCTGTCTGTCTGTTTGTCCCATCATCACGAGAGAACGGCTGAACCGAATTTGATGAAATTTTGTGGGTAGCCTAGAAATAGCCCCACTTAAAGTTTAGTCCGTGTTTTGAGTTTCTACGACCAGTGGTTCTCGAGATATTAGTAAAAAACGAAATTTTCGTTTGTCTCATCATCACGGGAGAACGGCTGAACCGAATTTAATGAAATTTTGTGGATAGCCTTGAAATAGCCCCCCATAAATTTTGTCCAAGTTTCGAGTTTCTAAGACCAGGGTTTGTCGAGAAATTAATGAAAAACGGAACTTTTTCTTAGGAGATCTACTCTCCAACTCCGTGGTTTATCCAAACGGAAAGCTTGAAAATCGTTTGAAAGTGAATTAAAACTGTATCTCAGAGTTTGGGGGGGAGATTTTTTGCACTAATTAGTCACTTTCTAAAAACATCAATTGTTTGAAACATGATTTAAATGGGAAATCTATCTCCTTGGTTTATATTATACGAGCTTTTACTGAAAAATGAAAAGTATAAAGAAATAAAAATGGCTATTAAATTTTGCATTTTATAAGGAAGATTCTATCTTATATCATGTTGCTCGGCAACGGAATGAAATTAAATGTGTTGTTAATATTTATTATTATTTTTTCTATTTGAATAATAAATAAATGGATGTAAAAATATATTTTTAAATGGACGGTTTGATTGTTCTTTTAAATATATAAATTGCAGACCGCGTACATGACTTTCATTTATTTTAGAGAAGTGGTTTCCAACTTATATATTGTGTTTAGCTAATAAACTCATATATTGTGTTTACCCTATAAATTCATTTAGCCGATTGTTGAAGCAGAAAAAGATTAGAACGGGTGTATCTTATAATACAATTTTAGTGTTTTCATTTAGTATATGCAAACGGGATCAAGATATTTTATTCTTCAGATCTGCAAATTCAGAGGTACGAATTTAGTGGAATATCTCTAAATAACTTGGTAACTTCTCTTAAACTTTACCAAATTAGCGGAAATGTTTCCAAATTTATAAAATTGGCGCTAATCAATGATTTGCTTTTTAGAATAGAGTACTGAAATGATGTTTCGGTAGCATTTGTCGATCAATCCATCCATTCTACTTAGTAACACATTTAAAGAATTTTTTTAATATCACGAAATTGATAAAAGTATTTGTGAGTCTATAAAATATCCTGGAATTGATAAAATTGCGCTTAATAAATGAAAATAATTGTATTTTGTTAGGGAATAGTATTGTGATGATGTTTCGTCAATTTGTCGCAAAATGGGTCTATCTGTTCTACAGTCCCACGATATGATTTCCATCAATTTATTTGAAGCAAATGATATCATGTCGCTTAGCGACGTATCCAATGTGTTATGCCGCATACGATTTTATATTAAATCTTTTCCGATTTGAATAATAAAGATATGTATATAAAATAAATTTCATTGGCATTGCATTTTTGACTGGATAATATCAATTACGGTCCCCAGGTTTAAACATTATTATTATTGATATTTTTGGGGACTGTTGATTCAGGGATTATTGATATTTTCAAGTTATTATGTCATTGTTTTATTATGCCGAAAATTGTTGAAACTCATATATAGTACTTTGTACGAGTAATCTTCTACAAATGCATTATGTCTTCTAATCTATGAGAATATAAGTAGTACAGGTATATTGGCATATATTTTATTATATATTGGCATATATTGGAATCAATTACGCCTTCTGGTATAAATATTACGGGGATTATTGATATTTCCAATTTATTACGTCATCTCTTTTATTTTGGCAAATATTTTTGAGACTCATATTGTAATACGGGGAATCTTCTACTAGCACACTGGCATATTTTCTAATCTGCGACAATATAAGTAGTACGGGGTTGCATATATTGATATAATTCCTTTTTTTTGTAAATTTGCTTACAAAAGGGGCCAGGATGTTTTATTCTTCAGATCTGCTCATGAAGATAATTTTGCATAGTGAGAACAGATATTCTTAAACTTCTCTTTAGGAGCAATAAATTTAATATCTTAACAGAATTTGCACATGATTGCGAATTATAAGTTTCTTTATATTATATATTCCGTACGAAGAACGGGTATGCTGCTAGTCTATATAAATAAAAATGAAAATCTGCCTGTCTGTCTGTCTGTTTGTCCCGTCATCACGGAAGAACGGCTGAACCGAATTTGATGAAATTTTGTGGGTAGCCTAAAAATAGCCCCACTTAAAATTTAGTCTATAGTTGGAATTTCTACGACCAGTGGTTCTCGAGATATTAGTAAAAAACGAAACTTTCGTTTGTCTCATCATCACGAGAGAACGGCTGAACCGAATATAATGAAATTTTGTGGGTGGCCTTGAAATAGCTCCCCATAAATTTTGCCCAAGTTTCGAGTTTATCACAGGGGTTGTCGAGATATTAATGAAAAACGGAACTTTTTTTATAGGAGTTCTACTCTCCAACTCCGTGGTTTATCCAAACGGAAAGGATAAAAATCGTTTGTTTAAAACGTCAAAGGGAATTAAAACTTTATTTTTGAGTTTGATGCAGGATTTTTGCATTAAATAGTCACTATCTGAAAGCATAAATTGTATGACACATGAATTTAAATGGAAAAATCTACCTCTATGTTTTATATTTCACACGCTTTTACTCAACGATTAGAAGTATAAAGAAATTAAAATGGTTATTTAATTTCGCATTTTATGAGGAAGATTCTATCTTATATATTGTTGCTCGACAAAGGAATGGAATTAAATGTGTTTGTTAATGATTATTATTATTTTTTCGATTTGAGTAATAAATAAATGGATATTAAAATATATCTTATAAATGATCGGTTTGATTTTTTTTAATTATATTAATTGCGAACTGCATACATCACTTTCATGTATTTTAGCAAAGAGGTTTTAAGCTTATATATTGTGTTTAGTTAATAAACTTATATACTGTTTACCCAATAAATTCATTTATCCAATTGTTTAAACAGAAAAAGAGTGGAATGGGTATATCTTCTAATAATATTTTTGTGTTTTCATTTAGTATATACAAACTGGATCACGATATTTTATTCAGATCTGCGAATTTAGAGCTACGAATTCGGCTGAATATCGCTAACTTGGTAACTTTTCTTAAACTTTACCAAATTAGTGGAAATGTCTCCAAATTGATAAAAGTGACGCAAATCAATGAAATTAAATTTGTTTTGTTAAAAGTACTGAAATGGTGTTTCGTTAGCATTTGTCTGTCAGTCCAACCGCCCTACTTAGTAACCCATTTAGCGAACTTTTAAAATGTCACCAAATTGATAAAAATATTTATAAATCCATAAAAATATTTTGAAATTGATAAATTGCCCTAAATAAACGAAATTGTGTTTTTTTTAGGGGATAATATTTTGATGATGGTTCGTCAATTTATCGCCAAGTGGGACTGTCCGTTCTACAGTCCCACTTGGCGATAAATTTGGCGATTTTTTAAAATGTCGCCAAACCTTCATTAGAGATATTCAGACGATATTTTGACCACCAATTTATTTGAAGCAAATCATAACATGTCGCTTAACAACGGATTTAAATTTAACGTGTTTATGAGGAAGAAGATTTTTATTAAATCTTTTCCGATTTTAATGATGAAGATATGTATATAAAATAAATTTCATTGCCATCGTATTTTTGACTGGATAATATCAATTACGATCTTCATGTTTAAACATTATTATTATTGATGTTTTCGGGGATTATTGATTCAGAGATTATTGATATTTTCAATTTCTTATGGCATTGTTTTATTGCGGCAAAAATTGTTGAAACTCATATATTGTACGTTGTACGAGTAATCTTCTACAAATGCACGGGTATATCTTCTAATGTAAGAGAATATAAGTAGTACATGTATATTGGCATATATTGGAATCAAGCCTTCCGGTGTGAAGATCACGGGGATTATTGATATTTTTAATTTATTAAGTAATCTGTTATATATTGGCAAACATTTTTCAAACTAAACATTATAATACGGGTAATCTTTTACTAACACTAGGACATATCTTCTAATCTATGACATTATAAGTAGTACGGGTTTATCTTTTCATATAATTTTAGCACTTTCACTTGGGCACATATTGGAATTAATTACTGCCTACTGGTTTAAAGATTACGGATTTATTGATATTTTCAATGTATACATGTAATGTCATAATACAGGTTATATCTTCTAATATTCGGGTATATAAGTAGTACGGGTCCCATACAATACGCTATTATTTTGCATACATTGATTCAATTCCATACTTTTTATAAATTTGCTTGCAAAAAAGGCCAGGATATTTTATTCTTCAGATCTAGCTGTGAAGATAATTTTGTATAGTGAGAACAGAGATCCTGAGGTTTCTTTTTAGGAGCATTGTATTAAATGTTTTAACAGAATATTTTGATTAAGCATGTCATTTAGTATACTATAGGAATTTGCACATGATTATGAATTTTAAGTTTATTTATATTATATACTCCGTACGAAGAACGGGTATGCTGCTAGTTTTATATATTTTTGTTATTTAAGTTATTAATTTTTCATATTTTCTGATAAATTAGATAATGTATTAATTAATATATTTATTTATTTATTTATTTATTTATTTATTTATTGTACGAATCCGATTGAACTTTTTATTGGATGCTGTCGATAAATCATTAATGCTTGTTGATACTCCAAGATAATAAAAGGTGCTGGACTACTGCAATAGAGATTTGCTAAATTTTGAGCTGTATATAGCTTTTTTACCTCCACTGTGGGTATCGGTTGTTCCATAGTACTTAAACGGACGGTACATAAATTGTTGTTATCTGAAATAGAAGCGCGATTCTGACCTACAATATAAGTCTCTATATTAAACATCACTATATTTAATATTCTTCATTCTGTTTTTAATAATGTAAAGAATCTTCACAAACAGTAACAACACAAAAACCAAATTCTAGGCCTAATTTAATTGGAAAAGCTGGTATTGAAAAAATTATCTTAGCTATTTAAAGACTATTAAACTATACTAGTATTAAAACTAGTGAAAGGCAGGGAATCTAACAATCTTAAAAAAACAATTTTTTTTAAGATTGTTAATGTCCCCAACTTTTCTTTAATATAAGTTGATTTTGTTTAACAATGTTGCTAAGCAATAAATATAGAAATATAGTCGTTTTAATCGAAAAATGGCTCAGCTAAGTTCTGTTCCATGATTGATACTATAGGTGTGAACTTTTCAGCCTCCTATGTGACTAAGGTTTTTTGGAACCCCTGACATTTTCCCACAAGGGAAAATGTCAGGGGGACTCCCGGAGTAGAATAGAAAATGCAACTCCATCGGGTTATGTTCCATGATCGATATTCAAAGAGTCATATATTCAAATGGTCAAAGATTCAGTTTTCTAAGTCATCAGAGACTTTGGTGCATCTAGAAATAATTTTCGAACCCCTCTTGTTTTTTCGCCCTCGGAAGGAATAAAATGTTCAGCTCCCTTATGGTCCTTCCTGTAATCGATATCACAAGTGTGTAAAGTTCCAGATCTTTTAGGTCACCGGGGAAAGGGGTTTTGGAGCGGCAGGAAAACTTTTCAAAAACTCTTCATTTTTTCCTGCTCCCGGGATGGGAAATGGAAAACATGGCTTCACACAGGTTTTATTTCATGGTTGATTTTATAAATGCACAAAGATTCAGTCTACAAATAGGTTTCTGTATGGTCCCGAAAAACACAAACACGTTAAACAATTATTATAAAATATACAATGAGCCTCAAATCTTTCCAATGCGTGTTAAACACTGAAATATTGGAAATCACATCGGAAAGAACACATTTTAGAAAATCGATAATTTTAAATGTTCTTTGTACAAGAACTAGTAAATTCAAAACACTCTGTTTGAGAAGAAAAATTACACATTATTTCCTAAACTATAATTAATAAGCAAAACATTGGTAAGAATTTGATGTGAAACTAAAATTTAAAAAAATAAAAACATTAAATTTTCAACACTAATGTAGCGTTCTCTGACTTTCAAAACTGCTTCAATGTAATTTGGCATAGCGTCAATTAGATGTTGTCAATTGTTTTGTGTACTATTATTCCATTCTCGCGCAACCAATATTCATTCATGGATTTTGAAGCGTCACAGTTGTCTAAAACATATCTTTTAAAAAGGCATTATGTATATTCAATCGGATATAAATCGGAAAACTAAGGAGGCCACTCAAGTACCGTATATAAAATGTGATTATCTACAATTCTCTCAGTAACCACTCTTGAGGTCTGCTTTAGATCGCTATCATGTTGATACATAGAAAACCCTCATCCTATATTATACCATTTGAATATTGGGAACAAATTATTGTTCCATATATTTATGTATATAACACCATCCTGTTATAAATCAGACACATCTGTTGTGATAGTCTAAAAGCAGTATTGTATCTCCATATCATTATGCTTCCTCCTCCACATTTCAATTTAGGTTTTACACACTTATTGTTATTATTCCTTGTTGTTTTATCCCAAGCTGAAATATGTCCATTACATCCAACACGATTAATTTTAGTCTCATTTGAAAATATTGCTCATCTCTAATAAGAAAATGTCCAATGATAGTATAATTTTACGATATCCAGTCGTAGACGCATATGGCATTTAGACAATACATGCCTTTCTTTTCATGCATTCTGTTATCACACTGTTTTCATTTAAGCAACTCTGAACTGTTAAAACACTAATATCTAGCCCTATGTTTTTATTCTTTTCTAAAGCAGATTTCTGCAATCAATAACTGTAGCTGTTTTTTTTTTCGCTTGTCACCCATCACACAACATATAGCGCATTACTGGAACTTAAAACACGTTTCCGACCCACTTCTGATGCAGTTCCTGCAATTTGGTGGATAACACATTTAACACATTTTTACGCTACTTGCCGTTGATTTTCTAACTTCAACTTTTCGGCAACTTTTTCAAAGTCTTATCCTTGTTTGAGAAGGATCAATGTACATTTTTTATAATTACAATGGATACACGTCAATTTTAATAAACTAGTAAATTAAAGACAACTAATCATAGGCTTAAAACGTCATTAAATAAAACCACCTTTGTCGACGCACATAAGTTTACAAAGCCAAAGCGCTTTTGGGCATCTCCGTGTCCTTTATCAGTGGCAAAATAAAAAATACAGTGCCAACAAATGCCTACATATAGGCCATATCAGCGGGCCAAATTTACATATTATTAATTTCCTTTTTAACAATAATTATATTATATGATTTTATGCACACGTTATTTAAGATTTAAATAATTATTAAAAACAAATGCAATTAGAAAGAACGTTCATGACCACAAAGTATGTCGTTGAAGCACAAATTACATCCAAAGGTAAAGTCACAGAAAAATATCTAAAGGTTTGACACGTATGGAGTCGATACGCGGAAAATGATCACGTTAAACATGTGGGTTTGTAAATCCTTCCGAGAGGTTGGTGGTAGGGAAAGGAGGGTAAGGTCCCTGTGGATGCCTCCCCCACTGGGTTCCGGTCTAAATTGGGTGGCACTCCCTAGCCGTCCAAACAGTTACCTTACACCTTTCTGGTAGGTCGGACGGTCTGGGACTCAACAACAACAAAGCATTGAGTCGAGAACGAGTCGCCAAGCATTGTACTTATATTTAATAATTATTTAAATCTTAAACAACTTGGTTATAAAATAATATAATGTAATTGTTCTAAAAGCGTAAATGATTAATATTTATGTAAATTTTTGATTTGGCCTACCGATTTGGCCTATATGTAGACATTTGTTGGCACTGTATTTTTCATTTCGCCACTGATGAAGGATATGGTGAAGCTCGAAAGTGCTTTGGCTTTGTAAACTTATGTACATCGATGAAGGTGGTTTTAAAAAATGACTTTTTAAACCTATGATTGGTTGCCTTTAATTTAATAGTGGATCAATATATATTCAGTATATTCTGTCAATTGGATGCATAATGCCGAACTTGGCACAAAAATTCGAAAATGACGCCATTTCGTTGGAGCTACCTTTTTAATCAAGTGCCTCATTAATAAAGAACATTTTTCATTGTTCGCGCTAAAATCTGAATCTTCCATTGCTTCTAAATCTTTTGTTCACAGCGCCTGGATCTTTTGTTGTTAGCATTAAAATCCTCCTAATCCTATCTTAACTAACTTATATTTTTACGTTTATTTAACGGTAATTCAAGACGAGTATAATGTAAACAGCTTACAATCAAATAATTTGCATATGACGTCATTTCTATCCCTTGCTAAAGAGATTTATGCAATACTTTTCGGAAAGTGAAAAAACATTGGGATGATTTTGGAAGTCACTACATACACTTCGAATACTTCTCTGCTTTTAATTATTTTTTATGTTTTAATAGCATCAATGTTTTTGTATAAGTATATTATCTATTAAATAATTACCGTAACGTTTTATCCTGAGAGGTCCGTGTATTTCCTCACATATTTCTATGCTTTTTTTTTACGTTAGCTAGAATTCCATTAAAATATTCCATTGGAGAAATTTCTTTCGGGTTTCTGAAGGAAGCCTCCTGAGGAGAAATGGAAGTTCTTTTGTTCAATGTAAAAAAATTACATTTATTATTTCTGCAAACAAGACGTTCCTGGAGAAATGATTAGTTCGAATTGCTAGAGCGGAGATTAAAAGAATTATTGAACTTATTAGATTTTTTTCCTTTTAGTATGTAAATTAATTAAAGGACCCATTCAATCAAGTTCTGTAAATAATTTTCTTTAATCGAAATCTCGGAATAAAATATAATTAAAAGTTTGAAACATGGAAAAAAATATGTCGAATTGTTTTACTTGTAAAATAAAATCCGGAAGACGTTGAAGGTTTTTAAACTGTTCTTTTAAAATACGCTAGACTTTCAGAAAAGACATGGCAAAATCTTGCATATAAAAGGATATTTATAATATGAATCATACTGATTGAAATGGAATTTTTATCACGATATATATATTCAATATTCAAAGGTATTAATTATACAATTCCATTTTATCATAAATGGGTTTTAAAAGTTCATTTTCCATCTATACAAGAGAAAAGAAATCAACGTTGACGAAGTAATTGACGAATTTACCGTTAATATAGGGTATGCAAAATGGTTCAGCCTCTAATATAGAATATGAAAAAGAGGGGAAACCCGTAATGTAGGGTATGTAACTCGCTATGCGAATTTATGATTTGGTGAATGTTGCACAATAAATTTCAGAATTAGTTTTTAAAAATTTACAAAGTACCTGTAATACTTACAAATCAAGGATATTCAGAGTATCAAATACTATAAAATTCTCATATAATAAACCATCATCTAGTCAGATTTGAATTTAACAGGAAAATTATGTACTTTAAATTTGTACAGTAAATTGAATCCTGATTGACTCGGTTTTAACGAGCAATCCGACTAAATCCCTGTATTTAATGAACATTCCAAATAATAAAATTGAATAAAATATCAAAGGATGACAATAATTGCGTCAAAAATCTTGATTTATTTTATAAATAGTTAAGAGTGAAAAAGATGGTGTGGATTGTAGGATTGCATCAGAAGATGTCAGCATCAAATCCCTTCAACTGAGCATCTAATCTCAGCATCAGACCTTGGCATCAACATCAAAGATGTTTTTAAGCCGTAACCGGGAAAGCATTTAAATAGAAAATCTTCGGCTATGACACATACAGATGATACCAATGCAGAATCGAAATTGACGGATTCAAAATTGATATTAGAAGATTTTCTTCGAAGAGTCTTTGTGAAAGGAAATGGGCACGGTGCTCATAAAGGAAATGAAAATACCCGAAGTTTAAAATCAGAAAAGAGTTTCTAATGTGAAAAGTCCACTTAAACGATAAGAGCTTACAATTTCGTCTCAGAAGTTCAACGGAAGAACGTCAGCTGGCCAGTTCGAAGATCCAGGGTTCGATTCCCGATTGGGTCAGCAAGGCACTTTACAATAACTCCTGAACAAATCAAACACGTAGGTCAATGCAAAGACATCGGAGGTCTGAAAGTAGTGACCCTAATACGACTAGTATGGACTCAGTGGACTCTTTGAGGGCCGATATCAAATTGAGAGAATAATAACCACGGAGGATACTAACCTGGGTAAAAATAGTAGTAGCAGAAAGTTAACCTAAGGTAAAAATAGCAGTAGGTGATCAGTCAGATTGTTAGTTACCCGCCAACCTGACATAAACGGGTGACGAATGCAGAGTCCACTTCTAATATAAGAACTCGCAATTTCGTCCCAGAAGCTCAACTGTAGAGCGTCAGCTAGCCAGTTCGGAGATTCAGAGTTCGATTCCCGGTTGGGGCAGTAAGTCTCTTTACAAATGTAGTACTTAAACCATCAATCTGAACCAACATTTTTTGTTGGAGGTTCTGTAAATGGACTTTTTAGCATGTTTTGATGATTAATATATGCATAGGTATTCCCTTCCTTATTCTGAACTAATTTTACAGCTCTAATCGGCATGTCCCTCTGGTTCCTTACTGCAGATTCTTTAAATTATAAAGATTTTTCAGATATGGGCCCATGGCAACAAAGCAGAGATTCATCCGCATTGGAAATGGTAGCCCTCCAACAGGAGGATGTAAGGCGTGATGGCATATAATATGGCGATTGAATTTCTCATATTAATCATCAATGTTCCCCCCAGATATATTATACAATACAGTTTTGAGAGAAAAATCACGCCCACAGACACAAACAGGTAGACAGAAAATACGTAATACAGAAATGTAGACAGAAAATAAAACGTACAGAAATAGATGGCCCGTGTCCACGGAAATCTGAAACATGATATATATCCTATAGTAAGAGTTTCGTTCGATTGGCACCACTTTTCATCATTGCTATAGATAAAAATAAAATATTTATCCAAAATCATTTTATATTTGGATGGTCCTTTCTAAAACAAAATATATGCGTCATTTGTACAAAATATAATATTTCTCTACAAAAAAACAATATTTCCCTAAACAAATTAAATTAATGCACAATATCCAGAAAACAAATAAGCTTTGTGAATTTTCTTGGAAAAAAAAATATCATGAAAACGCGCTTCCCTGGAGTTATAACGTTCAAAATCTATTACAATCCGGCAACGCCCATTTGATCCCGAATAAAAATATCAGAAAACTTTTTCCTTCCACTCTTACCCTTCAGTTTCCTTATCTAACTTCATTAGAACACCGGAAATTCGATATCTTGGCTCATTTTGCCCCACCCCGTGGAGATCAGATGGGCCACGGAAAAATATCCGCTCTAAATTGATTTTCGTGGCATCCGGTCCCAGGGATCCTTTTTGCTGCTAATAAGCATTTTTGTAACTTTAGCTCTTTTTATTATTCATTCCGTATTTCAAATGAAATTTGTGTATTTTAAATTTTACTCTTATTTGGTATGTCAGTTAGAAATATACATTTATTTATGCTTTTTATATATCTCTATCTTGATATAAAATATTACTGACAATTTTTTTTTATCCTTTTGCGAATTTTAAATATGCGTTGCAGTATTTTTATTTGTGAAATTAATATATCTCTCTTGTGCGGCTGTTACAATAAGTATTTGAATTGACTTATATGGGGGGGGGGGGGAGGTGCTTCTAATTTTTTTGGTGTGTATAAATATCCAGAAACATGGAAATGCATTTAGCCATTACTGGGGTATTTATCATAACTATTTGTTATCAGGCATCCAAGACCGTATATGGGAGAATGGTTTTAAGGTCCAAACTCTGTCGGTATCTCAGACTGATCATATCAACATTAGACTAATTGGGGAGCTTACATATCATGAACTCATCACTTTATTTACCTCCTTTAAGACGTAGACCAAATGCATTAAAATGGCTGAAGTGGATGCCTTTTATGGAAGCGTTTCCACGTGGTTTAATATGAAAAATGAACGATCACGAGAATGTTTTCTAAATGATAATATGACTTCTGAATATTATAAATGCCCATTAAACTTCACTGCTTTATGTAAATCAATTTATTTAATATTGTTCACATTGTGCTTAAGTACCTAGATATTTATTTCTGAGCAAGATTTATCTTTGAAGTATATTTGCTTGTAATAATTAATAATATTGACGTTTTCGCAAATTTGACAAATACTTATAACTTATTCGACATAAAAAATAATATAAGGACTTACTATAAAAATACCCCATTTTAATAACCTTACTATAAAAATAACCCGTCCATCAGTTCGTAAAGCTTGAAAAAAAATTTTGCGCAGAAAATGGCCAGATGTCGCCAACTTGGAATCTTTTAAAATGTTGCTAAATTCATAAAAAATATCGCAAAATTGATAAAAATGGCGTCAAATGTATAATAATGACGTTAATGGCAGATATTGTTTTGCGAATTTTGATATCCGTCACACAACGAGCATACTATCAAGAAATGCTCTTTTCTCTCTCTTTTTTTCTGAACCCTTGGCGATACTTTGATGAACTTGGCGAATAATCTAGCAAAATATCGCCAGCTTGGCGATATTTTGCCTAAGATCGCTGAAAATTTGCAAAAATGACTTTGAATTAACGAAAATGACGCCGAATTGATGAATAAATTATTAAAATATATTACTATATGGATTACATTACTTATTTAGAGTGCTATCAATATTAATAATTGTCAATTTAGAGTTGTGTGAAATATACGTTCATTTGGTACTTCGAAATAGTTTACTATGTTGCCATTAGAAAAAACGCCAAATGTACAATTCAACATTAAGAACGCTGTGACGTATTATTTGAATTAATTCTTATTCATCAGTTTTTCATTATGATCGACGTAAATTCATTGCATTATATAAGGAAAATCATGTGCTACCTACATCAGATATTTTGCTCTCTGTAATACGCTCATAAAACTGAGAAAAACCGAATATAGACTATACATAACATTAAAACAAAACTCCCCTAAAACGTAGGTAAAAGCGACAGAACATTGCGAACTGGCGGAAACGGATTATCTGATCGGAATTCGCCTACTCTGTTACAAAGTTCAATTTTTAGATACACCCTCAATGGTTTATAAGGAATTTATCGGTCAATTTTGCGTCTTTTTCTATTATTTTTTTTAATTTGTATGAAAGTTTTTGGAGAATCCAAATATTTAATGGTCAATGGGGATTGCCCTTGATCATTTTCAGAGTTAGTGTTAAAATAACTATGACTACAGATACCCTTATACAGATATTAAATATTGATATTTGTTGAAGATTTAATCCCCTATCTAATGGTATATTCAATTTTGTTCTGCGATATAAATTGTGCAATAATGATCGGGTGTTTTATTCTTATTTTTCTTGACGGCTGTGCATAACTTGCTTCTTAAACTTGATAATAAATTTTATTGAGAATTTTATTTTTAAAAAAAAATATTAAAAGAAAATTTTTTGAAAAAGAAATGGAAACATTGTGCTTGGTGATGCAATTCGGAATTTGTAATGTTAAATATATAAGCAAAATCAAATTGATAAATATATCTACAAACAGTATTGAAATTTCATAAACATGTCACTTCATGTTAAAAAACTCGTCGCAAAGTAAAATAACAACATTCTTTTTTTTTAATTGACTACGAATGAAACATGTGATTCACATGAGGATTTTGATGTTTCAACAAGGTACCCTAGACCTAAATGTAAAGTTCCGGTTCTTCAAGATCTTGGCACATACCATTTTCATAACTTTTTTGAAAGAAGTCTTTTTTTTTTGTAATTAGCGGAGAAGTTTCTTTTTTCACCATGATGTAGCACTTTTGAGAAGTTTTACTGATTCTTTAACAATAACAGGAGTTTTTCTGGAATTCTACACCTCAAATTATATAATATTTTTGTAACGCCTATTTCATTCAGAATAAAATAAAATACGATCTTTTTCCTTTCCACTCTTACCCTTCCGATTACTTATCTAACTGCATTTAGATGCCGGAAATTTGGTATCTTAGCTTATTTTTGCCATGCACCGAAGTTATCTGATGGAGAAGAAATATTCTCTCTAAATTGATTTTCGTGGCATCCTGTTCCAGGGATACATTTTGCTTCTACCAAGTATTTTCAGAAATACGAAAACTTCTTCATAATTCTGTAATTTAAAAGTATTTTAGATAATGCAGATATTTTCTCCTTCTTTCCTATATGATTGCAAAACATATATGTATTGATTAATTTTGACACACACTGTCACTCTTCGAAAAAGATCATAACGTTCCACATATCTTTAGATATTGACCCTAGAAATATACATAAAATTGCAGAGTTCCTTTAAACAAGGTGCATAATTTTATGAAAACTATGTAAAAGATAATTTTGAAGAAAATTATAATCCGATATAATCCGAAAATTATATAAAATTATAATTCTTAAAGGGAATCCGAATCTTTTTTTTACAGCGCCTAGAATTATCCGAATTCTGGGCGCTGTAAAGAAAGTTCTAAACAGTAAAATACCCCTTACTTCTTCATTAGTTAGCGTAAATGGATTTAATCTCTGTACCTGCAAAATTAGCATGCATCTGTTTAAAAAGCTGCAGAATCCTTCTAACACGCAAATTTAAACGACGCATAGAAACTTTTTACATATATATTTCTATCTCAAAGTGAACACGTGATACTATATTTGATGTTCACCTATACCAATATTATGTCGCAGTATAATAATATGGAAGTCTGTTAATAATATTGGTTTATGATCAGTGTAATCGTAATCCAAAGGACTACCAACGTATATTCTTGAATTGTCTACTTTCTTCTCCGACATTCATTTATTTACTGAATCAACTAACGAAAAAAAATGAATTTTTTTATCGTAGAGGTGGGTGAATCTCGATCATATACAAGTGGTTTAATTACTGATATTATTGCCTACTTTGAAAGTTAGTCATATACTAGCATGCAATCGGATAGCTCAGACCACGGCATTACGTCTATAGCAGCTAAGAAAATTATTTGATAAAATTATTGGAATTCAAAGAGTATTAATAGATTTCATAGTCTACAACAATAAAATCGTCAACGTCGTCTAGATATCTGTAACTGGGCTCTAAATAAGGAAGACTTCAATCTCTCTTTCTTAAAATATCCTTCAGACAGGTAAATACTGTCTTAGTCAAGATGGAACCATCAGTGACTAACAGGGTAGCTATTGAAAAGCCAGAAATCCATATTTGGTTCATGAGGTTTACCACTAGTGGTATTTTACCATAAGTGCGCGATGCTGTATTATTCGAAGCCCATTGGTTGGACCTATACTACACAAATTATTAGATCGGAAAAACTTTTCCAAAAGTTTCATGCTGACAATGATATAAGATACACGTGGATAATGATAAGTCAACAACGTGTGCCTTGCTTAAGGGAATTTTTGTATTTCACTGTTTGTTGTAAAATCCTTTTCATCGTGTTATACTATTCCACATCCCCATACTGGGGAGTTTATAATAACTATTTCCCTAGCTCGAATCGACTTTTATTTCACAACCCAGACCGAACTGTTCGCCAGAAAACTTGAGCATCTTAGTGTGCAACCGGGATTACTTCAGCTTGTACTGAATGGTGTTGCTACTGAGTATATGGATGAATTACTTTTGTCATTAAACCAATACGAATGGCTTTAACTTTATAGTTAACCACCTCATCAATATTAAGTCAATTTAATCGAAACTTTTTCGACAGTTGACTTCGTACCCGAATATCAGTCACGTGGCCACCTAGAATTTCTGATCTAATCCTTATGATTTTTACTTCTGAGATCGCCTACTGCTATTTAAAATACTCTTCTAATACATCAAATCTGGCAGACCTTTTCAGAAGAATTTGAGATATCCCCCACGATTCAAGACTCTCCTTTTGTTGATCTATACCGTCGATACCAAAGCAGTTGAGCGAAAACCACTTATGGGTTCCGCAAGAATTTGCAAATCCTTGCAAAAAATAAAAGTACAACTTGCCATCTATTTTAGAATAGAATAAAAAAAAGAAATTTTTAATATTTTGACGAGACGATAACAAAGCAATCATTATATATAATTAAAATATGCCCGTGGCGTCCGTTTTAAAAGAAAAAATCTGATGCGGGCAATACATGACATTCCTTATATAATGTAATGAATTTACTACTTTTACAGTAAAAAAATAGGTTTTTCTTATAGTAGATACTAATATTCTTTCCAAGATATTGAATTTTCGACAATTAGTCGCCATTTTCATTGATTTAGCGTCATTTCTATCAATTTGACGAGATTTTCGTTAATTTGGCAACATTTCAAAAAGTCGCCAGATTGGCAACATTCCGCCAAATTCGTCTCCAAAATCTCGCCAAGCGTTATGGACGGAGAAATAAGTTATTCTTACAGCTGATAAATGACTATTGGCGTTCAAATAAAAAAATATTACTCAAAGTATCTTTTTTCATGAATGGAACGAGCTAGATCCACGAGAATGATGTCACCCAATTTATCGCTATGTATTACACATGAAAAGTGAACATGTTTCTCAATAGGGAATATTTTTTTTAATTTTATATGACTTTTTGATAATTTTTTTGAAAAATGTACAATATCTTGAGAATGGTTCATGTTAGCGTTCTAAAATTTATGTCAATCGTTTTCTAATGAAAAATTACATAAGAAATGTCTATTTACATAATTTTATTAGCGGTTTTGATTTTTTGACGATTTTTTCAAAATTTCATTCGAAAATTTAGGTTGGTTCTACACATTCGATTGCGTATAAAAACAACAGGCTTCCAGTGTTTATGGATTGTGATTTTTGTACCAAATTTGGTTTAAATCGGTCCATTCGTTCGTCAGTTATCGTCTCCACAGACCCACTGACACACACACACAGACATCACTTCAAAAATGTTTGATTCGTGATCAAGGATGCTTGAAACGTGCTCTCCCGTCGAAAACTCGAATTCAAATTTTCGACACCGTCACAATACTGTCCTTATACATTATGTATATAAGGAAAGTAATAAGTTATTTTGAATTTTATCTATGCCTTTGAAAGAAAAAAAAATCTGATGTGGGCAACACATGACTTTCCTTATATAATGTAATGAATTTCCGGTTCAAGTACTACTCATATTCCTGATTTCATGCCAAATCTGGGGGCCATTTCTGGGAGCGGCTAGACGTGACCTATGACATTGCGACTTGGGGGCTCAAATGAGAATAAGGATCCAAGTGGCTAGTTGAACAATGCGGGAAGGAAGGGTCGAAAATTAGGTGGGAGCGATTTCTTCTAAATGTATGTTAAGTTTTTCTTTAGCATGGAAAGACAGGGCGAATTGTCTGAGGGGAAGGTCATGTATTAAAATTAAGTAGCTCAGCTGACATAAAGGGGGTATTAGCTAATTTCATTTGGACGTTATAGGACATCGTTTTTGCTTTCCATGCATTGAATAATCTATAGAAACGAAATAAAACATTTTTTAAAGTAACGTCTCTCTCTCTCTCTGTGTGTGTGTGTGTGGGGGGGGGGCGCACTCGCATAAATTGAAAATCTGTTTGTGTGTGTGGGGGGGGGGGGCGCATAAATTGAAAATCTGTTTATTTGTGTGTTTGCGTTTGTGTGTGGGGGGGAGGGGGCGCGCGCGTATGAATTGAAAATCTGTTTATTTATGTGTTTGTGTGGGTGGGGGGGGGGGGGGGGCGGTGCGCGCGCGCGTTATAGGCCATTGTTTTTTCTTTCAATGCAATGAATGGTAATCTATAGAAACGAAAAAAACATTTTTTAAAGTAACGTCTCTCTTTCTTTCTCTGTGTGTGTGTATGAGCGCGTTTGTACTTATTTGTGTTTGTGTGTGTGTGTGAGTGTGAGCACGTTTGCATTTGTGTGCGTTTGTGTTTGTGTGCGTTTGTGTGTGTGTGTGTGCGCGCGTGCAATATAGATCTGTAAAAAAAAAATTGTGTATAACAATTAACAATCTACGGCAATAGCATATTTTTATACTTTTCTTGAACTGCTACAATGCGCCGTTCTAGTGTGAATGCGTCAAATCTGTGGATCATTCATAAAAGCGAAGGTGGAGATTCTGGTAATCTGACCGGTGGCCGGTTTCGTGTGGGAAAGTTGTGAAAACGCAGTTCTCTTTTTGTCCCCTAATGCCCCCCACCCCTCACCCCCCACACACATGCAAGACCAGGAAGTGAACATTCCTCCTTTACTTCTATCGTAAATCTCCGTCAAAGAAAGGCAGTTATTTTCTAATCAGGAAAAATTCAAGAAATTAGATATCGGAAAGAAAGATTTGTAATCATTGAAACTACTGTTTCCATTTCTTTATTGGCTGTGATATTCATTTCATAAAACACTTCTTTACAAATGCAGTTACATTTTATTAAAAAACTCTTAAACATTGTTTCTTTATTTTAAATTTATAAAGATTGTGTAAAAACCCAGTCCAAGAAAAAGTCCTTAACATCAAAAATGAAAATTAAATTTCTGAGGTATTTATATACCAAATTTTGTTAAATTTGGTCCATTAGTTTTTAGCTAGAGTGGATAAAAGCAATATTTGCCGGCCATTTCGCAAAGAAGGCAGATTCTTTTATTACGAATCGTACTAAACTCTAATGAACATCAGGGTTTCCCACAAAAAACTTACCTACCAAATTTTAGGAAATTCGGTCCATTAGTTTTTCCGTTAGAGTGGATACAATATCCTCACAGACACACAGAGGTCTCCCTAAAAATAGTTTTTTCGTGTTTTAGACGTCCCAAAATGTGTAGATCCTTCGAAAATTCGAGTTCCAATCTTCGGCACGATTCCAATACTTTGAATACACACACACACACACATATATTATCTGTGTATCTGAATTCCGTGCCTACGCAATTACAATAGTTGTGATTTTAAATGATCCCTAAACTTTTATTATTTCTACAACGAAGCCTAATTTTGACTTATGCAGATTGCAAATATCTCAAGCGATTGTAAGGTGAGTTATATAGGAATTGCTGAATTTTTTTTACGTAAATTAATTATTTAGCTCTAGAGTCTGGAATACAAGTTATATGAATGAAATATTCATTGATTTTGCATACAGAATCAGACGATTTATATATTTTTTAAATATCTAAGTTTTAAATATTTAAGTATAATAAATTACTGTAGTACTGTGATAATGTAAAAGATATCACCACTGAATGTATCACATTTTAGCGATTTTTAAATGAAATTGCATTTCAGAGTTGGAAAGTGTTTCATAATCAATGCTTTTGCATGATTGATGTTTCTTGTTTTGTTTTTTTAATAGATATATACATGATTCTTTTACAATGATGATTAGGTTCTCTGTTTTTAACAAATTTTAATACTAGGATAGATATATAAAACTTTTAGATGTACTGTTTTATGTACTGCATTGTAAAAATGTCAGGGATAATAGCTTGGGCTATCTATATTTTTAACACTTTACAACATAGATGAAAAGTGTTTATGACCTTGTTCATTCTGTCTGTCTATCTGTCCGTTAGCACGATAACTGCCGTAAAAATTACTTTAACAAAATGAAATTTTAGTATGTTGTTCAGACGATCTGTGGGACCTATGGGAATATAAATGAATCATATCACCAACTTAATTTTGGATTGAACCTGGGTTGAAAAAATGAAATACACTGCACCCTATGGGACCTGATTTTTCAAACATTTTTTAAGCGAATTTAATATTCACAAATTGCTTCGAAAGTTTTAGGAAATGTTCAAATTATCCCATAAAATATATATAAAAACAATTTCAGCAACATATATTTAATAGTTTTTAAAATAAAAATTAAAATAATAATTACACCCTTGAAGAGATCACGTGGATATTGTATGAAGAGATCACATGACCCACTTCAAAATAAAATATGACATCAATCTTGTGTCAAAATCGTGATTTTTATAGTTCTTTTTAATTCATATTTAGCGTTGCATCTGTCCTAAAACCGTTTTATTTTTGTTTAAATTCTGCGCATCTACATTCTACAACAACGCAATTACAATATATTTGAGTTTAAATGATCATCAAACTTTGATTATTTCTGCAACGAAGTCTAAATTATTTAATTATTCTATATCGTCCTTTATTTGCAATGAATGAGAGAAGAATGTTCCCTTTGTTTGAAAACATGTACCCAATCTTTATTATCCTCTAAATTTGTATTGTCGAGATTTGTAACTTGTCGAAAACAACTCTTTTAGCCGAATGAAATGAGTAGATGCTCCCTTCTTTAGTTAACATAAATTTAAGTACAAATCACAACCTGCTTTAAAAAGACTCACCCCTCTCGGACAGAGGCATCATTCACAGCCTTTAATTGGATGTGACAGGTGTGGGGAGACGAGCCACCCCGGCTTAGCTACTTCCCACAGTTTAAAATGATACAGATGGAGTGACCAATGAATGACCAGAGGTGATGGGGTTGCCAGTCAGGTCTTTTACAGTACCTCAGCCTTAGTCGTCATTTTCATTGATTTTGAGTCATTTTTATCCATTTGACGAGATTTACGTTAATTTGGCAACATTTCAAAAAGTCGCCAAGTTGGCGACATTCCACCAAATTCGTCGCCAAAATCTCGCCAAACGTTATGGACGAAGAAATAAGTTATTCTTACAGCAGATAAATGACTATTGGCGTTCAAATACAAAATAATTACTCAAAGTATCTTTTTCATGCAGGGAACGAGCTAGATCCACGAGAATGATGTCATCCAATTTATTGCATGGTATTACATATGAAAAGTGAACATGTTTCTCAATAGGAAATATATATATATTTTTTATTTTGTATGACTTTTTGATAATTTTTATGAAAAATGTGCAATATCTCGAGAACGGTTCATGTTAGCGTTCTGAAATTTACGTCAATCGTTTTCGAATGAAAGAAGAACATAAGAAATGTCTATTTGCGTAACTTTATTAGTGGTTTTGATTTTTTGACGATTTTTTCAAAATTTCATTCGAAAATTTAGGGGGGTTCCGAATATTCGATTGCGTATAAAAACAATAGGCTTCCAGTGTTTATAGATTGTGATTTTTGTACCAAATTTGGTTTAAATCGGTCCATTCGTTCGTCAGTAATCGTCTCCACAGACGCACTGACACACACACACACACACACACACACACACACAGACATCACTTCAAAAATGTTTGATTCGTGATCAAGGATGCTTGAAACGTGCTCTCCCGTCGAAAACTCGAATTCGAATTTTCGATCCCGTCACAATACTTTCCTTATACATTATGTATAAAAGGAAAATAATAACGCTGAACTTAAGATTACTAAGGCAAAAAAAATAGAAAATAGTTTGAAAGGAGAAAATATTTACATTTATTGTTTTCGATAATGCGATCAATCTTATGTGAAAATGTTTAACAGAACAATAATTTACATTTGAAATACCTCTTTTAAGTGAAGAAGAATAAATCGAACCGCGTGCAAGCAAAGATTTAATTAGCTAAGAAGAGCGCTCCGGTTTTTAATATAAACATTGAATGCAAACAGAAATGAACGTGGAAAAAGATCTAAAAATTTAGAGTTCACGCGAAGTGTTATGAAAATAGTGATGGTCTGCGTTAGTATATAAATTGAAATATTTATCCGTGATTGAAACAAGTTTGGCAACATTTTGTAGGAGGCAGCGTTACCCAGAGATAGATAGATAAACAGACAGATAAATCAAGGTGTTTATATTATTAATTATACCCAATGTTTGATTATAAATAATAAGCCAGATGTAAATTGAAAATTTTTCTCATTATTTATTAATAGTTAACAATCCATAATTAAAGACAATGAATATATTTGTTATATTCTATTCAAAAGTATAAATTAATTATAATTTGTTTACCCTACAGTTTTCCATGTCTTTTTTTGCAATATACCTCTGTCAAATCTAGTATGTGTCAGCCAAGTTGGAATTATGCGAGATTTGGCGAAAAATTTCATAGGTTCATCCAAATAGAAAAGATTGGGAATCATTGCTCCATTATTTGACTTACTGGGACTAGAATCTTGTTTTTAATTGTTAAAGTGATCCCTAAAATTTCTAATATTTACTTCGATCGCTAAAACACGAGATTCCTTAAAAATAGATAATAAATTCGATCTAAATTCTTGAGCCTCATATTCGTTTTCCTAAATTTCACACATTCTTAAAATCAAACCATTTAATATAGTTTATATTAGTAATATACTTGTGTATTTGATATTTTAACTCATGACTACACTATTTCAGACGTTTAATTTGCAAATTATTAGCAGCAGCACTCAACGACATTTAATCTCATTCAAATTTGCTCTATCCGCTATAGGGTAAATGACATCATATTTGAGGATACAAATCTTATTACATGATTAACGGATGCTTCTAAAATGACATCTGAACACGTTCACCACAAGACATATCACAATCAGCCATCAATAATGCGTTTAGGCGGTAAGATTCCAATTATAATTTGGCAGTGGACCTTTTACTATTAGCGTCGAATGCATGATAACTGGAAATGCAACCTGAAAGCTGATAATGAATAAATGATACAAATTTAGGACATAGAGGAAACGTTTAAAAATATTCATCATTTCCTACATATACGCGGTCTCTATTTACACGAGTTAAATGTAACGCGGATGGTCACGTGGATATTTGAGTTTCGGGATTATTTTGATCGAAAATTCCTGTAACTCTCATTTATGAAAGATTGTTCAAACTAGTGGCTATAGAGCCGTAAGCGACCCGCAACTCCAGGTTTTCTGGCCCGTGGAAACAGAAAAATATTGCATAAATCCTATAATAAGGTTTTGACAAATACTCTTATATTTTTAATGTTGCACCAGTCATGAGAGGGGATGAAATAAGACTTGTAGGGCTAATCAATAAAAATGATGTGACTACCTTGTTTTTCACTGTATTGTTCATTAAAAAGCTTTGAATTAGTTAAGCGAGGGGTGCAAACAGAACTGTAGTGTGTATCGCCGATATAAGAAGATTATCGGTGGCAATGTGGTGCAATAGAATTGTGGGTTTCGAGAATTCTTGGACGGGATGGTGAAAGCGAGATATATTGATTTATCTCTGCCTGCAAGTGCACTTTTTTAAATATAGGAAAATACCTATAGAAAATTTTGGGTTTAAACGTGATTTCAAGTTTTCAACAGATATTTTGCAAGACTGTGAATCAAGGATGTGAATCAAGTAGATGACTTTACATTTCCAAGAGAATTTAGTTTCATGTCTGATTTGACTCAGCACCTCAAAAAATGGACTGCACATAGATGTTAAAAGCAAGCACATGAAAGATCAGGCTAATTTTTACAAGATTTTCTTACTAGATACAGATTCCGGAAAATAAGTATGCAGATCTATCTTCGGAAGTGCCTTTTGTTTTGTGGGAATAATCAATTTAATATTTTTTATTCAAAATATCCCGAGATTCTCGATTCGTGTGACAAAAACGGTAGGAAGGGGGGACGTCTATAGAGACTTAAATCAGTTAAATTTTAGCAAGGGGTCATATAATAATTGGTAGTTTTAATTGAGATAAGAGTGTGTGGTTCCGGAACATTTAGGGAGGAAAACTCTGCAGGTGGGCGGAGTTTTTCCAAGCAAAAAACATCTCATAAAATGTTCTTACAGTTGGGTATAAGTACTATACTTCATTTCTCATTATATGTTTATTAATTTTACTTTCATTGTATGTTATCTCATTATAACTTATTTATAAGTTATTTTGTAAGACATTGCTTCTGTATTAAATTAATAATACCTTTATATTTATTTTGAAAATTGTGTATATTTTTGCCAATTTCAGCAATGTCTTCAAATTCATAAAATTTACTTTTCACGCTCTATAATATTAAATGCATTTTATTTGATAAAACAATTCTTTTTAATTTATTGTACCATAATTTTGCAATTTATAACACTAAACGGTTTTTAAAAAAAAGTAATGATCACGTCTCCAAACCTTTGGCCATTTAATGATTACACTGTGTATTAAGGAGTTTATTGTAGCTCTCCTCTTACCTCGTTGTCATCCTTTTTCCATTCACCTGAATGTGACAGTACTATTAGCCGTACTAATAGCATTATTCCAAATCATTTGGGACGCGAGAGAAAAAGGAAACAATATAACACATATAGTCAGAAAACCTCTATTCTCCGAATTATTTATATTTTTATGTTGAGATATGTAATACAATTTGTAACTATGCGTTTCTAGACATGTGTTGTTGTGATATTGATATATATTCTAACGTACTGTAAAGAAGCCTTATTCACCAAAGTATTGTTTTGTAAACATGTTAGATATTTTTATGGTATCTAGCTATCCTGATACCATACAAACTCACGGTAACTATGGGTATCATGATTATATGTTTTGTATTAGTAAGTGCATAAATAGAAAATATGTATATCTTTATATCCAAATCATAATTCGTGTTCAATGGGCGTTTAAATTATTTTTTTTTTGTTTGTTTGTGTCACTTATAGTGGAAAATCTAAGCGGAGTACAACCATGAAATCTAGTACAGTGGTATCTCGGCACCGACATGCACAGTGACATCTGGCCAATTTTTATTTTTAATTGAAATAAAAATTATGAACTTAAAAGTCAGAAATCTGACGATTAGATTCGTGATGTCATCTATTGTACATTGCAGAAACTAAAACATATTTTTTTCGATTCCTAAAATTTAAAAAAGATTTTTTAATATTTTATGGATAAATAAAATCAATTTCGATTTTTTGGACTAATTTTTAGTATCAAATAAGTATTTTTTTTTAAATCACGTTCATTTTCCTAACTAAAAATAGCGTACAAAATATACATTTTAAATTTTCTGTCGAAATTAGCTTTACTGCAGCGTTTTAGTCAATTTTCCATGGTCGAGTTTGGAGAGGGGACTGGTATCTGGGTTAACAAATAAATCCTCAAACTAAGGAATTACTGAAATACTTGCAGATGTCAGGATTCTACAGAAATCACCAAAACTTATAAACTAAAAAGTCGAAATTCGGTCGATTAGAGACATCATCTAATCCATGATTTTAAAACCAAAACATATTTATTTATTTCCTGACGCCTTTTGAAAACTTTAATGAATTCATTCAATTATTCCCCGTTTTAACTCCCGTTTAACAAAAGGTACCTTTTCTAATATATTTATATTATTTAAAAATGTGACTGTTATATTTTTGAACGATCAAATTAAATTTAAAATGCTGAAAATATTTTAAAAACTAAAAAAAATATCAAGTTCTATTATAGTCATTTTAACATAAATAGTGTACAAAATAGGACGTTTTGTGCTTTGCTTGAATCACAGAGGCATAATTTGTGGGTATAAAGAGTATAAGTAGATAGCATTTGAAGTTCAAATAAAACATATCTTGCATAATTGTATAGTTTGGTACAGATTTATACGTGACGCATATACGCTTAAACAGCATCGCCTAGAAAGAGCTTACATAATATTTAAGCTATGCTACAGTAATTCCTGCACTAATGAATGCAACTGTCAATATATCACAATAAATATCTTAATACCTCAACAAGTCTCATAGGAACGTACTTCCAGTACAGATGCTAAGATCTGTGTACAGATTTCGAGCTTTAAGACAAACGATTCGTGCAAGAGCAGCAAGGAATCTTGCTATATGCCACAATTCTGAAAATCTTTAAAGACCGACAGATTCAGCTTTAGCACTCAGTAGGATTGTATACGGTCCCTTTAAGCGAATTCTTAGAGTATGAACCTAACATCTGTTGTATTTCAAGTTGTTTTATAGCATTATTAAAACTGGCATAAATATGCTTCAAATTCTTGACACATTTTATTAACATTTAGAAAGGTTTAAAACCTTCCACATAAGCTATGTAACAATCAAGTATTTTTTGAAAAAACATAATAGTATTAAAACATAAAAAATAGTGAACAGAATATAATTGAGAGACTATTAAAAGTGGAACAATGTTTAATACTTAAATTATTCAGCACATAAATATTCTACTGCGCATAGTAAGAAGATATCCTATTTTAAAGGTAAATATAGCAAGGAATATAATATTTGTTGGTCACATTTGCAAAAACGTAATCTATCTTACAAACTATCCGGAAAGAGCTTTAGAGCCAAAGATTGTCCGCGGTTGAGTACAGAGTTGATGACATCATTCTGCTTCACCGATAGCCTGACACTCAGTGGCTAATGAGGTGAAGAATGTTAATACCTTTCTTCCGCACATTCTTTATTTACTTCCCTGAATAGAACAGCTCACGGAAAGACAGATTACTTTCAGAAGCAAAATAAGACCAGTAATGGAAGATACATGCAATGACATTAAAAAAAATCTAATGTGTGCAGCAGATGACTTTCCCTATACTATAATGCAATGAATTTACTGCTTTCACAGTGTAAAATGATATATAAGATCCGCGATACAGTCTTCTTAATGCAACTTATAATTCACAGAACTCAAAATTGACAATGATCAACATTGATAGCATCCTCAATAAGCAATATAGTCCATATATTAAAATATTTTAATAATTAATACATCAATTAGGCGTCATTTTTATTAACTTGATGTTATTTTTACAATTTTGATGATATTTTCGCCAAACTGGGGCAAAATATCATCAAGTTGGCGATATTTTGCTAGATTATTTACCAAGCTCGTCAAATGTATCGTAATGGGTTACAGATAAACGAGAACAAAGCATTTCTTATGTATACTAGAAGGCATGTCTGCCATATGACGGAATTCAAATTTCGGAAAAACATTGCCTCACATTTAGCGTCAGTTTTATTAATTTGAATGCATTTTCGTCAGTTTAGTAGCATTTGAAAAAGTGGCCAGGTTGGCAACATCCCGCCAAATTAAATTTTTCGCCAAGCATTGCTGACACACGGAAAGAAAAATAGGTTATTCTTATTGTTGACTAGCAGCATACCCGTCCTTCGTACGGAGTATATAATATAAAAAAAACTTATAATTCGCAATCATGTGCAAATTCTGATAAAATATTAAATTTATTGCTCATAAAGAGAAGTTTAAGAATATCTGTTCTCACTATGCAAAATTATCTTCACGGGCAAATCTGAAGAATAAAATATCCTGGCCCCTTTTGTAAACAAATTCACACACAAAAAAAAGAATTGAATCAATATATGCAACCACGTACTACTTATATTGTCGCAAATTAGAAAATATGCCAGTTTGTTAGTAGAAGCTTAAACATATTGTAATATGAGTCTTAAAAATATTTACCAAAATAAAAAAGATGACGTAATAAATTGAAAGTATCAAAAATCCCCGTAATCTTAATACCAGAAGGTCGTAATTGATTCCAATATATGCCAATATATATAAAAATTTTGCCAATATACCTGTACTACTTATATTCTCGTAGATTAGAAGATATACCCGTGCATTTGAAGAAGATTACTTGTACAACGTACTATATATGAGTTTCAACAATTTTCGTCATAATGAAACAATGGCATAATAATTTGAAAATATCAATAATTCCAGAATCAACTGTCCCCGAAATATCAATAATAATGATGTTTAAACCTGAAGACCGTAATTGATATTATCCAGTCAAAAATGCAATGTCAATGAAATTTATTTTATATACATATTTTTATTAGATTTAATAAAAATCGTATGACACATAACACATTGGATCCGTTGCTAAGCGACATGATATCATCTACTTCAAATAAATTGATGGAAATCATGTCGTCTGAATAATGTGATCTCCATGGAAGGTTTGGCGACATTTTCGTCTCCATGATATTTTTATGGATTTACAAATATTTTTATCAATTTAGTGATATTAAAAAAATTAATTAAATGCGTTACTAAGTAGGATGGATGGACTGACCGACAAATGCTACAGAAACATCATTTCAGTACTCTATTCTAAAAACACAAATTTAATTTCATTGATTTGGGTCATTTTTATCAATTTGGAGATATTTCCTCTAATTTGGTAAAGTTTAAGAAAAGTTACCAAGTTATTTAGAGATATTCCGCTAAATTCGTAGCTCTAAATTTGCAGATCTGAAGAATAAAATATCCATATCCCGTCTGTATATAAACTAAATGAAAACACTAAAATTGTATTAGAAGATACATACATCCGTTCTACTCTTTTTCTGCTTCAACAATCGGCTAAATGAATTTATTGGGTAAACACAATATATGAGTTTATTAGCTAAACACAATATATGAGCTTTGAAACCTCTTTGCTAAAATAAATAAAAGTGTGATGTACGCAGTTCGCAATATATATAATTAAAAGAACAATCAAACCGTTCATTTATTACGAGTTTATTAGCTAAACACAATATATGAGCTTGAAACCTCTTTGCTAAAATAAATAAAAGTAATGTACGCAGTCCGCAATATATATAATTAAAAGAACAATCAAACCGTTCATTTATAAAATATATTTTTACATCCATTTATTTATTATACAAATAGAAAAAATAATAATAATCATTAACAAACATATTTAATTCCATCCCTTTGCCGAGCAACATGATATAAGATAGAATCTTCCTCATAAAATGCGAAATTAAATAACCATTTTAATTTCTTTATACTTCTAATCGTTGAGTAAAAGCTTGTGAAATACATGGTGGTTAATACATGTAAAAACATGGAGGTAGATTTTTCCATTTAAATTCATGTTTCAAGCAATTCATGCTTTCAGATGTGACTATTTAATGCAAAAATCCTGCATCAAACTCAAAAATAAAGTTTTAATTCCCTTTGACGCTTTAAACAAACGATTTTTATCCTTTCCGTTTGGATAAACCACGGAGTTGGAGAGTAGAACTCCTATAAAAAAAGTTCCGTTTTTCATTAATATCTCGATAACCCCTGGTCTTAGAAACTTGAAACTTGGGCAAAATTTATGGGGGGCTATTTCAAGGCCACCCACAAAATTTCATTAAATTCGCTTCAGCGGTTCTCCCGTGATGATGGGACAAACAGACAGACAGACAGACAGACAGACAGATTTTCAATTTTATTTATATAGATATACTAGCAGCATACCCGTCCTTCGTACGGAGTATATAATATAAAAAAACTTATAATTCGCAATCATGTGCAAATTCTGATAAAATATTAAATTTATTGCTCATAAAGAGAAGTTTAAGAATATCTGTTCTCACTATGCAAAATTATCTTCACGGGCAAATCTGAAGACTAAAATATCCTGGCCCCTTTTGTAAACAAATTCACACACAAAAAAAGAATTGAATCAATATATGCAACCACGTACTACTTATATTGTCGCAAATTAGAAAATATGCCAGTGTGTTATTAGAAGCTTAAACATATTGTAATACTAGCAGCATACCCGTTCTTCGTACGGAGTCTATATAAATAAAAATGAAAATCTGTCTGTCTGTCTGTCTGTCTGTCTGTCTGTCTGTCTGTCTGTTTGTCACACCATCACGGGAGAACGGCTGAACCGAATTTGATGAAATTTTGTGGGTAGCCCAGAAATAGCCCCACTTAAAATTTTATCCGTGTTTTGAGTTTCTACGACCAGTGGTTCTCGAGATATTAGTAAAAAACGACATTTTCGTTTGTCTCATCGTCACGGAAAAACGGCTGAACCGAATTTAATGAAATTTGGTGAATAGCCTTGAAATATCCCCCCATAAATTTTGTCCAAGTTTCGAGTTTCTAAGACCTGGGGTTGTCGAGATATTAATGAAAAACGGAACTTTTTCCTAGGAGTTCTACTCCCTAACTCCGTGGTTTATCCAAACGAAAAGCTTGAAAATCGTTTGAAAGTGAATTAAAATTTAATCTCTAAGTTTGATGGGAGATTTTTTGCGTTAATTAGTCACTTTCTGAAAACATGAATTGTTTGAAACATGATTTAAAGGGGAAATCTATCTCCATGGTTCATGGTTTATTTAAAACAAGCTTTTACGGAACAATGAGAAGTATAGAGAAATCAAAATCGTTATTTAATTTCGCAGTTTATGTTATAAGACATGACATATTTAACATGTTATAAGATTCTATCTTATATCATGTTACTCAGAAACGCAATTAAATTAAATCTGTCTGTTAATTTTAATAATTATTTTTTCGATTTGAATAATAAATAAATGGATATAAAAATATATTTTAGAAAAGAACGATTTGATTTTTCTTATAGCATTTTTGACTGGATAATATCAATTACGGTCTTCAGGTTTAAAAATTATTATTATTTATATTTTCGGGGATTATTGATTCAAGGATTATTGATATTTTCAAGTTATTATGCAATTATTTTATTATGACAAAAATTGTTTAAACTCATATATTGTATGTTGTACGAATCTTCTATAAATACGCGTGTATATCTTTTAATCTACGAGAATATAAGTAGTACAGGTACATTGACATATGTTTTGATATATATTGGCATATATTGGAATCAATTACGACCTTCTGGTATAAAGAGTACGGATATTATTGATGTTTTCAATTTATTACGTCATCTCTTTTATTTTGGCAAATATTTTTGAGACGCATATTGTAATCCGGGTAATCTTCTACTAACACATTGGCATATTTTCTGATCTGCGACAATATAATTAGTACGGGGTTGCACATATTCATTCAATTCCTATTTTTTCTTCTGTAAATTTGCTTACAAAAGGGGGCAGGATGTTTTATTCTTCAGATCTGATCGTGAAGATAATTTTGGATAGTGAGAACATATATTCTTAAACTTCTCTTTAGGAGCAATAAATTTAATATTTTAACAGAATTTGCACATGATTGCGAACTATAAGTTTCTTTAAATTATACACTCCTTACGAATAACGGGTGTGCTGTTAGTGGTTAATAAATTTTAACATTTTAGGAGGATATATCATGTTGCTCGGCATCGCAATTAAATTAAATGTGTTTGTTAATGTTTTTATTATTTTTTTTCGATTTAAATAATAAATAAATGGATAAATGGATATAAAAGTATATCTTATGAATGGACGGTTTGATTTTTCTTTTAATTATATTAATTGCTGACTGCGTACATCAATTTCATTTATTTTGGCAAAGAGTTTTCAAGCTTATATCGTATTTAGCTACTAAACTCATATATTGTGTTTAGCCAATAAATTCATATAGCCGATTGTTGAAACAGAAAAAGAGTAGAGCGGGTATATCTTCTAATACAATTGTAGTGTTTTCATTTAGTATATTGAAACGGGATAAGAATGCTTCATTCAGATCTGCAAATTCAAAGCTACGAATTTGGAGGGATATCGCTAATTTGACAACTTTTCTTAAACTTTGCCAAATTGACGGAAATGTCGCCAAATTGATATAAACGACACACAAACAGCTGCCATAAACCTTCGGGTTGGTCGTGTGGCTTGGGTCTTCTACATATCAATGAAATTTTTTTTTGTTTTGTTAGAAGAGAGTACTGAAATGATGTTTGGTTAGCATTTATCTGTCAGACCAACCATCCTACTTAGTAATACATTTAGCGAATTTTTAAAATGTCACCAAATTGATAAAAATGTTTTCAAATCTATAAAAATATCTTGAAATTGATGAAATTGCGCTACATAAATGATATTAATTGTTTTTTGTTAGGGGATAGTATTGTGATGATATTTCGTCAATTTGTCGCAAAGTGGAACTGTCAGTTCTACAGTCCCACTTGGCGATAAATTTGGCGATTTTTTAAAATGTCGCTATTTTGACGAAACTGTCGCCAAATGTTCCATAGAAATATAACTATTTAGACGATATTTTTTCTACTAATTTATTTGAAGCAAATGATATCATGTCGCTTAGCAACGGATTTAAATCCAATGTGTTTATGCGGCAGGCGATTTTTATTAAATTCTTTCCGATTTGAATAATGAAGATATGTATATAAAATAAATTTCATTGCCATTTCATTTTCGACTGGATAATATCAATTATACTCTTCAGGTTTAAACATTATTATTATTGATATTTTCCGGAATTATTGATTCAGGGATTATTGATATTTTTAAGTTATTACGCCATTGTTTTATTGCGGCAAAAATTGCTGACACACGCATATTGTACGTTGTACGAGTAATCTTCTAGGAATGCACGGGTATATCTTCTAACCTACGAGAATATAAGTAGTACAGGTATATTGGCATATATTTTGACATATATTGGCATATATATTGGAATCAAGTACAGTCTTCTGGTATGAAGATTAAGGGGATTAATTATATATTCAATTTATTACGTCGTCTGTTGTATTTTACCAAAAAACATTTGTGACTCATATTGCAAAACGGGAAATCTTCTACTAATAATCGGACATTATAAGTAGTACGTGTATATCTTCCCATATAATTTTAGCACTTTAATTTTGACATATATTGGAATAAATGACTTCAGATTTAAAGATTACGGGTTTATTGGTATTTTCAATTTATACATGTAATCTACTAATGCAGGTTATATTTTCTAATATTCGCGTATATAATTAGTACGGGTCCCATACAATTTTAACGCTTTATTTTGCATATATTGATTCAATTCCATATTTTTTTTTTTATATTTGCTTACATAAGGGGTCCAAGATGTTTTATTCTTCAGATATGTCCATGAAGATAATTTTATATAGCGAGAACAGAGGTTCTTAAACTTCTTTTTAGGATCATTATATTAAATATTTTAACAGAATATTTTGATTAAACATGTCATTTAGTATACTATAAGAATTTGGGCATGATTATGAATTTCAAGTTTCTTTATATTATATACTCCGTACGAAGAACGGGTATGCTGCTAGTATGCCAATATATATAAAAATTTTGCCAATATACCTGTACTACTTATATTGTCGTAGATTAGAAGATATCCCCCTTGCATTTGTAGAAGATTACTTGTACAACGTACTATATATGAGTTTCAACAATTTTCGTCATAATGAAACAATGGCATAATAATTTGAAAATATCAATAATTCCTGAATCAACTGTCCCCGAAATATCAATAATAATGATGTTTAAACCTGAAGACCGTAATTGATATTATCCAGTCAAAAATGCAATGTCAATGAAATTTATTTTATATACATACTTTTATTAGATTTAATAATAATCGTATGACACATAACACATTGGATCCGTTGCTAAGCGACATGATATCATCTGCTTCAAATAAATTGATGGAAATCATGTCGTCTGAATAATGTGATCTCCATGGAAGGTTTGGCGACATTTTCGTCTCCATGATATTTTTATGGATTTACAAATATTTTTATCAATTTAGTGATATTAAAAAATTAGTTAAATGCGTTACTAAGTAGGATGGATGGCCTGACCGACAAATGCTACAGAAACATCATTTCAGTACTCTATTCTAAAAAAACAAATTTAATTTCATTAATTTGGGTCATTTTTATTAATTTGGAGATATTTCCTCTAATTTGGTAAAGTTTAAGAAAAGTTACCAAGTTATTTAGAGATATTCCGCTAAATTCGTAGCTCTAAATTTGCAGATCTGAAGAATAAAATATCCATATCCCGTCTGTATATAAACTAAATGAAAACACTAAAATTGTATTAGAAGATACATACATCCGTTCTACTCTTTTTCTGCTTCAACAATCGGCTAAATGAATTTATTGGGTAAACACAATATATGAGTTTATTAGCTAAACACAATATATGAGCTTTGAAACCTCTTTGCTAAAATAAATAAAAGTGTGATGTACGCAGTTCGCAATATATATAATTAAAAGAACAATCAAACCGTTCATTTATTACGAGTTTATTAGCTAAACACAATATATGAGCTTGAAACCTCTTTGCTAAAATAAATAAAAGTAATGTACGCAGTCCGCAATATATATAATTAAAAGAACAATCAAACCGTTCATTTATAAAATATATTTTTACATCCATTTATTTATTATACAAATAGAAAAAATAATAATAATCATTAACAAACATATTTAATTCCATCCCTTTGCCAAACAACATGATATAAGATAGAATCTTCCTCATAAAATGCGAAATTAAATAACCATTTTAATTTCTTTATACTTCTAATCGTTGAGTAAAAGCTTGTGAAATACATGGAGGTTAATACATGTAAAAACATGGAGGTAGATTTTTCCATTTAAATTCATGTTTCAAGCAATTCATGCTTTCAGATGTGACTATTTAATGCAAAAATCCTGCATCAAACTCAAAAATAAAGTTTTAATTCCCTTTGACGCTTTAAACAAACGATTTTTATCCTTTCCGTTTGGATAAACCACGGAGTTGGAGAGTAGAACTCCTATAAAAAAAGTTCCGTTTTTCATTAATATCTCGATAACCCCTGGTCTTAGAAACTTGAAACTTGGGCAAAATTTATGGGGGGCTATTTCAAGGCCACCCACAAAATTTCATTAAATTCGCTTCAGCCGTTCTCTCGTGATGATGAGACAAACGAAAGTTTCGTTTTTTACTAATATCTCGAGAACCACTGGTCGTAGAAATTCCAACCATAGACTAAATTTTAAGTGGGGCTATTTCTAGGCTACCCACAAAATTTCATCAAATTCGGTTCAGCCGTTCTCCCGTGATGATGGGACAAACAGACAGACAGACAGACAGACAGACAGACAGACAGACAGATTTTCAATTTTATTTATATAGATTCCTATGTACATTCCAAGATATGGAATTTTGATTACTTTCCTTATACATTATATGTATATAAGGAAAGTAATAAATGAATGAAAAATGAAAAGAATTATTTAAAGTTTTTTTTTTGTTTGTTTGTTTTTTTAATTTAGATAAACAAGTAACATTCAAACTACATACAAGTTACATACACGTTACAAGTAAAAATATTCTCCAGCAAATAATAAATTTATCCTTGATCTAGAATTATTTTATATAAAAATGGAATGTATTCATCAGGCAGTAATAAAAGGGGTGTCAAACGGTTGCGAATGTAAAAACAGTTTTCTTCTTCTGCACAATTTCACTTATTCAGTTCGATAGACGACAAACTGGCTTGTGAGGCTGTGCTTTATTTTTATTTATTCATTTAATTATTTATTTATTTGCAAGTTACTTTTTTGCCTTAAAAACTGATGAACAACCTGTATGATGTAGTAATACGCACTTTTGCAGAAAAAAATTCTATAACTACAGTCTTAGCCTATTTTGATTGGTAATTCTTGATAATTAAAACTTGCGTTTGTTTGTGTCAAAATAATTTAGGATGGAACATTTTTAATTGGAATGCATACATTTATTATTTATATTTGTGTATTCTTTTATTTTTTATTTGTAATATTTAATCATTAATGCAAACGAAATTCCGAATGCTAATAATAAAATGGTTTTGACGAATGGTAAAAATTTAATTGTTAACTCATAAACAGTGCAACAGTATAAATAAAATTGCGTAAAAATAATGCAGGATTAAAGAAATAAAAATAAAAATTTATAATCATCTTTGGTTTTAATAAATTCTCTAAAAACCAAATTTAACAATTCGCTTAACAAATTAAAAGTTTCTTTAAAATAGAAAAACGCTACTTCTTAGTTTAATTCCTTAAGAAGGAATCGATCTTTCTACATCTCAGTACAGGCATTACCAATCAAAGAAGGTCCGCGGTTGAGTACAGAGTTGATGACATCATTCTGCTTCGCTGATTGTCTGACACTCCATGGTTAATGAGATAAAGAATGTTAATACTTTTCTTCCGCACTGTATTTACTTCACTAAATCGAATAGGTCATAGGTAGAATAACTATACTGTGAGACAAAATGGACTTCGGATTAATAATTGAATAAATCGACATGCAATGTAGATTTTTTTTTTTTTAGTAAGCAAAAACTTTTATTAATTTCCGGTAACGAACATGTGTTTTTGTTCTTATCACGTTAGAGACTGTGCGTTTTAATTTCTTTACCACACTTAATATCCCACACGGAAAGTATTTTCGAATGGATTTTAAAATTAGAGTTTTTGATAGATTTACAAGTTTGGGACGTTTCTAAAAAGGAACAAACTCTTTCAAGCATGAAATCCGTTTGTGTGTGTGCGTTTGACAAGTACTTTTCTGTGCAGTGTATATTTAATGCAGTACAGGAATTAATGCAATACAGTATTAATTCAATATAGTAATGTCATAGACAGGGTAATCAGTAGGTAGTAGGATCGCATATTGAAGAGATACAAGCAGCGACCCTTCGAGGAACAGATGCAATGAGCATGCGGATAGTTTCCTGTGGGATGGATGAAGATATGCCTTCAACTATCCTCCAAAGGTCGTCCTCTGAGACGGGGGAAGGGCAGTCAAACGACGGCAAATCATGTCCCATTCATGCTCGATAGGTGAGAGATCTGAAAGAGCGAAGACCAAGGAATCACCTGGATACCATGCAAAGCTTGTCTGCTGATAATTGCAGTGTGCGGTAGCTCGTTATCTTGCTGAAAAACAGCATTTTGCAACCGCTGAAGGCAAAGCAGTGCAACTGGCGGCAGCAGCTCATCCACTTATCGTTATTGTGCCTCTGATACGAACCAGAGGTGACTGGCTATCGAGGACGATGACATCCCAAACCATGATGCCGCGTTGTAAAGCAGTATGGCGTCCAACAGTCGCAGCAGGATTGAATGTGTTTTCATGTCCCCTCCAGACTCTCACACTGCGACTTTCAATCGACAAACTGAACTGAGACTCGTTGTTGAACACTGCCCTGCCCTATTCAGTCGTCCAAGAGGCTCGGGTCCGAAACCATTGCAATCTCTCACGTCGGTGTCTTGTCGTCAATGTCAGTCTTCGTAAAGTCTGCAGTCTTCTCGGTTTGAGTGCAAGCCGCTTTTGGCCAATCGTCGAGAAAATGTTGTAGCTGATATCGAAACATTCAATATAGCCTGCAAATTCTACAGAATATCAAAAGTCGTCGTCTATGGGACCGCCACAACATGCCTTCGAATGCGTCGATCAACGCGTACTGACGTACGTTTGGATGGCCTGTATCGCATGATGGCCTGTATCGCTATTTGGATGGCCTGTATCGCCAATGATTCGCATGCCCTTCTTCAATCCATCATCTCCAAATCCCTTGCATAGTGAACACATATACGTGTGTGGACCCAGCCGAAGGTAGACCTAAAATAAATCCCCCAGCAGGATCGTCCAAATACTGAAAATGACTTCGACGTCCCCGGCCAGGCATCTTTGTAACAACACGTGTGTTCTTAAATGAAAAATAGCTCGAAAAATAGGTTTCCGTAAGCGAGTGGTAGTACAAACTGTTGGTTTCCCAACAGTTTGTACCCCTTCTGCCGTTTCAATCCCTTTTATCACGCTCTAATCACGTGATCTACTTGCATTTCAGATCATTTGCATACATCGGACAGCTGCGTTTGTTTCGCAATTTGCATAATCATACCGCCAAAACGTTATGGTGTTGCATTTTCTATGTCAGGTAATGTATAAACTTGTTAAAATCTACAAGTTAGAAATAATACTCAAATTGCAACCTGTTAATATAAATAGAAAATATAACTTTAAAGCTTAGTTCTAAGTTAAGCGTTTACATTTATAAATATGAAAAAGTAAGTACGTTAAATAAAAAAACATATTAGCAATAAAAACCACAAAATTTGTTTTATTAAAAGAAATAGAGAAAGATCAATCATGCATAAAGCATTGATTATGAAACACATTCCAACTGAAATTATATTTAATTTCAACACCTCTAAAATACGATACAACCAATGCTGATAAATTTTAAATTATTACACTACTACAATAATTTATTATATTTGAAAACTTAAAACTTCATCGAAAAAAATGAACTTTATTCAAAAGATGTCATGGAAATAAAAATCTTGCAGCTCTCTATGTAAAGCAGTCAATATTTCATTCCTACACTTTTATTTCAGACTCTAGAGTTAAATAATTTTGCTTGAAATAAATTCAGGAATTCTTATAAAACTCATCTAATAATCACTTGTTTACATTTTGCCATTATCAAAGTTTAATAATAATTTAAACTCAAAAATATTGTAATTGCATTAGCACAGAATATAGATGCACAGGAAATACGCAAAAATAAAACAATTTTAGGACAGATGTAACACTAAATATAAATTTAAATTTTAAAAGTTACTATTTTTACATTGAGAAAAAAGATGGATACCATATTTTATTTTGAAGTGGGACACGTGATATCTCTATATTATATGGATGCAATTATTATTTTTATTATTATTTAAAAAAACTGTAGAACATATTTTGCTGAAATTATTTATATACTTTATGGGATAATTTGAATAATTCCTAAAATTTAACTTCGCTTAAAAATTGTTTGAAAAGATAGGTACAATAGGGTTCAATTTATTTCATTATTTTAACCCGGGTTCAATCTTCATTTACATTCCCATATGGTCCACAAACCTCCTCAACAACATATAAGAATTTAATTTTGATAAAGTTATTTTTACGGCAGTTATCGTGCGAACAGACAGACAGACAGATTGAAAAAAGTCATAAACACTTTTCAGCTATGTTGTAAAGTGTTAAAAAAGTGTAAATTGTGAAACTAAAAGCTAAAAAATGCATTTTTCATATTTTGAAAAAAGCATTTATAAATAAAAATAATTATTTTTCGATATCCACATTGAGGAATGTTTTATTGGAAGAAAGAAAATAATATTTATGAAAAAATTACATTAAAACAGAAGTTTGATCAGTAAAAATATTCTTTTGAGGTTTAAGTTCCAATGATTATTTCCAAACAAAGATAAGTTTCTTTCCTAATTAGTACTTTATTTGAATGCTTCTTGTTAATTACTCTTTTTACAATCTTAAAAATGACTCTGAGAATATATTATACCTTGGTGGGCCTTTACTTTTACTTCATTATGTTATCTGGCATAATAATCAGAGACATGCAGTAAGTTAAAAACTAGATTCTTATTTAAAAAAAATTAGAAGCAACTTACGCATTTGATAGAGAAGATTGCATTATTATCAATTATTTTAATCTCAAAGTACGTTTATAATCAAATTCATGAATTTACTTTCGTCTGCATAGAATTATACTGTTTCTAAAACATGGTTTTCCCTGTGGATATGAATTTCGAAATGTTATATTCTGAGACTTCTATTATTATTTTATGCAAAACTTCTCAACTCCAGTACCAAAGACACGCACTCTCGTGATTGGCTATGCCTTTTTAAAGGCCTGGAATATAACTAAACTTAACTAGAATGCCGCTCAACTTAAATTTCACATACTATAATTCATTTTTCTTTTCATATTTTGCAAGGAAAATTTTAAAAATTGGTATCATGGAGCCAAATTATTACAACCACAGCTTGCTACAATTCACTTTAAAGGACTTGAAAAAAATCTTTCATTTGATACCAAATTTAGCAAAGTACCCCCCGCAGGATAACTTGCACCACCGGGAGGACTAATGATGTCACGAACAAAAAAATACAACAATGATTGAAACTATTAAGTCTCGTGATCATTTTAAGCATGATTATGTCAAATGCTGTCCTATGCTGCGATGCTCAATAAATATAATATTTCGAATAAATTTTGTTCGCTCGAATTTAAAAATTTATATCTAGTTCTAGATATTTTGAGAACAAAGCGGGATATAAAGTTTTGTGAAAATCCATATTTGTGGCTGATATCGTGTACACAAGAAATCTACCTCAGAAATCAGAGAGAAATCACTTCAACAATAGTCGAAACGTGTTCAGGAAGTCCTAAAACATATATTGGCATCAAAATCTTGAAATCGAAAATTTTCGTGAAAACAATACTTTCTCAATACTACTTATGAGAAATTAAAAATTTAGAATTTGTGGCATCTACCAACATCTTCCACCATGCTGCATTTGACTTGGAATTCGGTTAGACTAAGTGAAAGCATGTGAGTCATCAATAGTAGGGTGTAACGGAAGTTAGCACCTTATGCTGATTAATTGATTCTGGAACGGAAAATTTTATTTCTCTTATTTATACCTTTGTTTTTCTTTTTCAAAATCTTTTACACAAATATTTTTCTTTTATTGGGTGTGAATGTGCTATGTAAAATAAATAAACATTATTAACATAGTTGAAAAAAATTGAACATAAAATATTGAAGTTTTAAAAATTTATCTAATTCTGAATTAAACAGTATAATCAGACACTATATTTAAAAAATAAAAATAGTTTATAGTTGGATAATGAATGTTACACAATTGGTATTTGGGATATTTTGGTAAGAAAAAATTAAATTGAAAGAAAAATTAATTGATAAGAAAAAATAAAGTTTTAATAAAAACTCTCAAAATTCTGAAGACAAATTCTGAAGAATTTTGGTAAGAAAAAATTAAATTGAAAGAAAAATTAATTGATAAGAAAAAATAAAGTTTTAATAAAAACTCTCAAAATTCTGAAGACAAATTCTGAAGACAAATTTAAGTTATTACAGTCAATAATTTGTGACTCAAATAGTCCTATCTCTAATCCTTCTTGAGTTATATCAATTTAAATATGGAACACTTTTCCAGAATTCAATATCTGTGTAAATAAGATGTTAATGTCATGCTATAAGTATCATCATACAGTAAATATCAGAAAACCAACTTTTTAAAATGTAACAAACTCTTTTACGTAATATTTATACCATTAAATTGTTCTCTATTTAAACTTATTTTAATTTAATGAAAGGAATGTTCATTTTATTGAAAATGTTTCATCCTGGACCCCCTAAAATTTTGTGCATTTTTAACAAAAAATATTGCATTATATTACAATAAGAAAGTCATACGTAAATATCATCAAAGAAATGATTTGCCTAATCTGAGTGATGTAGGTAGCAGCATAAATAAGAGAAATCCAAGAGTCACTTGTCCTATTCACCGCCGCATACTAATTCAAAATTAAAATAAGTATAGAATTCTATTACACATTTATTTTGTGGTGACAAACTGGGAGGTTTTGTGACCTCATCTCATGCAGATGTCAGAAAATGTGGGTCATTTTAAGTTTTTTCCCCATTGTTGGAGTTTTGTAGTTGGTATGATAACTAGGCGCAAATCAGTTAATTGAGGTTGGATTCCCGATTCTGGTAGATTGTGTGAGACCAGAAATGGATCTCACACTAGTTATTGTGAGACAGTTTCATGTACATTATTTATTGTGTCTGAAACATCAGACAATACCTTCAGTATCAATGACGACAGTGTTTACGACACGCTGACCCAAAGGTCAATTAAAATCATAAATTTAGGGGCGTCGAGACAGAAGGGTCGAACGAATCTAAGAATACGGTAAAGCAATGACATTGGGTGACAGGTTAACCAATTGAGAATATGCTTGTATCTTCAGCCTGAAGGCGGCCAATAGGAGCAAAAGAGAAGTTGAAAGTTGAAGACCCAGACCAACCGACTGACCCATGATGATGATGCGGCATGATTATTATTATGCAGCATGATTTCTACCAGAGGTGATATCGAAATTCACGACTTCTGCATGAAAATTGCTGAGTGAAAACGACAAGACAGCCTTGAAGGCATGTGTTCCTTAAATATGACATCAGGTCTAAATACATTTCAGGCATTTTTACAAATGGTCTCACATTGTCTCTCTCCGGCGCAAACAAGAGGAATAATTGTTATAATTAACCAATTAAGTATGTTGTGTTGTTAATAAATGATTTATTGTTATAGTTAAAATGGTGCAATCAATTTATTATTATATTAATTAATATTCTTTTACAGAACTCGCGCGAAAGATAAATAATTGGAGGGTTATCAGCGGCAAACAATGCAATGTATAATTTAATAATGAGTTTCACGAATACGATTAATTTATGGTCATGTTAAGATATGTCGAAAATATTAATCTAAGTACCCAACTTTATTATATTTTCTTTTTGTGCACCACAGATTGCTTTTTTCTTTGTTTTTTACATGTCAATTTGAGATTAAATGAATTCTTATACTCCACAATTGTCTCCCAAACTACATTATGTAGTGACGATTGAAGGAATTTAGGGTCGCTAAGTCAAAATACATCCAACACTCAACAAATATACATATATTTTTTACTACGGTGTAATGGCGTCTGGATGGGATTAGTGCAGATGCCTGCATGAGGCTGTGCGTAGGCGAAACTTGCTTCGTCACCCGGACTCTGCTCTGACCTCCAGTAGGCTTGTTCTCTTAATTTTTTTATTCGATTTCCAGATTTCAATCGAATTAGTTGAGAGCTGGCTTCGATTTAAAGATGTGATTTAAGCCTTGCTCTAGTAAGTTTTGATGTACAAATATTTTGCTCGACAAGCTTGGTCGGACTTATAACAAAAAGTGTGTTAAAGACTGAAATTTATTAATGTCAAAAAATTATTGTAAATATGTTTTGCCATATTTCAATTAATTGCGTATAAGGTAAAATATTACCTGTTAAACTACTCATAAACTCAAATACTAAAATCAAATACATTGATTTAGTACATTTATACCCATGTTGTTTCTCCAAAATCTGTCCAGACACCGGAGGTCTAGTTCATGATTTCTGACTGCAATATAATTACAATAAAATATAATTGTAAAAACTTATGCGAAAGCTAATTATTCTGCCAAATCAGTTCTTAGGCCGATCCAGGTCTTATTTCTAAATTGGTATGATCTAGAAGAGGGCTGGCCTGGATATTTAATTTTCCCAGATAGGTCAAGGATATATCTGCCTTTATTTTAAAATTTGCTCCAGGCTTGGGCTGTGCATTAAAATTTTGTTCCAAGTAGGGAATGTAGAGTCATTTAAGGTTATTTCTTACATTGATGGTGGAGTGCATCTGGTAGTATGATTGGTCCCAAAGCAGTAGTTTCACGTTGGATATCCGAATTCCACCGATTTAAAAGTCAGTCTGTTACTCAACAAAGTATACATATTGGACAAAAATGTATGTGTAGAAACTGAAAACAAATATTACGATAAACTCTTATTTCAACCAGCTTTCCGAACCCAAAACAGATCGCTGCAGTGGTTTGATGAGCGGACCATACGCTCGTGAAATCTGCATGCAATCGTGGGGAATGCAAACAATTCCGTGCAGAAATTTCTGTTTAGATTGATGAAATTTTTAAATGGATGAATTGGAAAAGCATTAAAATGCATTCTCTCCAATTCAGAAAAGTTTGTGGAGAATAGGAATCCATTTACTTCTTAGCATATTCTACAGAAACTTGTGTATAAACCAAAGATGAAGTGTAAGAAAAGGTAAAAATTAAACGTCAGTGATAAAACGAAGGCAAGTTAAAATAATAGAATTAAACAGCTTTTTTTTCTTTAAATATTTTGCTAAAAAGTAGCTAAAAGTTCAATATTGAAGCTTATTAGGATAAAATTATTAATGAATTAGTAATTACATATTGAAAAGTTGTTATCATCCAATTAAAGGTAAATTAAAACTATTGGCTGATGAAACAAATATTAAAAGGTAATGACATAAAATAAATACAATTAAATTAAATTAACAAGATTTTGAAGCAAAATATGGGCCTCCTGCGTCAAAATATATGAAACCAAAAAATCCCTTCAACGTAAGAGAGTGTCATTTTTTTACTTTCCCTAAAATGCTTGGCAATGTATAGGGAAAATTTTAGAATCCGGTCGAAAATCGCAAGTCTAGTTTTTGACAGATCTACACATTTCAAGTACTCTAATCCCCACCCCCTCCAAAAAAAAAGATTTTTAGAGGGGCGTCTATATTTGTTTGTTTGTTTGTATGTGTGTGTGTGCGTCTATCTGCTCAATTTATGTATTCAAACTAACGGAATAACTAATTGGCCAAATTTCACGAAATTTGATAAATAAGTCACTTGTGGGTTACCCTACTACTGATTAACTTTGGGTATGATTTGGTAAAAAAAATAGCTTGACTTGTTTTGCAAAATGGCCCGCAAAAATCGTTTATATCCATTCCAGCTGAAGTACCAATTGGACAAATTTCACAAAATTTAGTAGATAAATCACTTGTGGGTTACCCTCTTTCCAGTTAGATTTTAGTATATTAAAAAAAGAAAGAATCTGCTTTTTTGCAACATGGCCCGAAAAAATAGTCAAAAATTAAAATAAAAGACTACGTATGCTCAAATGTATCTATTAAATGCTTGTTTTTTTCTTAAGTTTGACGACAAAAAGGATAAGATCCACCCAATAATACTTGATATATATAATTTATTTTCATTTTTGTAACGTTGCCTTTAAAAATACGTCCTGTAGCCGAAAACAAAAATTGAATTAAAATTTCAAATTGTTCACGATAATTGTTCACGAGAGCTCATGCTAAAACAATTATACTAAAATATTTCGCAAATTCACACACACACGCACAGATTATATATATATATATATATATATATATATATATATATATTATATATATATATATATATATATATATATATATATATATATATATATATATATATATATATATATATATATATATATATATATATATATATATATATATATATATATATATATATATACAGAGAGAGATATTTCAATAAAGGTTATAGTGGTAAAACTTTACAAATATTCAGCATGGAGACACATTTCATTACAGTGCATGCCATTAATGGATAAACCGGAAATGTCTACAAATTGCAAGAATATATTTGTTAATTATGGAAGAATCCCGTTTACATGTTCATTCAATTGAAAATTCAGCATAATATCAAACATAAAGTACGTACAATAGCTATTTTTATACTGCTATAATACAGCAAGTTATTAAATTAAAATTTGAAACTATATTGCACATGTTAATATTGATACTCCATGCACTAACAAATCAAATTCTAAGTACATAGAAAGTATTAACATATAGAAACTAAAGAAATATTTAATTTTTTTTAAGAAAATAGTGAAAAAATCCTTATTAAAACAGAAAGAAATCACTTAAACGGTAAAATCATAAACTAAAAGTAAATCATCAATAGTTTGAAAGAAACTTTTACAAATAAAAATATTTATTTTTAGATATTACACAAAAAATTAAGTTCATATTCCTTTAATTGTGATAAATATTCTAGTGAAAGAAAAAAGAGATGCACCTATGAAAGAAAAAATTCATTAGAGTAGAAATTTTATCAGCAAATAAAAACTATTTTGAGGTTTGTGGTTCAATGATTTTTACAAATTAAGATAATTTTCTTTCCTAATTGGCACTTATATTTGAATGCTTCTTGTTAATTACACTTTTTACAGCATTAATAATGGCTCGGAGTATTTATTAAACCATGAAATACATTTGCCTTTACTTTTACTGCATTATGTCTCCTGGTATAATAATGCGAGACATGTATTAAACTTAAAAATATATTTTTTGTTCGTCTGTTTAAAAAAAATTAAATTTATTTTAATAATCTACGTATTGGGGGTAAGAGAAAGGTGGAGAAGGAAAGAGGGAGAGTGGGAAAGAGAGGTGAGAGTGAGAGTGAGGGAGAGGGAGATGGAGAGATATGGAGAGAGATGGGAGAGTGAAAGAGCGAGAGGAGAGGCAGATGAGAGAGAGAAAGGTGCAGTAATAATAAATTATTCAATTTTAAAATTCGTGTGTTTCTTTAACACCATTCGTGTTTGCTTACATCGGATTGGATTACATTGTAGCTGATGGATGAGTTTCCTTACAGAAAATGTTTTTTTAACTGTTATTGATAGTCGTTTTAATAAGTTACATCCTCATTTTGTTGTATAATATATTCATAATCAGAATTATATACGTATGAGCACACTAGATTTAATGAAGAATGTAGTACAAGTAAAAAACTTCACTATATTAGATTTTTTATTATTTCAATAAATTTATAATATTTTTCTTTTCATAAACTATGCAAAAATCAGATATTTTTATAACGGTTAGTTAGCGCCTTATGCTACTCCCATCTTGTCTTACCTTCCTGACGCTGAGCTAGAAGAAAGAATTGTGATAGTAATTGTGACAAATACCACATATTGATGATTTTTAAATAAAATAACCTTAGCATAGATTAAGTAACCTTTCAACCTATTGTAGTTTAAAAAAAGTATAGTGATCGTGATTTATTAACAAGTCATTTTTTTTTAATTTTTAAATGCATCGTTGGGGTCTTTAGATATCATAAATGTATTTTGTAGGTCTATGGGTGTGTGGGTGGGTAGGCGGGTGTCAAACAATTAGTTCTTCGTTACCTCGAAAATCACTGAAATGATTTTGAACAAATGTTCATGACAAGTTTTATATTTTATGCAGATGTGAAGACAGGAAACAAATTTCGAAAATTATATGTAGTTTAAATATGAAATCATATTCAAAATCGAAGGTGGCTCTTCGAACTCTTGAAAATAGCTGAAGCGATTTGGGTCCATTTTGGGTAATGTATTGTGCATATTGTATAGATGAGAACGTAGACATAAGATTCGATAAACGTATATTATCTGACTATAAATCGGTGTGTGTGTGTGTGTGTGTGTGTGTGTGTGTGTGAAATCATTGGACATTTTCCGTCTCGAAAGCCACTCATAAATTTAAAATGAATTAAAGTAGATATACTGCGCACAATATGTAAATGTGAACGGAGAAATAATATATATATATATATATATATTATTTTCTGCGTTCAAATAATAAAAATAATTAATTCAACTAATAGTGAAATATTAACATCACCATAGAAGCAAAACCACGGCCATAATGCCGATAATAGAGAAAAAACAGAACCGGCTCAAATTCGAAGATTAATCAGAATTAAATTCATCTTCAGGTCTGAGGATTTAATTTTAATTAACCCAAACAAATGCCTGTTTCAGACTGAGCAATAGTGCATTACTATAAATGCTCAAACTCAGAATACAGGCATCAAAATATCAAAAATTGAAGATAAAAGCATTAGGACAATTTATATCACCATGAGGCAGGAACCCTTCTTCTTTCACCACGTGTATATGCGATCAACTTTAACAGTATGAAAAATATCTAGAAGCACCGGAATGAACATGAAGAAATACAACCTAGGAGGCAGAACTGACGTTCACAGCGAGCCTCCCAGACCCGTCCAGTGAGTCAGAGGAGGAGACAGGAAAATTACCCATATAAGTAAGACAGAATATGAACATGAAGCATAGTTGAAAATTCCTACCAAATAAGTGATTCATAGTAGAAATGGATAACAGATAATGCCACTTTACACCAATTATAAGGGAGCTCAAATCGTAGTATCAAACTAGTTAAAGTTGCAATTTTATAGCGAAAATAAAATTAAAAATATTTATATTAATGTATCTTATTTTCCGATTTTTTATATTTCCAATTTTTTAGTGTATTTTATTATTTTTCATTTTCATTTATTTATATAATTAATAAGTAATTATATTTTTTTTTCTTTTTCTTTTTATGTTAGCCACTCTAATTGGGAAAGTTGTCTTGGATGTTATCCAGTGGAAGTTGATATACTGAGTTGATAATTTTAATAACCAATTCGGAAGGATATGCATTATTAGTCGCTGTACTCAATAATTTCATAAAATGTGCTAATTTATAACTTTCATCAGAAATTTTATTGATTCTAAAAACTGATATATATATATATATATATATATATATATATATATATATATATATATATATATATATATATATATATATATATACATCAAATTTTTTTACAAATTTCAATACAGATTTTTAATAACAAATCCTGAAACCATCTATTTCATTAAAATAAAATCTTATTTATTCTAAACTTCAACCAAAATCCATAAAACATATACACGAAGTTACAATGAAGTATATATATATATATATATATATATATATATATATATATATATATATATATATATATCCATAGAGGTCCATATTAAGACAAAGATGGGCTTGTAGTTCAAGTATAGAAATGCGTTAGCGATAATAATAAACAAAATAAATTAAAATTAAAACCTCAATAAACTTTGTAATATGCACAAATGCAGCTTTACAACAGGTTTTACCTTTTTTAAAAAAGTTTTTTGCAAATATGAAAATCAGAAGGTAGATGGTTGAATTCAGAAGTAATAAATGTAAATGTACAATTAAAAGATGTAATAAAAGTCAGTGTGTAAAAATCAGAATATAAAACACAATATAATACAGAATATAAAACTTTCATCGTGATATTGCGCAAAGCAACTAATTACATAATGGATTTGCTTCAGGGAATTGTTCATATAAATGTAGTATGAATTTATATATATATATATATATATATATATATATATATATATATATATATATATATATATATATATATATATATATATATATATATATATATATATATATATATATATATATACAGGGTCTTTATAATTAAAGTTCCACTTTGAAATAGCCATAAAAGGAAAACTACTGGACAGAATGTTATCAAACTTGGTACTAGTTTACAGGAGGTCATGGGATTTTATTTTTAAAAAACATAGTTCAAACACTCTCCGTCAGCGGGAAATGGCGCTGTATGCAATATTGTGAAATGAAATAAGATATGAAGACATCGGTTTAAAAAGTTTTTAATCGTTTCTAAAACGTGTTACAAATCATGTTCAATGTGGCTTCCACTATTTTCTGAAAGCAAGTTAATTCGCATTACTGCGTTCTCAACAGTAGTTCTTAGCATATCAGGAGGAATGTTACGGACATGTCGGTGTATCACATTTTTCAATTCCGCCAAATTGCTTATGTTATTTCCATAAACACTGGCTTAGATACCACGATTTTTATGCAGGAAGGGTTTCCACCTCACATTGGTACATGTGTCAAACAGTTACTTAAGCAATATTTCACGAATGACCGGATTGTAAGCCGACACTTCCCCAATTCTTGGCCACCCCGGTCACCAAACCTCAACCCCTGTGACCTCTGGCTATGGGGTTACCTCAAAGCCACTGTATATGGTGATAATTTAAACAATTTGACGGAATTGAAAAATGTGATACACCAGCGTGGTAGCCCATTTGTTAGCGCGCTAGAGTTGCACTCGGTAGGCCCGGGTTCGATTCCAGCCACTGCCAAAAACTGCCGCCGTGTTCATGCGGTGTACGATCACGTTAAACATGTGGGTCCGTAAGTCCTTCCGAGAGGTTGGTGGTAGGGGAAGGAGGGTAGGGTCCCTGTGGATGCCTCCCCCACTGGGTTCCGGTCCAAATTGGGTGGCACTGCCTGGCCGTCCAAACTGTTACCTTACACCTTTCTGGTAGGTCGGACGGTCTGGGTTTCAACAACAACAACAACACCTTTCTGGTAGGTCGGACGGTCTGGGTCTCAACAACAACAACAACACCGACATGTCCGTAACATTCCTCCTGATATGCTAAGAGCTACTCTTGAGAACACAGTAATGCGATTTAACTTACTTTCAGAAAATGGTAGAAACCACATTGAACATGATTTGTAACACGTTTTAAAAACGATTAATAACTTTTTAAATCGATGTTTTCATGTCTTATTCCGTTTAACGATATTGCATACAGCGCCATTCCCGGCTGACGGTGAGTTTTTGAACTTTTTTTTTTGCGGAAAATAAAATCCCATGACCTCCTGAAAACTATTACCATGTTTGATAACATTCTGTTCATTTCATTAGTCTTCCTTTTATAACCATTTCAAAGGGGAAATTTAATTATAAAGACGCTGTATATATATATATATATATATATATATATATATATATATATATATATATATATATATATATATATATATATATATATATATATATATATATATATATATATATATATATATATATATATATATATATATAATATATATATATATATATATATATATATATATATATATATATATATATATATATATATATATATATATATATATATATATGTATATATATATGTATATATATATATATATATATATATATATATATATATATATATATATATATATATATATGTATATATATATGTATATATATATGTATATATATATATATATATATATATGTATATATATATGTATATATATATATATATATATATATATATATATATATATATATATATATATATATATACACATATACATATATATTTACATATATATACATATATATATATATATATATATATATATATACATATATATATATATATACATATATATACATATACATATATATACATATATATACATATATATATATATATATATATATATATATATATATATATATATATATATATATATATATATATATATACATATATATATATATACATATATATATATTTATATATATATATATATATATATATATATATATATATATATATAATATATATATATATATATATATATATATATATATATATATATATATATATATATATATATATATATATATATATATATATATATATATATATATATATACTTTTTTAAGTGAAATTTTTAAATTGAACAATACTTCCTTTGTAGAATAAAATCGTTAGGAATGAAATCTCAAATCATTCGGGTTTCTGAACAGTAAACAACTCTAGTGTTCAAAGCGGGCAGACCATGCGCTCATGAATAATGCATGCGACGGTGGAGAATGGAAATACTGTCGTGCTGAAATTTCTGTTTAGATAAAGTTTTCAAACGAATGAATTAAGGAGACATTAAAAATCATTTTCACCAGTTCGGCAAATTTTATGCAGAATATGAATGCGCTCGCTTTGCAGCATAATTCCTGGAAGCATGTGCCTAAACAGCGGATTGAGCGTGAAAAAGCGATAAAAATTTAAACTTAAGTTTCACAATGCAAGACGCGTTATACTTATTAGATAAGACGAGTTCGCTTGCTTTCATATGTTGCTAAAAATTAATCAAAAGTTCGAACTTGAGTAGCATTGTTTGCATCTGAATATTAAATTAGGAACCTCGCATTTAATATTTATAATTTGTATATTTTTTTAATTATTGGTTGATAAAGCAACATAAAATAAATATCAAGCGGTTTCAGATCCAAAAGACAGCAACCGTCGTTAGGACAAATAAGAAAGACAAAGCAGTTCTTTCAATTAATGTATGCAAAATACTGTGCGTCCTTTCCTCAGAGACATTCCATTGCTTTTGCTGATGGTGATACTTTTCAAATTGATTGACATATTTTAATCTTGTTCTACGTTAATTTGTTGTTTTAGAAGCGTAAGAATGTTCATTTAGATTGTAAATTAATATATATACCGAAAATTTCAATAATCTATATAAGTAACATTGTAAATCCAACTGTTTTTTTGTTTATTAGTGTGTTTATTTTTTTATTTATCACGGGAGAACGAACGGTTTCAGCTATTTGGACAAAATTTTCGGGGTTGACTTGGTTAGTCCCACTTGAAATTTAGTCCATGTGTCGAGTTTTTATTACTAGCGTTTATCTAGATGTTAATTAAAAACGCACCATTAAAACTTCGAAAAAGATAGCATTATGCAGATGATATTTTTTCTTCTAATTTATGTGAAGATAATTATATCATGTCGCTTAGCAACGGATTAAATGCAATGAGTTTATGCAACAGACAATTTTTATTAAATATTTTCCGATTTGAATAATAAAGATATGTATATGAAATAAATTTCATTGTTATTGCATTTTTAACTGGATTATATCATTTGTCTTCAGGTTTATATTATTATTGATAATTTCGGTGATTATTGATGTTTCCAATTTATTACTTTATAGTTTTATTTTGCAAAAATGGTTGAAACTCATATATTGTACACAGTATGGGTAATTTTCTATAAATGCATGTATATATCTTCTAATCTACGAGGATATTAGTACAGGTGTATTGCCATACAGTTTGACATATATAGTCATAGATTGGAACCAATTTCGGCCTTCTGGTTTAAAGATTGCAAGGATTATTAGTATTTACAATTTATTACGACATCTGTTTTATTTTGACAAATATTTCAGAAACTCATATGTTGTAGTACGGATAATCATTACGGGGATTATTGATATCTCTCAATTTATTATATCATCTTTTTTATGTTGTCAAATATTTTTGAAACTCTTATTGTAATATGGGTAATCTTCTACTATCACACGGCTATATCTTCTAATCTGCGACAATAAAAATAATATTAATCTTTATTTCCATACAATTTTAGCGCTTTCATTTTGGTATATATTGGATTCAATTACGGCTTTCAGGTTTAAGTATTACGAGATAATTGATATTTTCAATTTAGGAAGTCATCTGTTTCATATGTTTTAGTACGTGTAATAGTCTACAAATACACGGGTATATCTTCTAATATTCGTGAATATATTAAATTCGGTAATTTTTTATAATAAAATAATAAAATAATAAAATATAATAAATAAAATAAAATAAAATAAAATAAAATAATAAAATAAAAAAAAATAATAATACAATAAAAAAAATATTTTCCGTAAATTTGTTTACAAACGGGACCAGGAAGCGAGAATAGAGATTCTTATATTTATTTTTAGGAGCATTAAATCAAATAGTTTAATAAAATGTTTCGATTAACAATGTCATTTATTATACTATAGGAATTTGCACATGATTGTGAATGTTAAGTTCCTTTATATTACATGCTCCGTACGAAAAACGGGTATGCTGATAGTTTGTAATATTATTATTACAATTTCTGGGAAAATCGTGTTTAAATTTTATTCAACTGGCAAAGCTCCTGCGTTTCGTACTCTACGCTTGTCCAATTGTCAAAGTGCACCGCAGCCTTGCATGAGAAACATAAACCGGCCGCCTCCTATCCGCTCCTAATATCCACAGAAAAATTTAAATCATACACGTCTCCCATTCAATATCTCTGTTTCTTATAAGATTTCCTATAAAAACATGCATACTACACTATGAATTCACGCTCCCCTAAACCCTCTAACAAACGAATTTATTAAGTTTATACACCATACTTTTTATTTTAAATGGTCAATTTCTGGTGATGCCATGGGTTAATTCCCTCTAATTTTGTGGGTCATACAATTTAAGTTCGAAATAATATATCTATAAACATTAATTGCATTGCTTGAAGCATGGATTGAATGATATAGGAGGAAACAATTATCTCTAACTTCATAGTTCTGAATTTTTAAATTGGGGTGATGTCTCAATATTAACTTTCCTATTGAGCTGAAACATGGAGGTGGATTATCTCTAACCCCTTGAGCTGAATGCGGTATTTCTTCAGGCATTTCTTATGACCATGCAATTGTATGATGTTGTGGCAACACATTCGACCAGAGATTATAAACACAAAATAGCAAAATAGGCCAACGTTTGAGAGGCTATTTCTCCAGATCCAAGAGTTAATTTGAAAAACGGATTTCAGATTTGTATTCAGCATTGTCGAATTATCATACATGAGTTTTTTCAGTATGCGGGTGTGCATATGGTGCTCTATAACATACCTACACTGCGCGTTGACAGAGGTGATTTGTAGCCTGTAAATATTTAAATAAAATATAATTAAAAATCGTAGTACAAAGCTTGCACTAGAATGTTAATATTTAGAAACATAAAATGCAAGCACACTGTGTGCAAAAAAACCTCAGTAAAGAAATTAAAAATAAAAACCTTAAAAACTGACCTTGAAAGACGCTAACAAATAAAATATCCATACTTTGAAAGTTGCATTTAAAAATGAAAATATTCATTCTTAAATATTGAATATAAAAACTGACGAACTATACCCTAAATGATGATAAATAATAGTTCATTGTAATAAAAGGGAAAGAAATGCCTGTGAAAAAATTACATTAAAACAGAAACGATTTGGTCAGAATGAAAGCTATTTTGAGGTTTATTTTTTGAGTTTTTTTCTCAAATTCAGATAATTTTCTTTCCTAATTAATACCTATGTTTGAATACTTCTTGTTAATTACGTTTTTTACAATCTTAAAAATGTCTCGGACAATTTATTATACCTTGGTGAAAATTTGCCCTTACTTTTATTTCATTATGTCCCCTGGCAGAGCAATCAGAGACATGTATTAAGATTAAAACTAGATTTTTTTTTCGCTTCTGTCAAAAAAATGAATTATTATAAATTATTTCCATCTCAAAACACGTGTATTTTTAAGTTTTTTTTATAAATTACTTTCCTTATATACATAATGTATAAGGAAAGTATTGTGACGGGGCCGAAAATTCGAATTCGAGTTTTCGACGGGAGAGCACATTTCAAGCATCCCGGATCACGAATCAAACATTTTTGAAGTAATGTCTGTGTGTGTGTGTGTGTGTGTGAAAGTATGTGTGTGTGTGTCAGTGAGACTGTGGAGACGATAACTGAGGAACGAATGGACCGATTCGAACGAAATTTGGTACAAAAATCACAATCCGTAAACACTGGAAGCTTATTGTTTTTTAACGTAATCGAATGTTCAGAAGCCCCATAAATTTTTGAGGGAAATTTTGAAAAAATCGTCAAAAAATCAAAACCGCTAAAAAAGTTACGCAAATAGACATTTCTTATGTAATTTTTAATTAGAAAGCGATTAACATAAATTTTAGAACGCTAACATGAACCGTTCTCGAGATATTGCACATTTTTAAAAAAAATTATCAAAAAGTCATAAAATTAAAAAAATATATATTTCCTATTGAGAAATATTTTCACTTTTCATATGTAATACCATGCGATAAATTGGGTGATATCATTCTCGTGGATCTGGCTCGTTCCATTCATGAGAAAAGATACTTCGTGTAATGCTTTTGTATTTGAACGCCAATAATCATTTATCTGCTATAAGAATAACTTATTTCTCCGTCAGTAAAGCTTGGCGAGATTTTGTCGACGAATTTGGCGGAATGTCTCTTTTTGAAATGTTGTCAAATTAACGAAAATCTCGCCAAATGAATTAAAATGACGCTAAATCAATGAAAATGAGGACTAATTATCGAAAATTCAATATTTTGGAAAGAATATAAGTATCTACTATAAGAAATACCTATTTTTTTACTGTAAAAGTAGTAAATTCATTGCATTATATAAGGAAAGTCATGTGTTGCCCACATCAGATTTTTTTCATTTCGCAAAAAGTTATAATGTAGTAGCTAAGACATGCACTTTCTTACAAATATGACGGCTGCATATTTATATATCTTCATAAAATAATGTTGTCTTTGTTTTTCGTTGCATGTACAATTCATATTAAGAACTAAAAGGACTATACTCAAAGGTCCTAGTAATGGCTTTAAGCACCTCAATAACTTTATAAGGAAAGGTTCATGTGTGTAAGAGTTCGGTCTATCTATAGTAAAGTGGTCGTGTACGATCGAATAAAAGGGATAGCAAGGGCCCCTATAAGGGTTATTTAAAAGGTTAGTAAACAAACATGGCAGCAAAGCGAGATTGAAGACAAATGTCAATTACAACGTGTTATGGTATTATCTAATTAGTAGGAATCGGCATTAGTTAAAAGTATAATATATGGCAGGCAATAAACACGTGTTAAGAAGTCGTATCTTCATGGACTGAACATTGTGATGCATGCAATGCTTGCCAAAGAATGCGGACATATTTCTTCTCGAATCAAATTACGCATTGCCTGTGACGAAGAGTATTTTTAACAGACAAATACTATATTTCGTTCGGGTAAGTTTTATTTTCTGTATCATTTCAGAATATGCTAGCAAGTATCATTTCTGTATATTGCAGCAAGTATTTTTTTTTGTATCATTACTGAATATATCAAGTCGCTAATAACCATATTATGTTTAAAAAAATGTCTTCTGTAACAGTTTTATTGTTGATATTCACTTAGATAATGCTCTCCAACTTTCGAATTGACTTTTTTTGTCTATCTCGCTTTATTGTCGAGTTAATTTAACGTTTCAAATTCTCCAGACATTGCAACCACTTACAGTCGATTAAGTAGATATACCTAATCCTACTATAGATATGCCTAACGTGTACACTCACAGATTTTGCTTACAAGGCCATTAGGGTTGCGTGAGAACTTTCTCAAGAGCACTATATAATAAGAGTAATGTATCTACTAGTATAAATTGGCGAATTACAGGAATTGCGCAGCCCAAAACTCTGTGTGGGGCAGCCCGGTAGTTAGCGCGCGGGGATTGCACTCAGATAACCTGAGTTCAATTCCCGGTTCCATCCAAACTGTCCCCGTTTTCACGCAGAGTACGGGCACGTTAAATATATGGGTCTTCTTCTTCTTCGACCCAGACCGTCCGACCTACCAGAAAGGTGTAAGGTATCTGTTTGGACGGCCGGGAAGTGCCACCCAATTTAGATCGGAACCCAGTGGGGGAGGCATCCACAGGGACCGTACCCTCCTTCCCCTACCACCAACCTCTCGGAAGGACTTACGGACCCACATGTTTAGCGTGATCGTACTCCGCGTGAACACGGCGGCAGTTTGGGCAGCGGCGGGAATCGAACCCGGGACTACCGAGTGCAACCTCCGCGCGCTAACCACAGGGCTACCGCGCCCAAATATATGGGTCTGTAAGTCCTTCTGAGAGGCTGGTGATAGAGGAATGAGGATAAGTATAACCATGTGGATGCCGATCCAACTAGGTTCTAGTCTAAAGTGCATGGCACTGCCCGGCCGTCCAAACATATACCTTACTCCTTCGGATTGGTCGGGCGGTCTCGGTCAAAGAAGAAATCTCAAATTCTAAAATTGACACACGTCCAAAATGGTATCAAAACGATATATCAGGTTTGACCCAGCAACCGAAAAGTTCGTGTCGCCTTCCTAGAGTCTTGTTCGATGACAGAATAGGTAAAGCAATTTAAGACACTGCTTTATTAGTATTTTACTAGATTTCATAACAGAGCGCAATCCTAGAGAACATAGTTCAATCCCCAGTTCAGACTGCATACTATTTGATGTTAAATTAAGTGCAGTACTCTACAGTTGACTCCCGAACTAAAATTATGTAAAGTGATGACAACAACAGTCTCCTTTAATGTCGTCTCCCTTCGACTTGATTTTAAATTTGGATAAGGTAATTCAATTTAATTCCTTATGGAGTTATATATATACTAGCTATAGTAGCTTTACAGTTACAAGCTAGTAGCATTCTACAACGTCCTGGGTATTGGTGATTGGAAGGCTTAAGTCCCATTCTTTTTATATGGACCCTTAAAACGTCATGTCCGTAACGCTGACGTTTGCCTGTTTATTTGAGCAGCTATACTAGATGCTAAAACCACAGCATTTTAAAGGCAGTAAAAACTCCAGCAAGACACTAATCAAATTATGCATAACATGCTTAGGGAAATCTTACTCACTAGATCAAATTTTCGTCCTCAGTAAAATTTGTTCTACTTGTACCCAGACCGTTCGACCTAACCGAAAACGTAAGGTATCTATTTGGAAGGCTGGAAAATGCCACCCAATTTAGACAGGAATGCAGCAAAAGCATCAGACGCCCATCTAATGCAGACTATCTGACATCTAAAAAATCACTTGTATAGATTCAATCATGTACTGCATATTGACTTGTTCGATCGGCATTTGAAAACGGCATTTAGCTATGTATGTTCTGTTATATGATCTACTTTTGTGCTAAATTTTAAATCCTTGTTTAATAAATTTCTATTTTCACTTTCACTTGATATATTCGACTACAAACCCTAAAATATTAAACATTTCGATACAGCAATTATCCATGGTAATTTTATCCTATGGTCTACATTTGCACCAAATTTCTATTCCCTTGTTCAATAAACATGGAGTTTCACGCCAGATAGTGTTTCACATGTATCTTTCACAGTCGACAATTCGAATATTTTGCACGTGGTAGTCTGAAAGTCATGAATATTTGAAACTAAAATTATCCTAGTTGATTTTATCATATGATCTACCTTTATAGAAAATTTCAAGTCAATAGGCCAATAAAACTAAAGTTAACACCCCGCCCCCTTTTTTCAAGGCTTTCTTTAGGGATTGCTGTCTTATTTAACCTCAACAATAAGATTCCCTTCTGTCTTCAAAAATTGTAGATGAATTTGGTTATCCGTTTTACGTTGATTTATGAACAAATAGTTTTAATCTACAGATAAAAATTGTTATTGTTCTATATGTAGTTGCAAACTCCTTAATATTTAGACACAAATAAGTTCATTCTCAAAATTGAGCTTTTGATAAGTTATTTTTAAACATACAAATAAATCAACTTGTTTTCTTTAATTGATTTAACTTTTCATGCATTAAGCAACTCACATTTAAAGTTTTATTGTTTCTTCCCACTCCTTCCTAATGGTTTATGCATATGCTTCCTTACATTATGATAAAATGGAAACAAATTAATATTCTGCATAAAATTTGTTGAACTTCGAAAAATGAATTTCAAGGCTTCCTTATTTCACCCGTTAAAAAACTTGGGCAGTCAAAACCGAAATTTCAGCACGAAAATATTTCCATTCCTCACGATCGCATGCATTATTCATTCTCCACTTTTAACACTAGCATATAAATTTGTTTACAGTTCTGAAAATTTAATGATTTGGAAGTTTGTCGCAGCATAACAAATAAATTATTGATCACTTCCAAGCCTTTGCTGAATATTACACTAATATTATTATATAGAAATAACTATTGGCCGAAACAGAGTATTCAACCCCTGAACTAATATATTGTACACAGATATGCTACCAGCTGCACCACTCCATCACTGAAAAGGATCACCTTAAAGTACCTTACATTTACACAGTTTAAATAAGGTCGTAAAGGAAATAATAAAGCCTATTCTATATGGACGCTGAAAATACGCATCTTTTGATGCCACGTTTATATCCGACGAACAAGTCAATGTGCAGTACATAATTGATCCATCCGTGCGATTTTTTAGTTTCCAGAAAGCCGGCATGAGATGTGCGTCTGACGCTTTTGATGGATTCTGGTCTAAATGGGGTGGAACTTCCCGGCAGTCCAAACAGACACCTTAAATTTTCGGGTAGGTCCGACAGTTTGGGTTAAAAAAAAGAATTTTTACTGAGGACGAAAATTTGAGCCACTGAGTAAGTTTTTCCTAAACACGTTATGTATAATTTGATCAACGTCTTAATGGAGCTTTTACTGCCTTTAAAACACTTTTTTTTTATCTTCCAGATGATCAAATTAACAGACAAACGTCAGCGTTACGAATACGATGTTTTAAGCGTCCATATAAAAAAGAATAAGACTAAATCCTTCCAACCACCAATGCATCTTATATTAAACCAGAACATTGTAGAATGCTACTAACTTGTAGCTGTATTTTTGTAGCACTTATAAAAGTTATATTTATATTGAAATTATGAATAAAATGATCTTACATTAATTTTATGAACTGTGAAAGCTTACCTGTTTTACAGAAATGATTCAGAAAATGTCTAAAAAGAACATATTTGATGGCATATTTTTCTAAACTCTTCCATAATTAGTATCATTATTATTTCAGGTCATAAAAGAATGAGTTGATTTCTAATAAAGATGTTAATTATATTCTCTTCAGAAAAGTAATTTGGTTAGTAAACTTTGCGTAAAACCCCGCATCATAAATTATTATTTCCATAAGAAAAATGGCTAATTTAATGTTGCCATGCATAATGCATTCTTTCAAAGCAAATGGATAAAAAATAAAAAGGAAGAAGATGGAAAATATAAAACATGAAGAAAACTGTCTTGAAGATAATCAACAATAGCAGCTATAAATGTAATAATTAACGTAACGATAATGATGTGAGAATATTCGCATAATCTAATTAATGAAATAATAATGCAAATGAGATTACAAACCGCAAAGTGTGCAAGACGACAAAACTTTGTTATGTCATATAATTTTATTCAAAACTATAAAATGTCCAATAATATAAATGTCATATTCCAATTCTCACTTTGCAAAAAATCTGATATAGGCAACACATGACTTTCCTTATATAATGCAAAGAATTTACTACTTTTACAGTAAAAAAATGGGTTTCTCTTCTAATAGATACTTACATTCTTTCCAAGATATTGAATTTTCTTCAATCAGTTGTCGTTTTCATTGATTAAGCTTCATTTTTATCCATTTGGCGAAATTTTCGTTAATTTGGCAACATTTAAAAAAGCCGCCAAGTTGACGACATCCCGCCAAATTCGTCGCCAAAATCTCGCAAAGTGTTACGGATGGAGAAATACGTTATTTTTACAGCATATAAATAATTATTGGCGTTCAAATGCAAAAGTATTACTCAAAGTATCTTTTCTCATAAATGGAACGAGCTAGATCCACGAGAATGATGTCACCCAATATATCGCATGATATTACATATGACAATTGAACATGTTTCTCAACAGTTAATAGATTTTATTTAATTTATGGGATTCTTTGATAAATTTATTTTAAAAATGTGCAATATCTCAAGAACGGTTCAAGCCAGCGATCTGAAGTTTATGTCAATCGTTTTCTAAGGAAAAATTACATAAGAAATGTCAATTTGCGTAACTTTATTAAAGGTGTTGATTTTTTGAAGATTTTTTCAAAATTTCACTAGAAAATTTAGGGCAGTTCTGAACATTCCATTACGTATAAAAACAATATGCTTCCAGTATTCACAGATTGTGATTTTTGTACCAAATGGCATTCGAATCACTCCATTCGTTCGTGATATATCGTCTCCACAGACACACTGACACCCACACCCATCCACACACATACTTTCACACATACACACACGCACACACACACACAGACATCACCTCAAAAATGTTTGATTCGTGATCAGGGATGCTTGAAACGTTCTCTCCCGTCGAAAACTCGAATTCGAATTTTCGACCCCGTTACAATACTTTCCTTATACATTATGTATATAAGGAAAGTAAAAATTGAATTAAAGAAAATTTTAGAATGAAACTTAATATAAATATATTTATTTTCCCTGCATACGTAGTATAATGTATTGGAAAAGTATTGTGACAGGATGGAAAATTCGAATTCGAGCACGTTTCAAGCATCCTTGAACTCGAATCAAACGTTTTCAGATGATGCCTGTGTGTTTGTTTGTGTATGTGTGTATGTGTGTGTGTGTACAGGCGCGCTTTCATGAGAATGTGGATGTGATATCTCACGAACATATAAAGCGTTTCGAAGAAACATTGTTACAAATGTTGCAATCTGTGAATACTGGAATCTAATTGATTTTACATGCAAATCCGAAGTTTGTGAGATTTTTAAATTATAGAAAGAAGTTTCGAAAAAGTCATTAATTAATCAGAACTTTTAATACTAGTGCGTAAATGGTTATTTCTTATGTAACTTTTCATTACATAACGAATGACATAAACTTTAGAATGCACTATCATGAACCATTTCTCAAGATATCGTAAGTTCTTCTTATAAATGTATTCAAAATATTATATGAAATTGCACAACGTATTACTATAGCGAAATATGTTAACTTTTCATTCAATATTATGCGACAAATTTTTCTACAACATTTACGTGGATCTAGTTCATTCCATTCACGAGAGAATATACACGTGTCGTAGTTTTGTGTTATTTCGACCAACAACTCGCCAATAGTCATTTATATATAAAAACAATTATTTTCTCTCCATCTGTGTATACTGCTTAGCAATAAATTTGGCGGACTTGGTGACTAATTTACCGAAATATCGCCAAATTAACTGCATGTTGCCCATATTGACAAAAATAGAGTCAAAATTTAAAAAAATTATGGGGAAACGACACTGAAAGGAAATGACACTAAATTGATGAATTAATTATTATAATATTTTATTATATGGATTATATTGCTTATTGAGGATGATATAAATATCGGTAACTGTCAATTTAGAATTGCACGAAATATAAGTTAAATTACTTTGATATAATTTAACATGCTGTTATCTGAAAAAGAGCAAAATTTACAGTGCGACTTTAAAAACATTGTGCCGTTGATATTATACATCAGTTTTTCACTGCGTAACATTTAATTATATTCATTGCATAGGGAAATTCAAGTGCTGCCTTGATCAATGTTTTAGTTAATATAAATTATACAATATAGAAATTAATCAATTTATTTAATGCGACATATAGTATAATGATATATACAGAGTATTAAATATCTGATCATGACTTATACAATGCAATGAATTTACTTTAATGATAAACACTTTTAAGAATAACAACATGTAAATCTACTTCAAAGGACTTAATTAACTTACATTTCACGCAACTCTAAATTGAATATACCAATATTGATAGCATCCGTAATAAGCAATATAGTCTACATAAATTTCAAAACTTAATTCATCAATTTGGCTTCATTTTTGTAATTTTAACAATATTTTCGTCAATCTGGGAAGAAATGTCGCCAAGTTGGATATATTTCTCTAAATTTATCACCAAACGCTACTCACAGATGGAGAGAAGAGCATTTCTGATGCATAAATTCCTTTTGGCGAATTGTTGTTAAGTGTCAGAATACAAAACTATTACACACAGTATCTTTTTTTTTTGGGCCAACGGCCGTACCGTGCTGAAAACACCGGTTCTCGTTAGATCACCGAAGTCAAGCAGCATCGGGCGCGGTTAGTACTTGGTGGGTGACCACCTCGGAACACCGCGTGCTGTTGGCCATCTCGGGTGCGGTATCCCCGTGGTTTGCGCGCTAGATTTGCACGCTACTACAAATGCCGCCGTGTTCATGCGGAGTACGATCACGTTAAACATGTGGGTCCGTAAGTCCTTCCGAGAGGTTGGTGGTAGGGGAAGGAGGGTACGGTCCCTGTGGATGCCTCCCCCACTGGGTTCCGGTCTAAATTGGGTGGCACTTCCCGGCCGTCCATACAGTTACCTTACACCTTTCTGGTAGGTCGGACGGTCTGGGTCTCAACAACATAAACAACACAGTATCCTTTCTCGTGAATGGAATTAACTAGATCCACGAGAATTACGTTGACAAATGTGTCGCATAATATTACATATGAAAAGTAAACATATTTCACAATAGTTAATATTTCTTTTAATTTTATGAGATTTGTGTGATAAATCACTTTAAAAAGTGAAATATCTCAAGAACGGTTTATGTTTGCGTTCTAAAGTGCATGCCAATCATGTATTAATCAAACATTATATAAGAACTGATTATTTACGTAACATTATTCAAGGTTCTGATTTTTTGATGATTTTCTCAATGTTTTCGAAAATTATAGAAGTTCTGAATCAATTACATTTAAAATCAGTAGGCTTCCAGTATTCACTGTTTGTATTTTCTGTACTAAATTTTGTTTGAAACGCTCTGTTTGTCCGTGAGATATTTTCTCCACAGGACACACACATACATACTTACATATACATATACATACTCACAAACTTCACCTCAAAACGTGCGCTTCGAGTTTAGGGATGCTCGAAACGTACTCTTTCATCCAAAACTCTCATTAGAATTTTCAACCCCGTCACAATGCTTCCCCTATGTATTATACCATCCATACAGGGAAAGTAGAGATTATAAAATAATATTCTTTTATCTTCATAGGTAAACTGTCTTTCTCTTTTATGTGGCAACGGCTTTCAGCATTTAAAAAATAAGCAAAACATACAATAATATTGAATACTGTAAATCTTACGAAGAACGCTCAGATATAAGTTACAATAATAACTTGATAAAATAAAAACTTTGTAAAAGCACCATTAGCACACATATATGTTGGTCAACCAGTTTTAAAGGCACAAAACTGTGTTCTTATTCTTCTTCAGGATTGACATGAATCCTTTATCTAATTGCTGTATCGGCAACTCCAGCACATAAGTAAGTGCTCGAGTTGTCGATGCAGCAATTAAATAAGTGATTCTTGTCGGTCCTGAGGAAAAAAAAACAGACAAAGAAATGTGCTTGATTCACTGATCTGAATTATATAAGTACACTCTAAGAAAAAAAATCTACGTACCAAGAAAGAATTATCCAAATGAGACACAATTTGGTACGTGTAATGTGGATGTACAGAAAAAAAATGATTAGAATTTCAGAACAATTGGATGATTTATTACACTGAAAGATCTACGCGAAGTGAGCACGTCAATATGGCGTTGGTCCACCTCTGGTCTTAATACAAGCTGTCACCCGGCATGACATTGATGCATAAAGTTGCTGGATGGTGTTCTGAGGTATGTCGTTCCAAATGGCCTCCAATTGACGAGGTAATTCATCTACATTCTGGGATGGTCGCAGGAAACGCTTCATCTCAGCCCAAATGTAATCAATAGGCGAGAAATCTGGGGAACTGGATGGCCAAGAAAGTGTGTCGTAAGCACGCAGACAATCAATAGAGGGGCGTTCCGTGTGTGGCCTGGCATTATCTTGCTGAAAAGTTAGCCCGGAGTGTCACGAAAGGAATGGTAATACAACGGGTCGAAGAATGTCGGCAACGTACCTCTGTGCGGCAATGGTACCAAGGATGGCTATCAAAGGGGTGCGGCTATCAAACGAATTGGCACCCCAGACCATAACTCCCTATTGTCGGTCCGTGTGGCGTGTGACAGTAAGAATAGGATCCTGACGATGTCCGGATTGTTTGCGAACACGTCTACGCTGATCGTCGGGACTGATGTAGGGTCGTGTGGCGTGTGACATTGAGAGCAGGACCCTGACGATGTCCGGGCTATCTCCAGGCACATCTGCGCTGATCGTCGGGACTCATTACTGTTGACAATTATTTTCCAATCCGAACAATTCCACGTTGAAGGGGCCCGGTACCATTGCAATCGCTAATGACGGTGCATAGTAGTCAGTGGTAGGCAGCTTAATGAGAGCCGCGAGTATAGATTCCGCTTCCGTAGTCTTCTATTAATAGTCTGGGTGGTCACTTCCGTATCTGTCACACATTGAATGGTTGATAACGACGAATCCCATGCTGTCACAGCTGCTCTGTCAATCGCTCTATCTTCCCATTCAGTCGTCGCTCTAGGTCGTCCGCTGTCCACTTACCACTGAAATCTGCCCTTCCTATGACCTATACCTGCCAAAATCGTCTGACTGCTGCTTCGCTCCTACCCAAATGCCGAGCGATTCTTGGTGTGCCCATTCAGCCTCATGCAGTCGGACCGCAGACTGCCCACCGACTCTTTCAAACTCCTCTATATGCTTCTAGTGGCCGTGAATTCGTCGGCGAGACATTGTTACAATCAAGGTACGTAAACGCAATTGAAACCACTGCACGTTTTATTCCTGAAAGCGAAGTTCGCTCCTTATATACACCACAATGATGCTCAGTTTCAATGCGCTGTAGTTCGGACAGTTCATTCATTGGCTGCGAATTTTTTATAATTTGCATATTCGGTCGACAGGTGTTTGCTTGTACAGTTTCATTACTATCAAACTATTTTGCTGGGTGCATCGATTTTCATTGTCTTAGAGTGTATGTTTACAATTATTGTCAGTCCTGAAAAAGAAGTCTATTTTGCGGCTTTAAATCCGTTTGATAAGTATTCGCTGTATTTATTAAGTTTCTACTTTAACAATATAAATCTTTGTTTTTTACATATGGCAATAGTCATACTTTCTCATATTATATGATATACAGGGTGATTCAAAAGGATGGCCCAAAACTTTAAGCGGTGATAGAATACACCTAAACAAGCACTTTTCGCCATACAATGCATGATCAAAAGGCACGTGGCTAAGCCCTAGGGGGCGTTGTCCAGCGAATGCCATAAGCGCCTGTTGTCGCACTCGTTGTCAGTTCTATTTAGGATTTCAGAAGGGATGGATTGTTTCAAGAATCAGGGGAACGTCGACAAGCATTTCATGTACGGAGCTGCGGATGGGAAAGCGAGGAAAACCCAAATCCGTATGTAGTTCCAACACGATGGAGCGCCACCCCATTTCAACGTGGCTGTGCGAAATGCCTTGGATGCAACATTCACAGGATGATGGATTGGTCAGAGTGGTAGCGATTGCTCGATCTCTTATGTAAGGACATTTTCTCCCCATTGGTCCATATGAAAAGTTTCATCTACGATAGCCCCGTCGATTTCGATGAGGACCTTGTTGCCAGGATTTCTGTTGCTACTGCCACTGTACTAGAGATGCCTGGTGTTTTCGCCAATGTACAACGCTCGCTGCATCACAGGTATGTAGCCTGCATTCATGTTAGCGGTCTCTGTTTTGATCAGTTTATGTAAGATATTCATTTAAATTTGTTTTGTAATTTCTTCGATTTCTTGTTTTGAACTGTTTCTGAAAGTTGTTCGTGAAAATGTGTTCTGTAAGTTGTTTGTTAAAATGTGTTCTGTAATTTCTTCACTTTCTTCATACCTTCTTTGTTATACTTGTGCTCCATCATTTCATGCAACAGTACGTGCTAACCCCTGGTGCTCAACCTCTTGAGTTACGGCCATGCATTGTATAACGAAAAGTGCTTGATTAGGTATGTTCTATCACCCCTTAGAGATTTACCCCATCGTTTTGAATCGCCCTGTATACATTATTGTTTCCCCGAAAATTTTCGAATTCGAAATTTTAATGCCAGTATATGATTTAAGACTCCTGAGCAGTTTGACTATTTTTGGAGTGATGTCCGTTCGTCTGTCTGTATGGCAGTCAGTCTGACTGTTTATGATCGATTTATAGTGTACACGATAGCGACCACAAATATTAATGGAATTTCGCGAAACTTTATATCCTGCTTTTTTATCAAATGTCTAGATCTAGATAGACTTTTTTTTTTTAATTTCAGCGAAAACTTTGAAATTCATTCGAATATTTTATTTTTGTAGCATGGCAGCATAGAACAAAATCCGACATAATTATGCATAAAAGGGTTTATTTTTGGCTCAATAAAATAGCCGCGATATAATTGTTTTGTTCATAGTGTTAATAGCCCCCCAGGGATGAGTTACCCCCCCCTCCTGGAGTACATTGTCAAATATAGTATCAATCGAAATATTTTAAAGCTTTTAAAGCGAAGGGTAAAGCACTATAATTTTTATAATTTGGATCCATGATACGATATTTTAAAAATTTTCTTGTCAAATTATCAAATTAAAATAAAGCTACGAAAAGTAGACTTTGAGAAAGTCCATTTGAACCACGCTTTATTTATAAAGATGGAAAAGTATATATATATGTACCAGCATTTATCTGAGCTTTTAAACGTATAGTAGCTCTCCAGTACAATTCAGAAAATCGTATAAAAACAAAATCCTGCGACTTTTTTCTAAAATCTTTCATAATGAATCTTTTTATTCTTTGTTATTCAGGGATGGCTTGATTTCTAATAAAGATGTTAATAAAATTCCCCTTCACCGAAAAGTAATTTGCTTAGCAACCTGAGCGTAAAACCTGATGTAATAAATTACTATTTAAGTAGAAAAAATCACTAGTTCATGCTTGCATGCTTTGAGAGCAAATAGGAAAGTGTGAGAAAATGGAAGCCATAAAACCTAAAGAAATATATTTTAATGATAATTAATAAATGTAACTACTAATGAATGTAATTAAGTAAGTGAATATTAAAATATTCGTCAAAATATAGCTAATGAAATAAGCACATAAATGAAATTATTATGCATAAAAGTGTATAATCAATCATAGCTTTAAAATAGATTTAATTTGCAATGATCAATCAAGATAAACATTTAAATAACTTTGTCCTTTAAGTGTAATATTCGAAAAAAATATAGCTGGTGAAATAAGTACATAAATTTAGTTATTATGCCACAAATATATATAATCAATCAATGTATTAAAATACACTTAATTTGCAATGGTCAGTCAATATTAAAAATTTCAATAACTTTGGTATTTATTCGTAAAAGTAGAGCTAATGAAATATGTATATAAATATAATTACTATGCATAAAAATGTATAATCAATTATTGCATTGAAATTAGGCTTTATTTGCAATGATCTATCAATGTAAAAATTTGTATAACTTTGGCGTTTAGGTGTTAGTCCACTATTGCATATAATTTTAAATATATAATAATGATATATCATGAAACCAATTATGCTGTACATATAATGGTTATAAATGACTATAGTTGCCTCATACGTGACAGCATTAAGATCTTAAAAAAAGGTTCATCATTGATTTTTATTATCAAAAGCATACATTATGTCATGTATTGAATGCAAATAGCATTTTATTGAAGTCTCTAAACCAGTGACATTATTTTCAAACCTAACTCATTATTGTTGTTCAAAAGACATGCGTAACATTTAAAAGTACCAGAACTGTTTTAAATATTGTCCAGCATGTTTCGGCTAAAATACATTCAGCATTTTAAAAGTAATATCTTCTTTAAAAGCACATCTTAAATCAAATTAGTATCGATATCAACCGGTTTCTGAAGCAATAAAGAGCCTTTGCCTTCACGATATAGTTGTTCCTCAATCAAAAATCCGGTTCCAGTTGGTTCTTTTCCGTGATTAATGCTATAATTGTGCAGAAATGCAGACTTCTACCTTATCATTTGGTAGATTCTGAAAATTATTTTCCCAAACCCCCAAAATATCTCCGCCCCTCTCCAAAGGAGGAATCGAAAATCTGGTTCCACTAGGTTCTGCCCAATGTTTGATATTAAAATGTGCAATGTTTCAGCCTTCTAGTATACTAGGGGGCTTTCAGAAGTCCTAGAAATGTTTTAGGCAGTACTGTAGACAATTTTTATATCGATTTTCCGACTATGAATGTGTTCAATTTTTAAAGAATGTGTAGGGAATGTTTAAAGAAATTCATAGCCTTAACAGAACAATACGTAATCGTTCGAAACATTTTTAAAAGTATTACAATTTTGCAATAAAAATGAAAAAAAAAACTCACATACAACAGCAATCTTGATCAATGAAATTATAAATGACTAAAAAGAAATATACAGAAATATTAATAAAATATTCGAGTTTATTATAACAAATATATGCGGAATATCAAAAATTCAATCCAGTACCTTCTTTATCATCATAACAATCCTCAGTGCTTTATACTGTTTTAATTACTCGCTATTTAAGTTAGATGCAAAAATAAAAAATAAATATGTAAGATCCACTTTGGAAATAAGGAGGTTAATTTAACAAGCAACGCGTTATGAGAGTTTAATATTCAAGAAGTCCTTTGTGGTTTTTGGTATGGCACTGATGCTATTATTCCACATCGATAGTTTTCAGACACTGCGTCGTTAATGACACTAACAATATTAACACTTTCTATGTATTTTCTTTAGTCACCGGCATTGTAGAAGCAAATTTACCAAGAGCTTTGTCATATTGTGGAGAATATTATGTCTCTAGTTTTGCATTACGATCACTAATGATTATGATAAAGCAATATATGCATTATCTACATAGAATATATAAACTGATATCTAAAAGTTAAACATAATCCGTATATCAATTGTGAGGTATAAATAACTTTTCAATTATTATTTCCCTCGGTTTGCATTATAATTTATGTTTCTTTAAGCTAATTGGTTTGTTTGTTAAACCAAATACCGAGCTAATCAATATACGTTTCTATGTTCCTGAAGTGAAGGCGGATAGGTTTTAAATCGTGGTATATTCTAGGATGATTCTAGTAAACTTTCGACGTGCATGAGTTGGGGTGAAGGAGAAAGCACGAGGATTCATTTGGATTAGTGTGGAAGTTGACCAGCATCTTAGTGGAATGAAACCCACTTAGATACAACTATGGCTGGGAGAGTCTAGTATCTTGGATCTGACCGCAATAGGGGCGGGGTAAAAATAATGCCATTGGTCTACATAAAAGTGTAAATCGTCTACGGAGTAACCACTATCACCTGGCTCGTCAAGGGTAGTATTATGTATAGTTGCAATTCGTTCTGGGCATGCGCTATAACAGTTATTGTCTATATCGTAAGTTGCTTTAAACGACCAACTGCTGTACTGTTTGTGAAGTCCACAATAAAAATAGTTTGATATAAATCAGTGCAGTCCTGTGCTATTGCCCTTAATCGAAAGGTCGGAATATCAGGTAGTTTAAATTAGAGTTATGTCAATTTATTGACAGAGATAAGTACGGATATGTAATCCCGCAATATAAGTATACTCATTCGTACTATAGAGTAACCAACAAGAGAGCCAATGAAAGCGAATACTCCACACAATAAATAAAATACACTCTGTGCGAAAGTTATTTTTGTTCAAACTTGACTCGGTATATTTCTTTACCTTAAACTTGGTATATTTCTTTGCCTTAAACTTGGTATATTTCTTTGCCTTAATTTTTCTTTTGGTCTCCAGGTTTATTGGTTCTCTTGCACTAAGAAAAAGGATCTAATATATCTTCGAAACAGCTGTATGCTGCATTATCATTTTATTTGTGATTATATACGTTGCTCAAGTTTTCGTTATCCTTGTCCATAATCACTATACCTGCCAATAGCATTTCAGGAACAAAATGTCGTAATAGAATGAAATTAGATATGGGTGTGTAATAAGATAATCTAAGCACAACTAAATAAATAAAGATATAAAAATAATTTTATACAGGAATTTTTCATGCATTTAAAAAAAAGTTAATTTTGTTTTTGCGGAAAACACTGCAACTACTCTTTAACATAAGCATTAATAAAAAAAGGCAGTCATATCTTACAGCCTCGATTTTTCATGTTTTCCACCTCACAGACGAAATATTAGTTAATTGGGTACGTCGCAATGTCTTTATATTTTGTCATCAGGAAAAACGACAAATATACAATTTAGACAGATCAAATATTATGTCGGGAATATTATACATGATTTCTTCACCTTGAAGGAAGTAAATATATTGCATTATATGTGTAAAGTGTTGAGCTTCTTACATGATATATTTTATTTATTTATCACCCAGATCGTCCAGCTTACCCAAAGTGTGTAGAGCAGTTACAATAGATAACCGGGGAAAGTTTTAAATGTTTCCGGTTTTGAAGTTCGTGAAGCTTATATCTCGAAAACTAAAACCTTTAGTTATCAACTGTATGGAAATAGCTTACAGCCCTTTGAAAGCCCTTCAACGATATGTAGCAGGATCTCGATCCTTGCTTTGTAGTGCTTATATCAATATTTTAGTATGTTGAACTACAATGAAAAGTTGATTCTAATTTCAATAGTTTCGTTAGCTATGGGCAATATTAGCAATATTAGCAAGCAATCTATAACACTTTTAACATTCGCTTACTGGTGGGACAGCATCAATCCAAAACGAAGAAGCTCCCAAAAAGACAGGTATTTGACCCCTTTGCAGATCGCAAAGGGGATCCAACTGTTTGGGATAGGTATGTAAAATACCTGTCTTTTTGGGAGATTCTTCGTTTTGGATTGACGTTGCCCCCCTCCCTGTAAGCAAAAGGTTAAAGCCTCACATAAGTATGTAATTGGAATTTGGATGGTGTTATGGATTTTTGAAATATAGCGGTTATAATATGCATTCCCCAGGTTTTTAAGGGTGTTTCAAATAGAAAAGTACATATTAGCTGGGTATTTCAACGTAGACTTAAAAGAACCAGAAAATGTTAAGTTACTGGACTTTCGCAGACAATGTAGAGATTGCATAAGATACTTTAAAATTCTGTACGTGCCCTCAAACTTGCATAATCTTGACATTTGCTGGTAACTTCACTCGAAGGGTTAAGTTGTTTGAATTACCAATCCTACTTTTATTACCATAGGCCCATATAAGCTGTTGTAAACGAAGCAAATAAATTTAAAACAACGAATAAACTTATTGAAATTTATAGGAGATATTATTTCACAACACGTTGTGAACTCAATATCATTTTGGATCCATCGGATTTCAGCCATTGCCATTTTTTCTGCATTTTTAAGTGCAAATAACGTATTATAAGAACTTAGTTAAATTTATTAAAACGTTAAACGGTTTTAGTAAATTTAACTAAAAAGTAAAAAAATATTTTTAGCTATAGCAACTTTCTTGATCATATGCAACTGAAAATAAAACCGTGGGGCGCCAAAATACGTTACAACAGTGGGATTTTTACAGATATTCTGATCATGATTGTGGCAAACTGCCAGAATTCAGGGAGGGAATAAACTCAAATTTGATGAAATGTTGTATTGCTATCGCAAATACGTATGAGTGGAAAATTTCAAGAAAATCGACTTGGTAGAAGTGGGCCAAAAATTGATTTCAAGATTTGACTCAAGTAAACAGAGAAAACATACCTAAATAAATAAGTCTAAAAATCGTTTAAGATGCAGCTTCACTTCTGTATATATTTACAAATAGAAAAATGCTAAATACTGTTTTAAAACAATGTGATTTTTACACGCCAACAATGGGAATTTTCCGGGGGAATAAGAATTAGGGGAGGGGATCAACTTAAACTTGATGACGTTGTATTATCATTGCAAGTACGCATGTGTTGTTGTTGAGACCCAGACCGTCCGACCTACCAGAAAGGCTTAAGGTAACCGTTTGGACTGCCGGGAAGTGCCACCCAATTTAGACCGGAACCCAGTGGGGGAGGCATCCACAGGAATCCACAGGAACCCCTACCGCTAACCTCTCGTAAGGACTTACGGACTCACATGTTTAACGTGATCGCACTCCGCATGAACATGGTGGCAGATGTGGCAGCGTGCAAATCCAGCGCGCAAACCACCCGGGCTACCGCGCCCGAAATGTGCCAACAGCACGCGGTGTTCCCAGGTGGTCACCCACCCAAGTACTAACAGCGCCCGATGCTGCTTGACTTCTGTGATCTGACGAGTGTAAAATTTCAAGATCTATGAGTGTAAAATTTCAAGAAAATCGACTTGGTAGAAGTGGGCCAAAAATTGCAAGAAAATCGTCTTGGTAGAAGTGGGCCAAAAATTGATTTCAAGATTTGACCCAAGTAAACAGAGAAACAAACCTTAATAAATAAGTATAAAAACCGTTCAAAATGCAACCTCACTTCTATATATATTTGTAAAAGGGAAAAATGTTAAATATTATTTAAAACAATGTGATTTTTACACGCCAACAATGGGAATGTTCTGGGAGGGGGGTTAGAATCAGGGGTGTTGATAAATTCAAGCTTAATGGAATGTTGCATTGTCATTGCAAGTACGTATGTGTGTAAAATTTCAAGAACCTCTGCTCGGGAGAAGAGGATCAAAAATTGAGTTTGACCCAAACAAACGGAGAAACCAACTTAAATGCAACAGTGTTAAAACAATTCAATTTATACAAAAAACGAGATTTCAAAAACGAATTTTACGCTTACCGTTATAAAGAAAGCGTCTATTCTAACAAGCAACTCTATGAAAGCTTAATATTCAAGAAGTCCTTTTTGGCCCAATGCTGCACTGATGCTATTATTCCGCATTGGTGGTTTTCTGACACTCGGCAGTTAATGACCCAAACTATATTAATACATTTTTTTTTACTTGACAATAATTTATATATAATTTATTAGTTGTATGCTTCACCGTGTTGTGGCTGATATTATAGTTTGAGGACAATGCATCAAATTAATGCTGGGCATTACATTCCTTAATAAATTTTGTAATTTAAATAATTTGAGACACCAGTTGGATATTTATGTTTCATATGCAAGTGTGTAAAAAAATTAAATAAAATTGAATTTTGTCCATAGAATTCATATCTTACGTTTTGTCTTTTATTTTGCTCAGTATGAATTTAATTGCTCAGTATTTGCCCTGTTTCAGGACTCTTACAATTAAAGTTTGTTTTGTTCTTTAATTAAGAAGGACATGTATCTAAATAGTAAAAGGTGACTTATTAATAATAATACGCATGTAAATGACACATTAACAGAACTCAAATTTCATATGCATTCACTTTTATAATTCACTTTTTTTTTATAATATTTCATAAAAAATATTTGTTGTCGCATGTTATGAGACACTGTAAGATTTTAGTTGGGTAGCAGCTGACAAATAACCTGATATAGGACAGCAAATGATTTAAATTCATTACATAAAATAAATTTAAAACTCTCAAATCATTTAATAGACCACTAGCTATAGCAAAATATAAAACATATATGGCATTTTAATTTTATTTTTTCTGAAACTTAAGGATTAAATGTAAGAGAGAATATAAAGTTAATATTTATTGTCTTTACTAATAATTATCTATAATATTTTGTTACTTACCTACTCGTGCACTTTATATTTTTGGCATTGTGGCCGTGTTTTAAAAGCTTTGGTTATTTTATTGTTTTACTGTGTTGCCATTAATTACTTGTATATATGTATATGTGTGTGTATGTATATATACACACACGCACACATATATATACATATATATATATATATATATTATATATATATGTGTCTGAATGTATTTTAAATACTGGATAGCAAATATTATTCAAGAGATAATTATTTTAAGATATGAAATTATTTCAACTAAATTTGAATCGTATTATCCGCAAAAGGGTTTTTTTTTTATGTTAAATTCTACAAAATTACTTTGAAATTCTGAAAAGTCCATTAAATCAGGTTTAATATACTATAATTAGAACTTATTGCAAAGAAAATCATCTCTCATCTTCAATTATGTATTTTGAGAACTGTTGTTCGTTTTACTTATTCATCTTGATTAAGTATTTTGGAAAAAAAGTTATACGTAGATACATTATAAATCACTACACTTATTCATAATCTTTATTTTCCTAATTATTTCTGCAATTTATCACTAATAGTGCATTATATTTTATCGCTGAATTTTTTTAATGAAGGTAAATTTTAATCTCTCTATTTATATATATATTTAAATGGAATGCCATTAAATGCGTTTCTCCTCAAACCTTAAAGTAATTGGTATTTGCATTAAACGATTGCACCAGAGGGAATTAAAAGAGTAGTGAGGCTTTTCATTTTTATTGAATGATTGATTTCAATGCATACGTTCTAATTAAAAATGCAGTTCTTCATGACGATTACTCTAATGCATGATAGTTATAAAAATGTTCTATACCGATTCCCTACTAGAAATATAAACAAATTTTACTATAAATGGATAATTTGCGTTTCGCTTCTTACATAAAAACAGTCAAAAATTGCTTTTAAATTTTCGTCGAGAGAGAACAGTTAAAAAAACATTTTTATTAAAGTTTATTTTGAAACAAAGATCTTAAAATAATTGTAAAGCTACACACAAGTTGTAAACATTTAAGCAAATATGCGGTCGAATATAAATTGAAATGATAAAAAAATTTGGCTTCACCATACAATGGTCACAAAAAATTATATTTATTCCAAATTACGCACCCTGTTGCTAAAAAAAATGATACGACGTATATTGAAAAAATATTCCCTCATTATGAAACTTTGCACAGTCAGTGAGTATATAAAGACATGAAGGTATACCCGTCATACGACGGAATTCTAAATTTTGAAATCATTACCTCCCTGTTGGCGTCAATTTTATCAATTTGGCGATGGATTTTGGACTGCTGTAGAGCTTCCTGCTCAATTTTCAGCCTATATGTTTCGGCCGTTTGTTTTCGAATTTTTTCCGAATATTCTTGACTTTGACGTTCTCGCCGTCTTTTCACTATTTCTCTGTTTAACCGACGTTTCATTTCTTTTCCATCCTCTTCATTTTCCATTAGCCAACACGTTTGTGAAATAAAATTTGTTTTGAATGTCAAAAAACTGGTTTTATTTCAATATTTTAAATATAAATTTAAATCTGCTGACACCACTCAAAGGAAAAAATAAGAAGAAAAGAAAAAAATACGAACCACGTTCAACCAAAAATTTAATTAGATAATGAGAACGCTCTGGTTTTTAATATGACCACTGAATTCAAGCAGCAGTGAAAGTAGAATGTCAATGGGTGCTCTTAAAAATTTAGTGTTCACTTGGAGGGTTATGAAAATGCTGATGGTCTGGGTTAGTATCTAATTTTAAATGTTTGTCCGTGATTGAAACACGTTTGGCGACATTTTATAGCAGCGTTACCCAGAGATAGATAGACAAACAGAGAGATAAATCAAGGTGTTTATATTATTAACGAAAAATTATGACATTTTCATTCCAAAAGAACTTTTATTGCAGAACAATGACAGCATAAAAACAACATTTTATTACTTGATACCCGTCCTCTAGAGGCTGTTTAGGCCAATATATGGTGCAGCATGGTTCAAATAACTATCTAATGTTGCTCTGGGACAAGTTATGCCAAATATTACGTTATTAATTCACCCCCGTTCCACGATAGCTGCAACTGATTTTCCGGTATATCCCAAACATTATCGTTGTCAAGAGCTTTTGAATTCTGGTGCTTTGAATTCTTCTTGAACTCATGAGAGGATATCAAAAATTCAGAGATATTCTTGAGACACGTGTGCCATCTGTATCCGGGTATTTTCATATTGGAAAATAGCTATCATATCATATCTCTGAAACTGTATTAGAGCACTGACCTGTCTTCCTTCATTCACAAGCAAAATTATCATCCTTTCCAAGGTAGAATAAAACACTTAGATTATAATCCTTATTATGCAGTCACATCTCAATGGTTCGTATTGATACTGAATGATGTGTGAGATCATAGGTTTCTCTGTATCGTCAATAGACAAGGTGCCCATAATTTTTTGGTTGATCGCATTATCTCACGATTATATCGATAATCCGCTTGTTAGGATGTCCATATATATTTTGACTTTTGGCGTTTATGTATGCGATCTTGTATACATAATACCTACTGATACAAATACATATCTACTGATACCAACATTGTTTTAGTGTCGGATCACTTTAATCCTGGTAAAATTACAAATACGTCTAGTTGATCATTACCCTTAAGACCACTATGTGTCTTCTCAAAAACCGTGTCGTTAGTCGCACTGACGTAGGGATAATCATTGATCTATCACACTGGCTACTAAAGGTAACGTAACACCATCGGTCAAATATGTTCCAGCAGATTAGCAATGCTTCTTATCCTTGCTCCAAAAATACAGTTTTTCATATCCCCTGTAAACTCCCTGTTTACTTATAGCGACAAATTCTTACATAATCTATCTGGGAGATATCCCCATGTCGAATATCTTGGTTATCGGACAGTGTTTAGGATGTGTGACATGTTATTTGCAACATAAGTGTATATTTAGAATTTATACGAGTACGACTGTTAAAAGTCCTACTGAATAATTGGGATGGATGATCATCAATAAAGTTGGATAAGGAAAATGGCTTTTGGGTGAAATGCACCTTATTATTTTATACCCTTAACAAAGGTAACGTTTGTTATTTTGTGGGAAGCACGTATCAGACGATTAATCATTTTGTATATCTCTTTGGCACTAGATCCACAAAAACACACATGTTCATTTCTTAATAGGATTTAAATTAATTTATTTTGATTAATTATAAATGCGATGAAAACACGATTGTACTATTAATTATGTTAGTGAACTTATCTGTATGACTGTATGCAAAATTATTACAGGCGTTATTTAGGACGTTACAGTCGTTATTACTGGCATTTAGAAAAGAAATAAATATACATGATAGCTTCAGCATAAAATAGCACCACACTCATTTTAAAAAGAAATTAATTAACATAAACTTTGATATATTCCTAACTATTTCAATATACAAAATTATTTGTGAATGTAACTTGTTTATCTAAATTTGAAAAACAACTTTAAATAATTATTTTTATTTTTCATTTATTTTATACTGTGATGAAAATTTCATGGGCGGATTGCGGTAGGCATTTTTTGACAGCTCCAAGTCCTCCCTAATTTGACTATTAGCTTTTGTTAAAGATATTTGATATACAAATAGATAAAATTTGAAGAATTTGTTTTCAGATTTTTAATACCGGATATACCCATAGGTAGAAGGCTTTATTACTGTGCAAAGTTCGATGGCATTATGTTTAATAGCACGTCCTTTGGAGTTATGAGACCAGAAATAGATCCCACACTGTTATGGTGAGACAGTTTTATGTACATTATTTATTGTATCTGAAACATCGGACAATACCTCCAGTCTGAATGACGCCAAGGTTTACAGTGCGCTGACCCAAAGGTCAACCCAAATCATAAATTTAGGGATGTCAAGACAATAGGGGATCGGAGGCCCTTTGAGAAAATGCGAAGTAACGGCATTGGATAAGAGGCTGACCAATTCAGAATATGCTTGTAGCGTCAGCTTGAAGGCGGCCAATCAAATCAAAAGGGGCGTGTCAGTCCTGAGGTAAAACAGCCACAACCTGTTGCATGAGAATGACGATAAAATAAAAATATAGGGAAACTTGGTAAGAAACGGTCAATAGAGCAAGACAATGGATTTAACAGATTAACAGCTCGAAATTAAGGAGCTAGAAACTTTAAAAGATGTGTCGACTACGAGATTTACACAACGACTAGATATGTGGATAGAACAGAAAAAGAGAATGAAATAAGTACGGGTGTTCACGCCAGCAGTACAATATGATCGTCGCTATTAAGTGTCGGTGAATAATACTTTGAGTTAATTCCAGTAATATGATCGGCAAAGTCCGTGGCGGTGACCAAACCAAGACAGCCTTGAAGGTATGTGTTCCTAAAGTAATCACAGGTCGTAGACACATTTTAAGTATTTTTATTAATGGTCTCACATTGTCTCCCTCCGCCGAAATAATATAATTAATTGTGTTGATTGTGATTAATTGTGTAATGAAGTTAATAAGTATATTGTGTTGTTAATAACTGATTTATTGTTAGAGTTGCTTGATCCATAAAATTAGGTTTTAATGAAGAGTGTATCATTCAATACTGCAGATTTTTGAATTATAAATATTTCGCATTTGAATTATAAATATTTCGTTTCGAAGGTGAACTTCAAAACTGTTCGAAGAAGAGCGAAACGGGTATTCTTTTAATCGTGCAATCAATTTAGTATTTTGTGAATTAATATTCTTTTACAAAACTCGTGCGAAATGTAAATAATTGGATGGTTAATAGAGGCAAACAATGCAATGTACGCTAGTAATAAGTTCCTCGAATACGATCGATTTACGGCCATGATATATGTTTTGTTAACAATGTTAAGCTAAAATGCCAACTTTAAATGTATATTTACCACAGGAGTATTACACACAAGTTTGGACTTATTCGTATTTTAAAAGAATACCCGTTTTGCTCTTCTTCGAACAGTTTTGAAGGTGAAATATGCGAAATATTTATAATTCAAAAATCAGCAGTAATGAATGATACACTCTTCATTAAAACCTAATTTTATGGCTCAAGCAACTCTAATTGCATCTTTCCTGGTTCAAATTTAACATTAAAGTTCTATAATTTACATAGAACTCATATAATTTGTAGAAATCCTTATTATAGACAACATTAAAATTCAATCTATATAAATAAAATTGAAAATCTGTCTGTTTGTCCCACCATCACGGGAGAACAGCTGAACCGAATTTGATGAAATTTTGTGGGTAGCCTAGAAATAGCCTCACTTAAAATTTAGTCTGTGGTTTGAGTTTCTACGATCAGTGGTTCTTGAGATATTAGTAAAAAACAAAATTTTCGTTTGTCTCATCATCACGGGAAAACGGCTGAACCGAATTTAATGAAATTTTTCGGATAGCCTTGAAATAGCCCCCCATAAATTTAGTTCGAGTTTCGAAGACCAGGGGTTGTCGAGATATTAATGAACAAGAAAGTTCAATCATGCTTAAAGCATTAATTATGAAACACTTTCCAAATTCAATGCAATTTTATTTAAACATGTCTAAAATGCAATACATTCCTCGGTAATATTTTAAAACTTATCACAATACTACATTAATTTATTATATTTAAAACCCTAACCTTCATCGAAAAAAATTAACTTCATTCAAATGACGGCATTAAAGCATAAATTGCCTGGTTTAAACATTTTTAAAATGTGATACATTCCTCGGTAATAATTTTAGAATTATCATAATACTACGATAATTTATTATATTTGAAAACTTCATCGAAAACAACTGAAATCCATTCAAATGACGTCATAAAAAATAACACGCCTGGCTCTCTCTATAAAAGCAACATTTCATTCATAAATAATTCCCCCATTCATGTCATTCATCACAATACTATAATAACTTATTTTATTTAAAAATTAAGACCATTGAGCTGCAAGTAAGTAAACTCTATGCGTAAAACTTCATCGAAAAATATCGTCCTTCTCTTTCTAAAATCAATGAATATTTCATTCATATCAGCTAAGCAGACTCCATGAACTAAATGATTTTTTGTTAAAGAAATTACAGCGATTCTTATACAACTCATTCTACATATTTTGCTGTTTACATTTTACATAGGTGAAAAATAGGCTTAATAGTAGAAATAATCAAATTTGGAAGAGCATTTAAACTGAAATATATTGTCATTGCGTTGTTTCAGTATGTAGATGCACAGAATTTAGGCAAAAATAAAGTAGTTTTAGGACGGATACAACACTCAATATGAATTAAAAAGAACTTTAAAAATCACGATTTTGACACAGGATGGATGCCATATATCATTTTGAAGTGGGTCATGTGATCGTTTCATATCATGGACACGTGATCGCTTCATATAAGAGGTGTTATTATTATTTTAATTTTTATTTAAAAAACAACTGAATATATTTCGCTGAATTTTTTTTTATATATTTTATGGAACAATTTGAATATTGCCTAAAATTTTCGAAGCAATTTCTGAATTTTAAATCCGCTTAAAAAATGCTTGAAAAATTAGGTCCCATAGGGCTCAATGTATTCCATTTTTTCAACCCGGGTTCAATCCAAAACTAATTGGGTGATATTATTCATTTATATTCCCATAGGTCCTATAGACCGTCTGAACAACATACTAAAATTTCATTTTGATTAAGTCATTTTTACGGCAGTTATCGTGCTAACGGACAGACAGACAGACAGACAGGCAGACAGAATGAACAAAGTCATAAACACTTTTCAACTTTGTTGTAAAGTGTTAAAAACGGAACTTTTTCCTAGGAGTTCTACTCTCCGACTCCGTGGTTTATACAAACGGAAAGGATGAAAATCGTTTGTTTCAAATATCAAAATGAAATAATACTTTATTTCCGAGTTTGATGCAGGACTTTTGCATTAATTAGTCACTATAGGAAAACATGAATTTAAATGGGAAAATCTACCTCCATGGTTCATCTCTCACAAGCTTTTACTCAACGATGAATAGTATAGAGAAATCAAAATGGTTAAATTTCGCATTTTATGAGGAAGGTTCTATCTTATATCATGTTGCTCGGCAACGGAATGCAATTAAATGTGTTTTTAATATTTATTATTATTTTTTCTATTTGAATAAATAAATGGATGTAAATATATATTTTGTAAATGAACGGTTTGATTGTTCTTTTAATTATATAAATTGCGGACTGCGTACATCACTTTCATTTATTTTAGCAAAGAGGTTTTAAGCTCATATATTGTCCTTAGCTAATAAACTCATATATTGTGTTTACCCAATAAATTCATTTAGCCGATTGTTGAAGCAGAAAAAGAGTAGAACGTGTGTATGTATCTTCTAATACAATTTTAGTGTTTTCATTTAGTATATACAAACGGGATCAGGATATTTTATTATTCAGATCTGCAAACTCAGAGCTACGAATTTAGCGGAATATCTCTAAATAACTTGGTAACTTTTCTTAAACTTTTTCAAAATAGTGGAAATGTCTCCAAATTGATAAAAATGACCCAAATCAATGAAATTAAATTTGTTTCTTAGAATAGAGTACTGAAATGATGTTTCTGTAGCATTTATCGGTCAGTCCATCCATCCATCCTACTTAGTAACACATTTAACGAATATTTTTAATATCACCAAATTGATAAAATTATTTGTAAAACCATAAAAATATCAAGGAATTGATAAAATCGCGCTTAATAAATGAAATTAATTGTTTTTTGTTAGGGAATAGTATTGTGATGATGTTTCGTCAATTTGTCGCAAAATGGGACTATCAGTTCTACAGTCCCACTTGGCGATAAATTTGGCGATTTTTTAAGTTATTGCTAAATTGACGAAAATGTCGCCAAACCTTCCATGGAGATCGCATTGTTGTTGTTGTTGTTGTCGTGTCCCTAACATTACCATTAAGGAAGAATGAGTGCACTGCTTCTGTGGAGATCGCATTATTCAGACGATATGATTTCCATCAATTTATTTGAAGCAAATGATATCATGTCGCTTAGCAACGGATCCAATGTGTTATGCGGGATACGATTTTATATTAAATCTTTTCCGATTTGAATAATAAATATATGTATATAAAATAAATGTCATTGACATTGCATTTTTGACTGGATAATATCAATTACGGTCTTCAGGTTTAAACATCATTATTACTGATATTTTCGGGGACTATTGATTCAGGGATTATTGATATTTTCGAATTATTATGCCATTGTTTTAGTATGACGAAAATTGTTGAAACTCATATATAGTACGTTGTACGAGTAATCTTCTACAAATGCACGGGTATATCTTCTAATCTATGAGAATATAAGTAGGACAGGTATATTGGCATATATTTTGGTATATATTGGCATATATTGGAATCAATTACGACCTTCTGGTATTGAGATTGCGGGGATATTTGATACTTTCAATTTATTACGTCATCGCTTTTACTTTGGCAAATATTTTTGAGACTCATATTGCAATACGGGTAAGCTTCAACTAACACACTGGCATATTTTCTAATTTGCGACAATATAAGTAGTACGGGGTTGCATGTATTGATTCAATTCCTTTTTTTTTTGTAAATTTGCTTACAAAAGGAGCCAAGATGTTTTATTCTTTAGATCTGCCTCTGAAGATAATTTTGCATAGTGAGAAAATATATTTTTAAACTTCTCTTTAGGAGCAATAAATTTAATATTTAAGTAGAATTTGCACATGATTGCAAATTATAAGTTTCTTTATATTATATACTCCGTACGAAGAACCGGTATGCTGCTAGTTATGAATAAATTTGCAGGTTTAACGGTACAAAACAATTTTTCAACCATATTTTATTTCAACCTGGCGAAAAATAGTTTACTATATTTTTGATGAAATTGAATTTTTAAAGAGCAAATTATATGATAAACTATTGCATAAATATAACTGAAGAAAAATAGATGAAGTCCATCATAAATACATGTTTTAGATTGTCTGCTTTTATAAATATCAGTAGGTAAGAAAATTAGAAATATAAATTTTAGTTGACGAATCAAATTTGGCCCTTTGATATAAGAAATAGTCATTCTGGTGGATTTTTATACGTAGAAAATTGAACTTTTCTATTAAACTGTCATATACTATAGTATCTAATGCCAAGCGCTATACCTAATTATGTTTCCAGATCAAAAACCACGTCTTCATTTTATGTCACACAAGATAAAATAGTGTACAGACGGTTATAAGATAATTCATAAATATACCCAATTTAAAAAGTAATAAAAATCCACTTGGCGAACCTTGTGAATAATCTAGCAAAATATCGCCAACCTGGCAATATTTCGTCCTAAATTGACAAAAATTTTATTAAAATTACAAAAATGACAACAAGTTAAAGAAAATGACGCCAAATGTATTATTAAATTATTTTGATATTTAGACTATATTACTTACTGAGAATGCTATTGATATTGGTAATTATCAATTTAGAGTTGCTTGAAATATAAATTAATTCTGCACTTCGAAATAGTTTTATATGTTGACATCCGGAAAAGCGCCAAATGTACAATTCAATGTTAAAACAATGTGCTGTGGATCTTATACATTATGTTTCCACTGTGAAAGAAGTAAATTCATTGCATTATATAAGGAAAGTCGTGAACTGCCCACTTCAGAAATTTTTTAAGAAATTAACAACAACAACAAAAATCAAAATACATCCACTGAACAGGTCGTTCGTTATACGTGCGTGAGGTCGTTTCTTTAGCAATCAGTATTAAAAATATGTATAGAAATTCTTAAAGCGTGCTTATTCGTCCAATTCTCGAATTTGAAAATTTTTGGAAAAATAATACATTTTATACAGGTTAGTGTATGAAAGTAAACATTCCATTAACTTCTTTTTATTGAAAATTAATTGGGAAAAATAACCGCTAGAGAATTTGTAACTTCCATTAAACATAGAAAAAATGTCTACAAATGGTCTATAAATAATGTATAAACTATTTTCGAACGAAAGCTTTGTGGTGGTGAAAATCACGCCTCGGGGGCTTTAATTCTCTAATTTGATGAATTAATGCAGCATTAAATATCAATTTGTCTTGGTATTAAAGCATAAATACATGCATTGAATCTAAAAACTTTTTTTATGTACGTTGATAAAGCAAGCATGAGCGTAAAGTATTTTTTGTACAATAAAATGTAAACATGTTAAGTGCATAATTTTATGTATAATAAAAAATAGCTGAGATTCTTATTTCTCAGATAAATTAAAATGTGATAGGAAGTTAGGTTGATTCATTTAGTTTGTATATAATTTATTAATTACATTAAATGCTGAAACATAAATATTAATTGCTCGTGTTTTGCGTTTAAATCCTCCTATTTTGCTACTGTATACAATTTATCATTATTACCAGATCTTCTCTGAAGGAATATAATTAGTGAAGAAGTCCATAAATACGCACAATAAAACTTAATCAATTTAGTAAGTACATTAATAATTATAACAATATATTTGGTAAGTAATTTTAGGAGGATTAACCATGCGATGCCAGAAAATTATTTAAAATTTTTTAGTTAATCCATTTTTCTAAAGAATCTCATTATAATAATTTCATGAATTTGGTACGTTTCCCCATATAGTAATAAACGTTGCACTCACCTATATTCAGAGGCTAAAGTTTAGTCTCTGAATTTAGTCGTTAAACGGTTTATCCGCTAAACCGTTTAAAGCCCCATCTCAATACCAAGGCGTTCGATACTTTGTTTCATTTCCACACTTCACGTGCACATTCCGTTGCAAGACATTATAGTCCTCTCATAACTTTGTGTCCTTCAAGCAGCACACACTCAGCTTATCTTTTTTCATCTCATGATTTTCTTAAGCGATCTTTAAATAACTCATATTCTTTTGGACAAGGGCTGATTCCACCCCTTGATTCCTAATTGCCCCAAAAGTACATTGCAACGTGACGTGTAATCAATCCGTAGGGACTTCCACTTAGGCACCTGTACCACGTGATTTTTATTAAGCTGCAAATTTCAACCATAAAGCTGCAAATTTCCACCGTAAAGCTGAAAATTTATATCATGAAGGTGTAAAATTTATCGTCTTACAATGTCAATCACATTTTCTTAAACAAGAAAGATCAATCATGCATAAGCATTGATTATGAAACACTTTCCAACTGAAATGCAATTTCATTTAAAAATTTTTAAACTGTGATACATTCAGTGGAGATATCTTTTACATTATCACAGTACTACAGTAATTTATTATACTTAAATATTTAAAACTGTACCGAAATATAAATGATCTGATTCTCTATGCAAAATCAATTAATATTTCATTCATATAACTTGTATTCCAGACTCCAGAGCTAAATAATTTTGTGTGAAAAAAATTCAGCAATTTTTATGTAACTCACCTTACAATCGCTTCAGATATTTGCATTCAGCATAAGTTAAAATTAGGCTTCGTTTAAGAAACAATAAAAGTTTAGGGATCATTTAAAATCACAAATATTATAATTGCATAGGCACGGAATTTAGATACACAGATACGCAGATAATATATGTGTGTGCGTGTGTGTATGTATTCAAAGTATTGAAATCGTGCCGAAGATCGGAACTCGAATTTTTGAAGGATCTACACATTTTGGGACTTCTAGAACACGAAAAAACTATTTTTAGGAAGACGTCTGTGTGTGTAAGAGTGTAGCTGTGTATATTTCTGTGTGTCTGTGAGGATATTACATCCACTCTAATTGAAAAACTAATGGGCCGAATTTCACAAAATTTGGTAGGTATGTTTTTTGTGGGAAATCCTGATGTTCATTAGATTATAGTACGATTCGTAATAAAAGAATCTGCCTTCTGCAAAATGGCCGGCAGAAATTGCCTTTATCCACTCTAGTAAAAAACTAATGGAACAAATTTAACAAAATTTGATGTGTAATATTTCAATAACCTACAAGTGATTTCTATACCTAATTTAACAAAATTTGGTATATAAATCATTTGTAGGTTATTCTAGTACGATTCGGGAAAAGGGAACGGGTTATTTTTGCGAACTACCCCGCAAAAATCGTTAAATATAAAAATAAAGGACGACGTGTGCTCAATTATATCAATTAAATTCCTATTTTATATGTGATTTTTGACAATAAAAAGAATAAGACTAACCCCATTACTCTAAGACTAGCCGTTCTTGAGATATTCTAGTTTTTTCGCGTTTTCGCTACGCCACCTTTGGCAATATGTCCAGCTATCAAATGAGAACCAAATTTAAGTTTAATGTGCAAATTCAATGTCATTTAAAATACTTATGGCTGTTATTTTGTGCAGATAAACTCAAATTATTATTGAAGAAATAAAGAGAACGTGAATATGAGTCTGCAGGGAAAGACATGTGCTGCCCACATCAGAATTTTTAACAATATTACAATAATGATTTATAAAAGTGAACGGAGATTATTTGCAGACCATTTTGAAAATAAATTATGATCTATGTTTAAAGATCCACCAAATTTTTGTAGAATAAAATGTTCAACAAATTTAAGCTGTGTACCAAATTTTAACTCTCTAGGACGTAGGAAAGTGCATTAAAAATGCCATCAAATAAGTATATCATGAAGAGTTATATAAAATTTAAAAAAAATTTGAAAAATTTTTATCTACCAAATTTATTGGAAAGATATTTATTATATAATATATATTTTTTTTTCTTTCTGGAGGATATCCCAAAAGTCAGAATTTAATTGAATTTGTTTTTCTCCTTATATTAAATATATTTTAATTAAAAAACTACTTAACATATTTTACTGAAATTTTTTATATATATTTTATGGGACAATGTGAATATTTTCTAAAAATTTCGAAGCAATTTGTGAATTTTAAATGTGCTTAAAAAATGTTTGAAAAATTAGGTCCCATAGGGTTCAATGTATTTCGTTTTTTCAACCCAGGTTCCATAAAAAAGTAATTGGGTGATATTATTTATTTATATTCCCATAGCTCCCACAGACTGTGTGAAAAACATACTAAAATTTCGTTTTGATAACGTCATTTTTACGGCAGTTATCGTGCTAACGGACAGACAGACAGACAGAATGAATAAAGTCATAAACACTTTTCAACTATGTTGTAAAGTGTTACAGAATGAACAAAGTCATAAACACTTTTAAACTATGTTGTAAAGTGTTAATAATAAAATACATATTTAGTTTGCAGTAAAGCGACTTATGATCTATAAGATGACGATTTTGGGGCAGAAGTTCCTTCATCGTAATCCTGAGAGATTAGAATTCTTTTAGAATTTTTCGAGGAGCTAAAATATTGACTTGCATCGCTGCTTGTTCAAAATAAATACTTCTGCAACAGAAAATTCCAAAATCCATTAAAGACCTTTGTACTCACCAGTCGTCTCATTGCATAAATAGTCTTGATGAACACGTGTGTACGTTCATTTTAAGCTCTTGGTAAATTTTACTTTTTAACACTTTACAACAAAGTTGAAAAGTGTTTATGACTTTGTTCATTCTGTCTGTCTGTCTGTCTGTCTGTCTGTCTGTCTGTCCGTTAGCACGATAACTGCCGTAAAAATGACTTAATCAAAATGAAATTTTAGTATGTTGTTCAGACGGTCTATAGGACCTATGGGAATATAAATGAATAATATCACCCAATTAGTTTTGGATTGAACCCGGGTTGAAAAAATGGAATACATTGAGCCCTATGGGCCCTAATTTTTCAAGCATTTTTTAAGCGGATTTAAAATTCACAAATTGCTTCGAAAATTTTAGGCAATATTCAAATTGTTCCATAAAATATATAAAAAAAAATTCAGCGAAATATATTCAGTTGTTTTTTAAATAAAAATTAAAATAATAATAACACGTCTTATATGAAGCGATCACGTGTCCATGATATGAAACGATCACATGACCCACTTCAAAATGATATATGGCATCCATCTTGTGTCAAAATCGTGATTTTTAAAGTTCTTTTTAATTCATATTGAGTGTTGTATCCGTCCTAAAATTACTTTATTTTTGCCTAAATTCTGTGCATCTACATACTGAAACAACGCAATGACAATATATTTCAGTTTAAATGCTCTTCCAAATTTGATTATTTCTACTATTAAGCCTATTTTTCACCTATGTGAAATGTAAACAGCAAAATATGTAGAATGAGTTGTATTAGAATCGCTGTAATTTCTTTAACAAAAAATCATTTAGTTCATGGAGTCTGCTTAGCTGATATGAATGAAATATTCATTGATTTTAGAAAGAGAAGGACGATATTTTTCGATGAAGTTTTACGCATAGAGTTTACTTATTTGCAGCTCAATGGTCTTAATTTTTAAATAAAATAAATTATTATAGTATTGTGATGAATGACATGAATGGGGGAATTATTTATGAATGAAATGCTGCTTTTATAGAGAGAGCCAGGCGTGTTATTTTTTATGACGTCATTTGAATGGATTTCAGTTGTTTTCGATGAAGTTTTCAAATATAATAAATTATCGTAGTATTATGATAATTCTAAAATTATTACCGAGGAATGTATAACATTTTAGAGATGTTTAAACCAGGCAATTTATACTTTAATGCCGTCATTTGAATGAAGTTAATTTTTTTCGATGAAGGTTTAAGGTTTCAAATATAATAAATTAATGTAGTATTGTGATAAGTTTTAAAATATTACCGAGGAATGTATTGCATTTTTGACATGTTTAAATAAAATTGCATTGAAGTTGGAAAGTGTTTCATAATCAATGCTTTAAGCATGATTGATCTTTCTTGTTATTATTGACAATGGTTTTGAAACTACGAACCTAACCTTGCAGAGTTCAATAATCCGAATTAATTCTTCTATAAGTCTGAGACATGGGCATAGTGGATCTGGTTTCGATTATCACTCCGGTGGTTTGCAAAGCTGCAACCTATCAGTGCCTTTAGCAATTATTTGTTGGTGGTGAGTCATGTACTATTTTATCTGATAAAGTTCCTTTTAAACAATTTTATTGGAACATAAGTCAACGGAAATTTAAATTGAATTGTGAAAACTTGTTCTTTGTTTTCCTGTGCAGGCAACAATTTTAAAATACTATTTATTTTCTTATCACAGTTCTGAATAAAATGTTCGTTATTAACGAAATGTTTCGATTAAATCTCGCAAACATTGACTCTTGGAAATCTTATTGTTACGATATAAAATTCAATTCATGCATATTTCGCGTTCAACCCTTAAAGTTTCACACATAACTTTTCAAGGTATACGGCGTCATAAGAACTTCAACTCATTTACATGTTGATAGAATGTAAATGTCTTCGTGCGTTTGTTTTCCCCCGACATTCCACCCAAGCGTTTTTAAAGGTAAACGTAATCGTCGTTTGTAAATACAATTTTTGAGAGAAATAATTTCGCGCCTTTCGATTTTGAATCAGTCGTGCGTAATTCTCGCTAGTTCCTCCATCTTTGGATACAGCTTATGCACGAATGAGTGAAATTTAAATGTTTCAAAACTTTTGTGAATGTAGAATTTAGAAATTACGAAAATAATGTTAGAACAATGAATGGATACAAAGCACTTCCAGAATTAGTAGTGGCACATTCGAATTCTTAAATTACAGATAGTAAACGTGTGTTTTAAGAGGCATATGGATAAGGAAATTTTGTTTTTAAATATTCATTTACCAGAAGATTTTATGTTAAACTGTGTTCTTTCGTGACTCTCTTGTGGGCTTGACTATTGCGGTTATCCCAGAACTCTGAAGTCAGAAGTATCCCCGAACTCTGTTAGATTATAAAGTAATTTTAATGTATTTTTGTTCGTCAATATTATATGTATGTGTTTTTAAAAGTACAATGTTAAACAACGTGTGTAAATGTAATTTTAATAAATTATACTAGGGAAGTTTACCAACTCGCAAATATTTGTATCCAAAGGAAACAATGACCAGAGAATAATGATGTATGTGTCACTTTTAGTATACGGTGTCATACGCCACGTGAAGTTCAATGATTAAAGAATTCTTTCTTCACAATAAAGGTTTAAATTATATATAATTTTTTAAAATTTAATCATTGAAAATTACTAGAAGCTTTTCAAATTTAAATATTTAAAAGTATACAAAAACACTTTTAAATTAAAGTTATTGAATAGTAAAAAAATGTTCAACTTTTAATTATATAAAAATAAACAATTTTTAAATATTTATATTATTGAAAAATAAACAAAAGATTTTTCAAATTCACATTAAGGAAAATAATCAAAGATTTTTCAGCTATTAAATATTGAAAGTAAACATGTTTTTTTAATTTAATTTTTAATAAATTTACTTTTATTGCAAATAAACAATGCCTTTTAAAATTTAAATTATCAAAGTGCAAACAAAGTTTCATTTTAATTTAAATATCAAAAAATGAACAAATTATTTTGAAATTCAAAACAATATAGGCGCAGAATATAGATGCACAGAAAATACGCAAAAATAAAGAGATTTTAGGACGGATGCAACACAAAATATAAATTTAAAAGAACATTAAAAATCGCAATTTTTACTCTGGAAGAAGAAGATGAATTTCATATTTTATTTTGATCTGGATCACGTTATCTCTTCATATTATATGGATGAACATCATTTTAATTCTTATTTAAAAAACTATCGAACTTATTTTGCTGAAATTTTTATATATATTTTATGGGATAATTTGAATATTTCTTAAAATTTTCGAAGCCATTTGTGAATTTTAACTTTGCTTAAATGTTCGAAAAATTAGGTCCCATAGAGTCCAGTTTAAATCATTTTTTCAACCCGGGTTAAATCCAAAACTGATTGGGTGATATTATTCATTTGCATTCCCGCATGCTCCACAGACCGTCTGAACAACATACTAAAATTTCATTTTGATAAAGTCATTTTTACGGCAGTTATCGTCCGAACGGGAAGACACACAGACAGACAAGCGGAGTGAACAAAGTCATAAACACTTTTTAACTATGGTGTAAAGTGTTAAAAAGGACGAGCTAGAGAAAATTGCTTCAAATTGAAGAATTAATTATTAAAATATTTTAATATAAGAGATATATTACTTCGAAATATTTTACATGTTGTCATCCGGAACTGCATCAAATGTACAATTCAGCGTTAAATGCATTGTTTCGTGGATCTTATTATAAATTTTTCATTGTTAAAGAAGTAAATTATTTGCTTTTTATAAGTGAAGTAGTGTGCTGCAAATATCAGATTTTCATTTTGTCATACTATACAAAATAATATAGAGAAAGTATATATATATACTATATATCAACAACATTAGACACACAACACAACCCCACCCGAATGTAATATGTATTTGAAGCAGACCATGGTAAAACAGAAGAAAAACATTTAAAAAGTAGAAGAACATCGAAAAAATAATGAATTGGTTTATATGTAAACTTATCCTTCTTTATAGTCCGGAGAAATTCAAATACAACCGTAAAGCCTTTTGAACTTCAACTCAACAAATAGAGGAATACACTGGCTTCCAAAAGACAAGCACACAAAGCAAAGTTTCAATTTTCGAAAGCGTATTTGAATTTGAGTGGCTGAAAATCGCTGCTGATGTAGATGGCAGTATGCAAATATCGTATATTACAGCCAATTGCGATTGACTGTCCGGATATATGCTAAATAGGCAGTCGGACGTCAGCATTGTAAGACGCCAGCATTCTGAAGGGTTTGAGGAGGTGCATTTAAATGCTGATACGGTGTGTTTATGAATTTTGTAAGATTGCTTTTGTTTATTATCGTATTTCTATGGTTGAGAGAAAACGGATGACAGATAGTGAGCTCTAGCGTGCTGTCGGGCGCATTTAAGCAGGACAATCAATCAAAGATGTCGCTATTTTCTTTGGCGTTGATCATTCAGTAATTTCTCGATTACGGAAACAATTCTAAACAAATCAAATAGTTTTCCAGATACCTGTGCCTGGTCATTCAAGGGTTACCATTCTTGGATGACCAAATGATGATCGGTATATTGCTATAGAAGCCAAGCTGAATCGACGAGCGATCTCCACAACTTCTACGTCCATAGTTGCATCTGCTCTTGGCAAGACAATATCTGCCAGTACTGTGTGTGAAGGTTCCACAAGAAAGGACTGTACGTGTACAACCAAATACCACGTTTTTGTGTTCCACTTACCGTCCAAGTCAGAGGGGCAAGATTAAACTGGTGTCATCAACATGTCAATTGGACTGGTTCAGATTGGTGCAACGTCCTATTCACAGACGAGTCTGGATGATAAGTGGAATCCCTCGAATCCTATGATAAGCGTATAAAGGTCTCCAGAGAACGCGGTACACGCAATCAGGCCAAGAACATCATCGAACATCACGCAATCAGAGGTGGCAGAGTCATGGTGTGAGTTGGAATTTCAATGGGGTATCGCACAGAGCTGCACGTCTTTAAATGCGGTTCTGTGACGGTTGCGCGGTATCGGGATGAAGTCCTAGACCTCATTTCGAGACTCTACGATACAGCAGTTGGTACTTATTTCCTCCTTATGGATGATAATGCCCGCTCCATCGAACAAATATCGTTAACGAATACCTGGAAAGTGAGGGCATTTCTCGTATGGAGTAGCCTGCGTATTCCCCCTAACTTAATCCCATTGAAATCCTTTGGAATGCTCAGGGAGTTGAAAACTGCCCTATTGGAGGAATGGTCATTGCTCGCATCTGGGATGGTCGATTACCTCATTGAAAGCATGGAAAATTGTTGTAAAGTTTGTGTGAAGGTCCTGGGTGGTCACATACCACATTAATGTAAGTTTCGTATGGTTTGTTTACCTTTAAACATGATTTTGTTAATGACCCAAATATGACGTCATCTTATAACTTGCGAAAAGTATATATATTTTCATCTTATTTTCTTTAATGAATAAACACATTTTCTTCCTTCATGTACAATTTTAAGTTAATCAAAGCTATACTTTTTCATTTTTGTTGATTATACTGTCTGTGCTTAACTTTTGGAAGCCAGTGTATGAAGTTCACGCATGAACTCCCCTAAATTTATAATCCGATTTTAGATATTTTTATGCTTTTTTCTCGCAGAGACTATAAAATCTAGATATTCCAAATGTTTTCAACATATTAAATGAAACTTGAAGTACACACTAGGGTGGCTAGAAATTTGAAATTTTGATTTTTTTATTCGCCTATAATCGTAACAGTTACCAAAACACAATGCAGAAAAGTCCTCAGAAGGGTTTTGTTCACAAACGATATCTTGAATTGGAGCAAAGTTTTTAAAAATCAGGGCCGTTTTATGACAATAGACAAAGTAACCAAATGTTGGTTACTCGCGATGCTCTGTGGGCCTATCTTCCATGCTCAAATGACATTTTATCTCTATAGAAGTTTCATATGTAGGCGGTGGCTAGAACTTACTTTTGCTTAGAAGCTCCGACAAGAATCAATCAGGCCCTGTTTAATGTTAGAGCTTTTATCATCCATGGAACGAGCCACCCATCACGCAGCAAATCATAACATGCTTTTAATAAGACCTCCTCTCTAATGTGTTCAATAACTGCCCATAACCTTCGTAGTAATAGAGTTTAAATTGGCAGGTAAAATCGTTTCCAGAAAAGGGGTGAATTCCTTCCGTATACATTCCTGTCCGAGGAAGTGGCACATCTATAACTACACATCTATAACTACACATCTACAACTCACATCTATAACTACACATCTACAACATCGTATAACTCACATCTATAACTCACATCTATATCTTGATTTTTAATGCTGTGTTGTATCAGAACATGATGGTTCTGTTGAAAATGATGGCCTTGGCATAAAATTAAACATGGCAGTTATTAACAATTTCTTGCAATTCGAATGGTGCTTTTTGTTTGAATAGTATTCCACATGTGATTTTTATGCAATATATATATATATATATATATGTTCTTATTATTTAAAAAATATATATGGAAAGTATATTCAGAAATAAGCTCATATACATATAATATTCTATTGCTTCTTAACTAATTCACAAATAGCTTTGAAATGCAACATTTTATTTTCAAGTCATAAATACTTCATGCCAAAAATACTGACAATAATATTTCTAATTCTATTCATTTTTAACGAAATAATTATGCGAATACCTATTATTTATTAATTCAGAAATTCGGTATATTTCACTTTTTTAGGGTTGAAATAAAATTAGAACTTAAATCATCAATTGCGTTTCAATTATTAATTCCATTTCAATTATTAATTACATTTAAAATTAATTAATCGAATATACCAGATGATTGTATTTACAAGTGGAATAATAGTTTTATTAATGCATATGATAATAAATACATTATTCCTAAAGGGTTTGTGTAGTTTTATTTATTCATTAAACCGAAATGTATTTAATGAGATGATTTAAAGAATTATTTACCCTGCAAAAACTATCATAATTTTGTGTTTTTATCTGTAAGAAATATAATTACGTGTTTGGCATCGAATAAATTAGTGAAAAAACTTATATGGAAATAATAATTGAAATTAGAACTCCCATTGTGTTGGAATAAAAGAAACTGGCATCATGGTAATTGGTAAACATTCGTGAATAATTTAATCATTAGCTATTGATTAGTCTGCAGATAATAATTTGCTGATTTCCAGCATCCATTAAATTTAGAAGCATACTATGTATTCTAAAATTATGTATTATGACATTATCGAGCTATATTTGTTTTTTACTAACACTTTCCATAGTTGAAAAATATTTCTGAATTTGTTCATTCTGTCTTTCTGTCTATACGTTCTCACGATAACTGACTTAAAAAGACGTAATCAAAATGAAATTTTAGTATGTAGTAATTTAGTAAATAAAATTGTATTTCATGTAGAACGTGTTTCATAATCAATGCTTTATGCATGATTGATCTTTCTTGTTTAATATAAAGAAGCAGATACATTTTTACGCAAACATAGGTATAATTTTTGTAATAAAAATATTTTACTTTATCATATTCAACTATGAAAATTTTGTTAGGTCATTCCATGGTCGTCTTTAGGCGAGCTTTTCCTTGATTTCATTGATATTTGCAACGATTTCATCAAAAATAAGCAATCTTAACAGTATTCATAAATCTTCATTAAGCATAGAGAATTAAATAGACTGTGATCATATCATAACCACATATTTTGATCCCCAGAGTAGTAAAAATATGATCAAGGATGCTGATAAATATGTATGTGTGACAAACAATGACCAGACCGTTGTTTACTGCTTACTTTTACAAAGCCCTTTCTTTTGCTTCCTAACCTTTGAAAAATATTTTACACCAATTTTACACCAATACTTACCATGTGACAAAATTTTATGCTACATAGAATGTTTTCTTTCGAAGCGTAGCAAGTACCGATAACTCTGTGTGGAAAAAAGCTAAAATTCTCAAAATCTTTCTACAGATGCTAATATCTATAATAAGAGCATGATCCGAGAATTGGGATTGTCATTTAAACAGATTCTCTGAATATGACATTATAATTATAGTTTTACAATTATAACTACTAGTGGCACAGTTAAACTACTTAATTAGTGTACATTTTATTTATTAGTTCAATGAATATAACATAAATAAGCTAAATGGAGATCAGTGAATAGTTTAATGACATTTCAATAATACTTCAATGTATAGTTCACTGAAAAAAAGTCAATGCATAGTTCTATGATTACTTTAATGAATGTGTCAATGAATTGTTCAATGCATTGTTTATTTAATAGTTCAAAGATTAGATCAATGAATAATTCAATGAATAGATCAATTAACAGTTCAATGATATTACAATGACACTTCAATGAGTAGTTTACTGAATAAATCAATGCATAGTTCAATGAATACTTTAATGAAAGTGTCAAATTGTGTGTGTTCAATGCATTGTTTATAGAATAGTTTAATGATTAGATTTATGAACAATTTAATCAATAGATCAATAAATGTTTAGATGAATAGTTCAATTAATAAACTGTTGACAAGGCAAATGCAGAGATAATGATCAAAGATAAATTTGTATATCGACCCTAGGATAACCTTCACAATTCAGATGCACATTCAGGCACTCAAGTTGGTAATACAACTCTCCCAGAGGACTTTTCAAAAAACAGAAATTTCGCCAAAGTTCTCCAGATGCACCCTTTTAACTTAAAAACATTCAGTTTCATGGAAAGCTAAAGTTCAGTCGCACACCCATTCGTGGCTCGACTATCCTGGATAACTAATCAAGGCTGAAACTTCACCAACTTTCTCCCAAAAGTATGTTCCCCTCCTGTTTGATAAGACTCCTTTCCACTGAACGCCGGAAGTCCGTTTCAAACGACAACATCTTTTGAAATTGGAAAATATTCGATAACAGATTATTCAACCAAATTGCAAATTTTCTCAGACACTTGTATATTTCCTCCTCGTTCTTCAACCGATTTAAACACACATTTAGGAGTCGAAACTTCAAATTCTCACCCTTAATGGCTAAATTATTTTATCCATGATCAATTTTACCTTTAGAACATCTCAGGAATGGAAGTTCTATTCCTATCTCAACGCTTCTGACACGTTTCTCGACGTTTTCAATGGCTTCACACTTCCTAAGTTTAGGACGTTGGTTAGCTCTTTCCAAGTTTGGCTTTATCTTTCGTTTCACTTTTCCAGAAACTCGATTACTAATTTCAGACTCTTAAACTTGAGATCTCCTTTCGACCCCCTCTATTTTCCTCCAATTGCGGATTACTTTTATGCCTTTCCAGTTCCAATTTCCTTCTCATCTCTACTCTTCTTTCTTGCCGTCCTAACTCTGCTTCTTTTCGCCTTCTTTCAAACTCATTTTCTGTCTTTACCAAATCAAAAATACTTTCTGACTCAGCTTTCCTTTCTTGTCCTTCCAACTCCCACTTATTTTCGTGCCTTTCCAGCTCCGCTTTCTTGTTCTTTTTCTGTTTTCTTTTTCTGCTTTCTTTTTCAGCTTTCTTTTCCTGCTTTTTTTCTGCTTTCTTTTTCTGCTTCCCCTTCTTCCCTTTCCAATCTGATCGAAATAATAGTCTAAATAGTTCTTTATAACCCCTTCATATTCTTTAGTTGTCAAAATAATTTTCTCAACACGAAGACCCTCAAGTCTTCTCCCGCCTCTACACACAGCCTAAATACCAATTCTTTCAAATCGTACACTTTCGCTTGGCCAAAAGTGACATTTCGTTGAACTTAACTTAGACGAGGTTACAGCATACAAAAGTACAACATTGGCTTCACAGCATTAGTTCACAAATATTGCCTACCCTCATACTGTAACCGTACAGCGCAATAACAAGCACATAATCAAAATTCTCAGTATGAAAGAAATCACAATTAAAAATCGATATTGAAATTATTAAAACATTTTCACCAAAAATGAGAATATCTACAGTAAAATCATTAAAATTCAAATCATTAAAGTCTGTATGACCAAGGATTTTATATATATCCACAATAAAATAACATTATATAACTCACAGTCTTTTAGTGCTTGGGCCCAAACAAAGCTCCAGAGCACACCAGTTTCACTCCAGAATTATACAGTTCTACATAAGAATACCCCAAGTTCACTCCAAAGAGACACCTTTACTCCAAAACAATACGACTCCACTTCAAAACATTGTGTTCACTTTCGAATCGCTACAGCATCAAACTACGTGTATACAATCCTTCTATAAGAACGCGCAAACAAAAATGCTCTCTATCCACACCAGTAGAAATTGAGAAATGCCTTCCTTCAAACCGCCACAACCATGAACGGGTACTTCAAAATTCTACACAAAGACAATCTCCCGGCCACACAATATGCTACCATAAACCTTCGGGTTGGTCGTGTGGTCTGGGTCTTCCACAAAGACAATCCCAATAGATTTTCAATCTTACCTACCACGCTAGTATAGTACTCACCCTCCATACCTGGTTGAAATCCCAGACCACCCGACTCACCTTAGGGTACGACCAGCAATTTGAGCGGCCGGACACCTTCCATCCGTGGTGTATTTTTCTCCATGAAAACTGGAAATTCATTTTTAAAATCTTTAAAACTCAACAAAGACTTTTTCACTACAATTCTCGCTCGTTCTAGTGCCACGCTCTTATCATCACTTCAAGCCGAAAGCACAAGAGAAATATTGCCCTTGTTGTGCTTTAATCTAATCTTAGCTGACCTTCAAGACCTGCCACAAAGCCGGGCCGAGAATCCGTTCTGGTATCCAGTAAGTACAGTGCCTATAATTCACTGTAAGGTTGTCGAAGATAAGAATACTGTAAGGTTACCGAAGAGAACCTGGCTCTTTCTGGCGATAGATCCTTAAGATTGTCGGATAGTTTTTTTCTAACCATATTCTTTATATTTTATTAACTATTATCTTCTACATCTAATTTTTCTAATCTGTTAATAATACTTATTTACTTTTCTCCAACCTTATGCATATGTATGTATTTACAATTATTTACCACAATACAATACTTTATCTATAGTATTTCAATTTTTGCAATTTATTGCCTCATGTTATAAACCAACACTTGCCTTTAGTTCTAGAGGAATTCAATCCAAATACTATTTTAATACTTAATAAACATTAAAAGAAATAAATTTCGCTGTATTTAATTATCTAATTTCCCAAAATTGTTATAAACACTCGCTAACAATATCCCATAATTAATCCAATTTAAATCACCAATCTTAGATTGGCCAATCAACGTTCAATTATTGATCTACTGAGACAATTATCTTTCACTCCGCATTTAAAGTGGGCCCTACACTTGTGTTATCTATTGATATTATTATCATCACAAAGTTTAGGTAGCACATAAAGTGGGAAATACAAACATTAATGGAATTTTCGGACGTAACAATAACGGAATTTAAGTGAATATTTCTAAATATCTGCTATCCACGCAAATCGCATTTTATTTAAGACAATGTTTGTTATAATTTCCAATGAATTTAATCATGCGAATTTATACTCGAATTTCTCAATCATGAATACATTGTTATATTTTTATAAAAAATCGCATACTTACAAATGATCGTTATTGTATGCTAAATCATCCATAATAGTATCTCGTTAAAGATGCTTCTAGTGAATTAATTAAAATAGTTGAATACGTAACGTGATAAAATTATGTTCACCAAGCGTATAAATTAATAAATGAATTTATCCCTTTTGTAAATACGCTTATCATGTGTATAAAATGGTAATTAACAATCATTGTTTATCGTAACCCAAAAGTAAAAACGGATGTCTACCATGAATATATAAAAGCTTGCTAAACTTCATGTATGTATAATTCAACATAATGGATATTTAATTTAAATAAATTTCAATTAAAGAAATATTTACAGCTATTGAATTGGTTAAATGAAAATATGTTGAGCGTTAATTTTCCTTCTTAGCGGTAATACGGGTACTGAGAATAGAAATTGTCCATCTATTATTTTTTTATTAAACAACAACAAACTGTAGTAGTGAAAGCGTAATACAAGATATTTATGGAAAAGTATTCATGCAGTGTCATATGGATTTCATTTTCAAAGGAACTATTAAGAAGTATTTTTTTACATTTTTGCACATATCTTTTGAAATAGATAGCTTTTTACTTTCCTTATATACAATAATATATAAGGAAAGTATTGTGACGGGGTCGAAAATTCAAATTCGAGTTTTCGACGGGAGAGTACGTTTCAAGCATCCCTGATCACGAATCGAACATTTTTAAAGTAATGTGTGTGTTTGTGTGTGTGTGTGTGTATGTTTGTGTCAATGAGTCTGTAGACACGATAACTGACTAATGAATGGACCGATTCGAACGAAATTTGGTAAAAATATCACAATCAGTAAATACTGGGAACCTATAGTTTGTATACGCAATCGAATGTTCAGAACCTTCCTAAATTTTCGAGTGAAATTTTGAAAAAATCATTAAAAAATCAAAACCTTCAATAAAGTTACACAAATAGACATTTCTTGTGTAATTTTTCATTAGAAAGCGATTGACACAAATTTTAGATCGCTAGCGTGAACCGTTCGAGATATTGCACATTTTTCAAAAAAATTATCAAAAAATCATGTAAAATAAAAAAAAGGTATTACCTATTGAGAAACATGTTCACTTTTCATATGTAACATCATGCGATAAATTTGGTGACATCATTCTCGTGGATCTAGCTCGTTCCATGCATAAAGAAATATACTTTGAGTAATGCTTTTGTATTTGAACGCCAATAATCATTTATCTGCTGTAAGAATAACTTATTTCTTAATCAATAACGCTTCGTGAGATTTTAGCGACGAATTTGATGGGATGTCGCCAACTTGGCGACTTTTTTAATTGTTGCTAAATTAGCTAAAAACTCGCCAAATGGATAAAAATGACGCTAAATCAATGAAAATGACGACTCATTGACGAAAATTCGATATCTTGGAAAGAATATAAACATCTACTATAATAATCATCTACTTTTTTTTACTATAAAAGTAGTAAATTCATTGCATTATATAAGGAAAGTCATGCGCTGTCCATATCACATTTTTTACTTAATATAATACTATTTGTTTTATGCAGCTTCCTAGGAGTTGTAATGTTTCATTTATCCTGCACATGTTCTCCATAAATGTTCAATTTAATTCTTGGAAGTTCACATATATCAGAAAATGTATGCATTGTCTATGAATACGTAATTTCTTAATATCTAATATGCGCTAAACACACTAGTTGGTTAGGTGACATATCAAAATTATCTAGCACTTCCACTATAGTGAGAATCTTGGTTTTGATGTCATTCGTACCATCTGTGCCTTGAACACAAGATAAAAATGTTAAATTTTGAATTCTCGAATTGGGAATGACGGAGCAAAAACAATCAGGGCATTCAAAATCAGCCTTCATATTTATATAACACTTCCACTATAGCTCGAATCTTGGTTTTGATGTCAATTGATCCGTCTGATCCCTGAACCCAAGATAAAAATGTTAAACTCGAATTGGGAATGGCGGTGCAAAAAATAATTAGAGCACTCAAAATAACTGTTCAAAATTATCTAGCACTTCCACTATAGTGAGAATCTTGGTTTTGATGTCATTCGTACCATCTGTGCCTTGCACACAAGATAAAAATGTTAAATTTTGAATTCTCGAATTGGGAATGACGTGCAAAAACAATCAGGACATTCAAGATCAGCCTTCATATTTATATAGCACTTTCACTATGGCTCAAATCTTGGTTTTGATGTCAATTGATCCATGTGAGCTTTGAACATAAAATAAAAATGCTAAACTCTGAATTCTCGAATTGGGAATAAAGGTGCAAAAACAATCAGCGCATTCAAGATCAGCCTTTATATTTATATAGCACTTCCACTATAGTTTGAATTTTGGTTTTGATGTCATTCGATCCGTCTGATCCTTGAACCCAAGATAAAAATGTTAAACTCGAATTGAGAATGACGGTGCAATAAATAATCAGGGAACTCAAAATCATTCTTCAAAATTATCTAGCACTTCCCCTATAGCTCGAATCTTGGTTTTGAAGTCATTCGATCCGTGTGAGCTTTGAACACAAGATAAAAATGTTAAATTTTGAATTCTCGAATTGGGAATGACGGTGCAAAAACAATCAGGGCATTCAAAATCAGCCTTCATATTTATATAGCACTTCCAGTATAGTTTGAATTTTGGTTTTGATGTCATTCGATCCGTCTGATCCTTGAACCCAAGATAAAAATGTTAAACTCGAATTGAGAATGACGGTGCAATAAATAATCAGGGAACTCAAAATCATTCTTCAAAATTATCTAGCACTTCCCCTATAGCTCGAATCTTGGTTTTGAAGTCATTCGATCCGTGTGAGCTTTGAACATAAGATAAAAGTGCTAAACTCTGAATTCTCGAATTGGGAATGAAGGTGCAAAAATTATCAAAACATTAAAAATAACTCTTCAAAATTATCGAGCACTTTTACTCGAGCCAGAATATCAATTTTGGTCTCATTCTATCAAGTTTAACCTCTAGGCTAACGATAATAATCTGATATTTTGAAAATTCAACTTAGCGATGACGATGCATAAGAACAATAAAAAAAATGCATAACACTTTGCCTAATCATGGAGCACTTCTATTCTAGATAGAATGAGTTTTGGTCTCATTTGATTCATATTAGCTTCCGAATCAGCAAAACAATAAAAACATTTTCAAAATGCGAATTAAGGGTGACGATACAAAGTGGATTTAAAATAACTTACACCCCTTTTACTTTTAGGAATAATAACAACGCACTTTTACTGTCAATCGGAAAATTAAACAATTACATCATTTATTAAACACCCCCAACAATTCTAGATAGAATAGTGTCTTAAGCGAAAGAAAATTACTTTCGTTAAAATGTTTAAAATCACACTTAAAACTAAACGGGAAATAATGTTAGCTACATAATAGTTATCAGGTGAATAAAAATGTCAGAATACAGAATTATATTGTTGATGTTAAAGGTTAGAAACTAAGTCGGGTTTGTTGAATTTATGGGATGCCATGTCAATAATAGTGGAATTATAGCCTCCAGAAACGGCTAAATATTTCAGATAGTTAATCTCACAATTCAGTGTTTGATAATCAGAACACAAATTTAGAGTACGGTAAACGTATGTATAAAAAGCAGAAGTTTTGGGTGAACAGGATAATTAGAATGAGCCTGGGGAGACATTGAAACAAAGAAAGGTTTATGGAAAAAGACGTTGATAATGTGGAACTATTTTTTCTAACAAGAAAATCAAGAACGAATATTTTACAATTAGATTTCTCTTCACAAGTAAAATGAATACAAAGGTCCATGGAATTAATTACACGAAGCAAATTAGAAAGATTGAGACTATTATCAACCAACACGAAAGCATCATATACATATCTAAACGAGACTCTGAAATCGTACAATAAAGATGTACAAATCCTACAAAATAAAGCATTAAGAAATGACATAAAATGAAAAACAAAAAATTTCCCATAGCAAAATATTCAGATTGCTTATAAAAAAAAACAACATTGGAAACGAAGATAATGCAAAAATTGCTTAAAATTATAATTTCTTTTACTTCAATATCTGAATAATGAAATTCATATAAACTTTTTTCCAAGCAATTAATTGCTTCTGCAGAAGGACATTAGTTCCTATTACAATAAATATGGTAACAGAGTTTACGGAAAATACATTATCATCTTCTGTTTACCGTAAACTTTTCTCTATTTCCATTCCTCCTCATGTTCGTTCTAATCCTCAGTTTTAGCAATAATATTCTGCTTTTTACACTTATGTTTACTGTACCTTGAATTTGCGTTCTGATTCTCAGACGCTTATAGGGAAATTGACTATCCGAAATAATTGGCTGTTTCTAGAGGCTATATCCTCAATATCACTGATACGTCATTACATAAATGCAACACGTCGAATTTAGTTTCTAACCTCGAACGTTTATATATAGAGGCTTGTCTACGTAATTCTATTGCTTTACCTTTCAAACATAGTTTAGATATAAGTTTCTTTATCGTTCAATTTTGTATGTGTCTTGAAACCTTTAAAAAATGATTTCCCTCCTCTTAAAGATAATTTTCCTGTTTGGAACCTTTGGGGTGTTTATCAGATTTCTTGAGAATGCAGTCTTAGATATATAGGTCAAATATAAAGATATCTTATATTTCGTATTAAGGAGCACGAGCCATGTTACTAAGAAATAGGTTTCGAAATCTACAATTGCTAAACATTCTTGCAACTGTAATCGCCTTAATAACTTTATTCGCCTTAATAATTTTGACGCTAAGATCGTTTTTAATCCTAATTCCATTTTAATTGCATTTCCTTGAAAGTTTTTTAATGGAATTTGACTTTTATGAACAACAAGCAACTTGAATCCCTTTTGTTGGACATTCACTCCCTTCTCTGATATTTAACCATTCATTTATTACGTCCCAGCTAGTGTGTCTTCTTCTTGGATTTTATCTCTATTTTCTTCTCTTGCAATTGACGACACGCTTTCCCTTCTACAACCACGTTTGCTGTTCTAGCAACAATCACCGATATTTCTCCTAAATGGAGGTTGTGATTCTTCTGTATCCTGATGAAGAGGGTTATGTCTTGCTTTCGATAAAGGTCCATGCTATTTGCTTTTATATTGTATACAGCAACCACCGACCTCAGTCGTCGTCTCAGAAATAAAATTACTGCTTCTTGTATATCCTGACGAAGGTTTTGTCTTGCAGCTTTTAAAAAAACTATTTCAATTTTAACCCCTCAAAAGTACTATTGATTCCATTTTAAATAACTGTTGTATCAGCATAAGTAGTTCTACCAATTGTCTATTGGTCATTCGATATTGTTAACTACTAAGCTAGGGAGCGGACATTATTATCTGTATTTCTATATTTGAAGTAAAATCTGTAAATCTTAATGTTCAATGGTGACAAGAAAAGAATCGTCTTTTTCTGGAATTTATCACATAATCTATTCCAACACACAATTAAAATAATTGCTTGTATACCAATTTTACCAATTTTTAATTAAGTTATAAAAAACTCTTTTATTACAATTTTTTCTTAAACATATACATGCGTTACTATGGATGTTGAAAAGTAGACACAGGACACCATATACACTGACTTCCAAAAGTTAAGTATGCAATTCAAATTTTCATTTTTCAAAAGCGTATTTGAATTTGAGGGGTTGAAAATCGCTGCGGATGCAGATGGCAGTTTACAAATATTGTATGTCACAGCCAATCACGATTGACTGTCCGGATATATGCTAATTAGGTAGTCGTGGAAGACGCCAGCATTCTGAAGGGTTTGAGGAGGTGCATGTAAATGCTTATACGAAGTGTTTATGAATTTTATAAGATTCCTTTTGTTTATTATCGTATTTCTATGGCTGAAAGAAAACGTATGACAGATAGTGAGCGCTGGCGTTCTGTCGGACGCATTGAAGCAGAACAGTCAATCAAAGATGTCGCTATTTTCCTTGGCGTTGATCATTCGATAATTTCTCGATTATGGAAACAATTCTAAACAAGTCAAACAGTTGTTCGGAGACCTGTGCCCGGTCGTCCAAGGGTTACTACCCCCTCTGATGATCGGTATATTGCTATAGTAGGCAAGCGGAATCGACGAGCGACCTCCACAACCGTTACATCCATAGTTGCAGCGGCACCTGGTAAGACAATATCTGCAAGCACGCTTCAGTGCGCGAAGGCTGCACGTGAACGGACTGTACGTCCGAGTACCAAGTTTTTGTGTTCCAATAACCTAGCAATCCAGGGGGTAAGATTAAAGTGGTGTCGTCAACATGTCAATTGGACTGTCTCAGATTGGTGCAACGTCCTGTTCACGGACGAGTCTGTGTGATAAGTGGAATCCCTCGAATCAGATTATAAGCGTGTAAGGGTCTGGAGAGACGCAATCAGGCCAAAAACATCATCGAACATCACGCATTCAGAGATGGCAGCGTCATGGTGTGGGCTGGAATTTCAATGGGATATCGCTCAGAGCTGCACATCTTTAAAAGCGGTTCTGTGATAACTGCGCGGTATCGTTACGAAGTTCTAGACCCAATTTCGAGACTCTACGCTCTCTACTCTAACAGTTGGTCCTAATCTCCTCCTTATGAACGATAATGCCCGTTTACATCGAGCTAATATCATTGACGAATACCTAGAAAGTGAGGGCATTTCTCGTATGGAGTGGCAGGCGTATTCCCTCGACCTTAATCCCATTGAAAACTATTGGGATGCCCTAGGGCGTGCTGCCTCTACCCATTTACTTCCTCCGACCAGTCCCAGAGAGTTGGAAACTGCCCTATTGGAGGAATGACCATTGCTCGCATCTGCGATAGTTGATTACCTCATTAAAAGCATGAAAAATCGTGGTAAAATTTGTGCGAAGGTCCGGGGTGGTCATATACCATATTAATGTAAGTTTTATTTGGTTCGTTTGCCTTTAAACATAATTTTGTTTATAACCCAAATGTGATGTCGTCACATAACTTACGAAAAGTAAATATTGTTTTCATCTTTGTACATAATGTTATGCTTTGTACATCTTGTTATGTTTAACGCATAAACACATTTTCTATCTTCATGTAAAATTTTGAGTTAATCAAAATTTTACTTTTCCATTTTTGTTGATTTCACCGTCCGTGCTTAACTTTTGCAAGCCAGTGTATATATTATCTTCATTTAATTGAAGGCTGATTTAACGATATGCAGATTTACAAGTAAAATTCACATATTTTCGTAACATACATGCATTATATAACATTGTATAAATCTAATGACCAATTTATATTTATATGCCTAGCAATTAAAGAATCGAATTAGTGTTAATGAATAGTAAATACATTAGTGGAATAGTTAGCTCCAATTCTTATCCTTTATAATTCATAAAATTTCTCATAAATACTTATTTTAATGATATTTTTTTTATAATTTTTATAAAATAAAAATGCATTTCTTGTATAAAATATTTGTAATAGGGATTTTACTCAAATGGAATTCATAATTTAAAAAAAATCGCATTTCAGTAAGAAATTAACCTATTCATAAAATATTTGGATTTTCTTTTGTATCTATATGAGCTATTACCTTAATAGTACCATGCAATTATTTTTGTTACAGTAATTACAAATACATATTTAAATTTTTTTATAGAATAATGAGGTATTTTTGCATCTATTTCACATTATGTAAAAAATATAACTGAAATGAATGAAACTCTTAATTAAGTTTAATTATTAACTCTTCTTAAATAAGATATCTTCGTAACCTTAAGAATATCATAAATAGAAATTATGTTCTGAAAATCATAGTAATTAATTAAATTACTATGTTCATTCTTAGAATAGCTGTATAAAAATTGTATTTTAGAACTCTAGAAGTAGATTGTTTCTGTTCTATGAATACCAAAATGTATATTCAACTAGTTATACAGAATAAATGTATATAGAGAGAGCTCTAAAATGTATATAGAGAAAGAGCTCTCTTATAGCGAACTCGGATGTGATGAAGCATGTTATTAATTTATTTTTAGCTATCTTGGATCTGCAATACTTTCATAACGTTAGATGTATCACTTTTAGCAAACAACACTCTTCATCGGATATTTCGAAGTTTTTCTGTGGGAGATGTAAAACAGTATAATTTTCAATGAATTTTTAGGAGTAGAAGAAAAGGAGGAATTTAGGAGTAAAAGGAGCAATAATTAGTTTGGTAAAAAATAATTCTTCTCCATATACGTTGATCCTAAACACTTTACTAAATACATCCGCCAATATGTCTAAACACTTGGTTATTTAGTTGCACATTTTTAGATGATCCATAATTTCCAGTACTGTGATTGAAGATAGTTCAAGGTGGAATAAGTTTTCAGAAAGCGGAGTTTTTTCCAGTAGATCTCACTTTTGACGAATACTCTGCAAGTGAGGATTGTGTCCAAACTGGAGCCCAAGAGACCGATAATGCCATTATTGCTACAGTTGCTGATATTACATCTGAAGAATTCGAATCGTAAGAAACCAACGTTGATTAAAAAAGAGGATATATATCAACAAATATTGCTGTCGAAAGTCTCCAGAATATGCATGACTATTTTGAAGCCCAAAACGTTAACTGTGGTGATAATTTAGATGCAATCAAGTGCAATTCAAATGTGTTGTAAATTCATATATTCAAAAGTTACGGATTTTTCAGCATAAATAAAAGGGCAACACATTTTAAACCTTATATAATGCTTTTGCATTTCACAATATGCAGACAGATGATTGTTTATCGTATAACCTAAATTATTCATCGATTATTGCTAATATCGGGAGAAACGATTACATTTTCTCTCCCTTGCGACTTCGCTATATGCAGGCTCTGTTATATCGATATACTATGTATGCATATTATTATACAAGCAGCATACCCGTTCTTCGGACGGAGTATATAATATAAAGAAACTTATAATTCGCAATCATGTGCCAATCCTGTTAAAATATTAAATTTATTGCTCCTAAAGAAAAGTTTAAGAATATATGTTCTCACTATGCAAAATTATCTTCACGGGCAGATCTGAAGAATAAAACATCCTGGCCCATTTTGTAAGCAAATTTACAAAAAAAAAAAAGGAATTGAATCAATATATGCAACCCCGTACTACTTATACTGTCGCAGATTAGAAAATATGCTAGCGTGTTAGTAGAAGATTACCCATATTACAATATAAGTCTCAAAAATATTTGCCAAAATAAAAGGGATGACGTAATAAATTGAAAATATTAATAATCCCAGTACTCTTTATACCAGAAGGTCGTAATTGATTCCCATATATGCCAATATATATCAAAATATATGCCAATATACCTGTACTATTTATATTCTCTAGATTAGAAGATATACCCGTGTATTTGTAGAAGATTACTCGTACAACGTACAATATATGAGTTTAAACAATTTTTGTCATAAAAAAACAATTGCATAATAACTTGAAAATATCAATAATCCCTGAATCAATAATCCCCGAAAATATCAATAAGAATAATGTTAAACCTGAAGACAGTAATTGATACTATCCAGTCAAAAATGCTACAAGAAAAATCAAATCGTTCTTTTCTAAAATATATTTTTATATCTATTTATTTATTATTCAAATCGAAAAAATAATTATTAAAATTAACAGACAGATTTAATTTAATTGCGTTTCTGAATAACATGATATAAGATAGAATCTTCTTCATAAACTGCGAAATTAAATAACCATTTTGATTTCTTTATACTTTTCATTGTTCAGTAAAAACTTGTTTTAAATAAACCATGGATATAGATTTCCCCTTTAAATCATGTTTCAAACAATTCATGTTTTCATAAAGTGACTAATTAGAGCAAAAAATCTCTCATCAAACTCAGAGATTAAATTCTAATTCACTTTTAAACGATTTTCAAGCTTTTCATTTGGGTAAACCACGAAGTTAGAGAGTAGAACTCCTAGGAAAAAGTTTCGTTTTTCATTAATATCTCGACAACCTCTGGATTTAGATACTCGAAACTTAGAGCAAGTGTATGGGGGACTATTTTTAGGCTACCTACAAAATTTCATCAAATTCGGTTCAGCCGTTCTCCCGTGATGACGGGACAAACAGACAGACAGACTGACAGACAGATTTTCAATTTTATATATATGGATTTGGAAATATGTTTTGTCATAAAAGCTTCAAGTGTATATTTAAATTATAATTCAGAGTAAAAAATATCTGCCAGAAGTTATTTCTAATTTCAAGTAAAATGTGTAGACCTAGAGGCACAGTAAGAGTTATTGAAAACTCCAGTTTTTATGAGAAATCAATTCACATATATCTAACCGTCCAAACGACACGACGAGAGAAGAGGTATTCACAACAAGAGGTATGTTCGGTGGAGAGAAAGTGTAGGGCACATCTCAGGATCTTCCTGCCTGGAAAGCTGGTGGATGTTGATAAAAGGCAATCAAGTAATGGAATAGTCTGATGTCTTTCAGGTAATATTTGAGTCATTTTAGGTAGGAAGTGGTAGGGAGCGAATTTTCCATCAAAGGGTGTGGAAGGCCTAGACCACACGCCCAACCCGAAAGCTTGTGGTAGCTAATTGTGTGGCCGGCCTTTAAAGGGTGTGTGTAATTTAAATATTTTAGTTGTACATAAGTTCAATGTTTCAACAGCAAGGAGCTGTACATAATTTTTCCCGTTAAAAAACATGTTTGGATTTTATATCCCAGTATGTGTGTTCTTTTCTTTGAACAGTGTAATTAATAGTTTTCTAAGAAGATTGTGTTGAGATACTTTGATGCATATGTTTTAATTCGTATAAAAGCAGACAAACTCTACAAAGTATACATTAAACAGTTAAGCTAATATCATAGATTTTGTAAATGTACCAGATGTGTTGTCCACTACCTTAAAGTATAATTATAATCGCTTCATTTCGTAAATTATGTGACAGATGATTAATTCGGGAAAGAACTAATAATACGCTTTTTGTAATGTTATTTCTTTCATCTGAAGTACTCAAATCACATGTAATTACTGACAATTATATTTAATAACTTTAGTTTTCTTTTATATCTTTCGAAACTGAAAATCTATTTTTTATCATCGAAACACGTGAATACATCGCAATTCTTATTAAATTTTAACATTTGTATTTGTTTTTTTATTTACCCATGAAGAGTATTTTTTTGCAGCGGACAACAGAGTACTTTAATAAATATCATAATGCCATCATTAAATTAGAAAAAAAACTAACTGCGGTTTCACGTATTATTTTAAAATCTCTAAAAAACGATTGAATGCAAAACATTATAAAGGAAATGGTAGAATTTTCAGGTAATAACTAAGAAATAAACTTACAAAAATTAGAAGATGAGAAATCAGAAATGAAATTAAACACATTTCTGATTTCTTTTTGCTTTCGCTAGGTTCATGCAGCCTTAAAAAAGTAACAAAATACTGTTAAATGTGTTTTTAGAAATGAAAGTAAGGTTTATTTTTTATGATCCAGTCATTTATATATTTAGATTCGATGTCATTCTAATAACCAAATTACATAAAATGTTAGCAATTCAGAAGTAATTTATAGGTCGTTTATTTACAAATACTATAAACCCTACATCAAAAAACTGGAATTGTCTAGAACTGGCAAATCTCCAAATTGTCTAAATCTCTCCACCGGTGTCTAAAATCTAAGGATGAAAAGTATTTTTGATGATTACCAAAAATACAAATGGATCAGCTTGTGTAAATTTGCCTACAGACGATTTCGATTAGAAAGTGGGTAAACATGCAAATTTTTAAATCGGCTGCACTGGTTTCACACAGTGGTACTCAAGGTGTAAATAACACAAGAAAGATCAATCATGCTTAAAGCATTGATAATGAAACACTTTCCAACAGCAATGCAATTTTATTTAAACATGTCTAAAATGCAATACATTCCTCGGTAATATTTTAAAACTTCTCACAATACTAAATTGATTTATTATATTTGAAAACTTAAACCTTCATCGAAAAAAATGAACTTCATTCAAATGACAGCATTGAAATATAAATTGCCTGGTTTAAACATCTCCAGAATGTGATATATTACTCGATAATAATTGTAGAATTATCATAATACCACGATAATTTATTATATTTAAAAACTTCATCGAAAACAACTGAAATTCATTCAAATGACGTCATAGAAAAAATAACACGCCTGGCTCTCTCTAAAAAAGCAGCATTTCATTAATAAATAATTTCCCATTCATGTCATTCATCACAATACTATAATAATTTATTTTATTTAAAAATTAAGACCATGGAGCTACAAGTAATTTAACTCTTTGCTTAAAACTTCATCGTAAAAAATCCTCCTTTTCTCGGTAAAGTCAATGAATATTTCTTTCATATCAGCTATGCAGACTCCATGAGCTAAATTCTTTTGCGTTAAAAAAATACAGCAATTTCTATAAAACTCATCCTACATATTTTGCTGTTTGCATTTTGCATAAGTGAAAAATAAGCTTCGTTGTAGAAATAATCAAATTTTGATGAGCATTTAAACTCATTTATATTGTGATTGCGTTGATTTAGTATGTAGATGCATAGAATTTAAACCAAAATTAAGTGGTTTTAGGACAGATACAACACTCAATATGAAATAAAAGAACTTTAAAAATCACGATTTTGAGACAAGATGGATGCCATATATCATTTTGAAGTGGACCACGCGATACTTTCATATCATGGTCACGTGATCGTTTTATATAAGAGGTGTTATTATTATTTTAATTTTTATTTAAAAAACTACTGAATATATTTCGCTGAATTTTTTTTATATATTTTATGGAACAATTTGAATATTATCTAAAAATTTCGAAGCAATTTGTGAATTTTAAATTTGCTTAAAAAATGTTTCTAAAATTAGGTCGCATAGGGCTCAATGTATTTCATTTTTTCAAGCCGGGTTCAATCCAAAAGTAATTGGGTGATATTATTTATTTATAATCCCATAGGTCCTACAGACCGTCTGAACAACATACTAAAATTTCATTTTGATTAAGTCATTTTACGGCAGTTATCGTGCTAACGGACAGACAGACAGACAGACAGAATGAATGAACAAAGTCATAAACACTTTTCAACTTTGTTGTAAAGTGTTAAAAAGTATTAATTGTTGTTTGATGAAGGCACATGGTCGTCAGAATGATCTCCAGATTTTGAAACGTAAAAAATAGAACACATATAACATATTCCAAAACATGTACTTCACTTTAAGAAGAACAATATTTGCAACTTTGTTTTGTTCTTTTTAAAGACGAGATCATCTAAATGCTTACCCTTGCGAACTATATACTTCTTAAGCCCTTGGGCACCTATAGGAGAAGTTTCAGGGTGAACAAACTCAATGATAAGACGTACAGAAAAGTATCCGCCGTTGTAACCGTTAACGTCCAGAACATAGCAAGTGTCACTCACACCCTCTCCTATGTTCGTTCATGTTGAAGTATCACCGTGAAATTCTGAGAGTGCTTCGGACCATGTATAAAGTTTCAAATTTGAATATTTTGTTATGATTTGAGGACAGCATCTAGATGATCTCACGTGGAAAGGAATTATAAGAAAACTTGAATAAGAGCTAAAACTAAATGATCTTGCCAGATAGTTTCAAATCTCACATGGCGTCGATTCCAGACACTGAGAAATATTTCAAACCGATGGAATATTTCTATGAACTCAGCTTCTAACTATCATAAGACATGAAGACATAATTTTAGTTATAACATCAAAACGTAATAGATGCACCACAGCATGTCAGTTTCGGAAACAGACAAGCGCATACATCTCGAAATGTGTGAAAATACGTCTGCAACAAGCTTCCCTATATCTCGAATTTATGTAGCCTGCGCCCCTTTGTCAGAAACTTATTGTAGAACATGTTTTCTGTTGTATTGCATCCATAAAAATTGGACAAGGTGCCAAAGATCTAATGTGCTCTTTACAAAGGAGAGTCGTTTCAGTCTTTGCTTGGATTTTAGACGTCAATTGATCCGGCGTGAAAGTTGTCTTGTTTGCCATCGCGAGAATATTTTTGAAAACGACATACAGTGTGTCTGGAAAATTCATGAACTGGCAAATGACTCGATAAGTATTGGGATTACTGTATATATATCATACATTTTAATGCAGGGGTACAGGCAACCCCAGTGGTGCTACACCATGAGACAGTTTTAGAAAGGCTGAATCCTATTTTAATTAGAGGGGAATACTTGGTTTAAAACGTTGAAAAATTAGTAAAATATACTTATCCCTTTCTCAGCAGAAATAGAAAAAAAAATTCTCTATAAAACCAGTATACAATGTCACTACCCCTCCCCCATAAAAAATCGAACATTTAGACAATACAGTTGAGGAAAAGTGATTATATTGTACCAAAATACAAAATGTTCACCTTCTGCAAAAAATGAAACGAAATAAGAAAACGCAATGTTGCTTGAAATTTCTCTCCAATAGAAAAACCCTTATATATTACTGGTGTGCATTGCACTTATTGGTGTGCATTGTGCAGCGAAGACTTCTCAAAAACTTAACTTAATTTTTTGAAATTAGGATATTTAGGGTCACCTAATGTTTTCAAGCCGATTGTGTTGGTAAAGGGTTTTGCAATTATTTTTTTTTCTTGAATGTATTAATATTGTGAGTTATAAAATTTATCATTACAAGAATTCTTCAGTACTTATCAAGTTTCATATCCAAGTTTCAGTATTTATCATAAATGTTGAGTTCTCACATTTAAAACAATTGCTCATTAAGAGAGCGGAACACTTTAAAGATTTTTTTAATATTTTATATTAACAAAAATACCTTAAAAGTTCTACAAACATTTTGAAATTCTCAAATGATTGTGATGGCTCATTAGCATATAACCACTAGAATTTTGAAGAATTAATATATATTTATAAATTTATTTATAAATTTATATATTAATATAAACTTTAAGTATGGTTTCAATCAAAATCAATCCTTATAAACATAATGCTATTTATAAAATATAATACTGAGTCTCCTTTGTTAATTCTTTTTTGATCTGACAGCTCAGTGAATGTATAAAAGGAAAACAATCTGTAAACTTTTGAAATATTAGTTAAACGTAAATATAATTTAAAAATATTTTTTTAAATAAGCAAACTATTTCTGAAAAGGCATAAAAGGTATAGAGTAAAAATTACATTACGAAGATATATAAAAGAAAAGTGGGAATAAAATAAACTTTACAAAAAATATTATTCAGAAATTACAGACATGAATGAATAATTGTCGTTGTTAAGAGAGGTCTATTGAGAGAAAATAATAAGAAAATATATTTTTTCTCAAAGACAAAAATAAGTACTTGAATATTTGCGATTACTTTTAAAATGTATTTAATGGATTCAAAATTTAAATTTATTTCTATTCACATTTAATTTTTATGTGTGTTTTTATTGTAGTTAAAATATTCATCTTACAAAAATAATACATTCTTTACAATAATTATTTAAAAATTCAGTTTAATCCTAAAAGGCATATTCAACTATTTTGTGCAAGAACATGGTATTTCATTCTATTTATAGTGTGTTTCTAAAAGACTGCATAACTAAATATATCTTGAGCTATTTCTTCAAGGATGTATTGTAAGCTATGGTCGAAGGTCATAGTTTCAACTTAGGAAATGGTTCAAAAAGTATATACTTTCAGATTTAAACATTTTTGTTTAAGTGACACATTTTAGTAAAATGTAGAAAAAAAAAAAAAACTTTTTGGCCTCTACGAAAGAAGTTTCAATTAGAAAATTATTCCATATTCATTTAAAGATCTTTTGGAAAAAAAATTATTTTCTCTAATATATAAAATTGACCATGAAAAATCCATTAAAGTTATAGGACATAAATTTAAAAAAGCCATAGGAACTATTCTCACGATTAAAGGAAATGTCAGAAACATATTTCTGGGATTGTAAAAAATTGAATTTCTTTAATTAAAATTTTCATTCGAAAATTTATGTGGGTAACTATATTTAGAAAAAGTTTTCAACTATCCCCAAATTCAATACATAAATCAGCTGTTTACAAAACGTCAACTGGATGATTATTAAAAAGATAAATGAAAAGACTATATGAAATCTTAGGGGATTGTAATGACGATTTGGTTCACCAGAATTAAAAAACAACTACTTTCGCTCAAGGTAAAAGAAGGAACGCGTGGATATTGTGGCTGTGTGATTTGGTGTATAAGTATGAGAATAATGGTAAATATGATTTTACTGATTCAGAATACTAGAAATAATGCATGAGTTCTTCCTTCTTATTGCTCTTTAGGATTATAACAGGAATAGGTAGATATCCTTTGCTTAACTCCTTTGAGATTCAAGGTCTATTCTTTCCAGATACATGCATTGGAGAAGTGCTACGGGAATTGCTGCCATTCCGGGAGTGTGCCACGGCCCAGCAACATGCTGAAAATAGGGATTTAAGGGGTCACAATCCCCCTTTAAGCCTTTTTAGCATATTGCCCGTAGCATGGTGCCCAATGGCTATTTCCTCAACCGTTAGTCACAGAGATATACTTCCAATTGCAAAAATATTTTAAATTTTAAAATGTATTATCTTAGAAAGAGTTTAAACCATTAAATGCATTTCTGAAAAAAAAATACGAAATATAAATTTTATACGGTCCCCCGGTCCTACCAATTATATTTAGAAAAATCATCCTCATACAATTTCATGCGAAATAAAAAAAATCTTCCATTTACGGCCAAAATTCACCGAGTTATGAAGCATTAAACTTTATGACATAAGTCGCTTTTTCGCGCATAAAAATGTCCCATTTCAGACAGCCAACCAATCAGGGACCGTATTGACCATTTCTCAGTACAAAAAGTGCTCAAATTTAAACAACTGTAAGTCGGTAAAAATTTTAGTCGTAAAAGGAGGATTTTTTTATTTTGCATAAAACTGCATGAGGATGATTTTCTAAACTATAATTGGTAGCCCCGGGGGACTGTATAAAAATTTATATTTTGTATTTCTTTCAGAAGTGCATTTATTGATTTAAACTGTTTCTAAGGTAATATACTTTAAAACATTTTTGCAATTGGAAGTATATCTCTGTGATTAACGGTTGAGGAAATAGACATTGGACACCGATAGCACTGACCACTATATATATATATGGCCAGAAATTTTATTGATGGAAGGATACAGATGAATGATATACATGATCACAAAAACAGCGCAGCAGAACACGTACAGAGGGAGTTGTGATACACAGTCTGGTCATTCTCAATAGCGCGTCGCACCACCTCGTACTGCGATACAAGCCGCAATATGGTCCAGCATGGTGTCAAACAGACGCCTGATGTTGTCCTGCAGCAGACGAGTCCACACCTGTTGGACGTTACGTTCCAAATCGCGATGATTGCGGAATTAGGCAGCTTGCATTTCAACTGGTCCCACACATGCTTGATAGCGGACAGATCTGGGGAGCGGGCAAGGCATGGACGTGTCTGGACATGACTCAGGCAGGTTTGGGCGACCCGAGCATTATCCTGCTAGAATTGTGCACGTGGAATCCCAAAAACGAATGGGAGCACATACGACTGTAGAATCTCATTCACGTACCGCTGGACCGTCAATGTTCCAGGTACCACTAATATAGCGAATCGGTTGTCATAGGCTATGGATCCCTGGCCCATGATACCTGCAAAGAAGCTGGTGTGGCGCTCGATTACGGGATTGTGATTGTGGCGTTGTGCAGGGGACCTACACAACCGAACACGCTGATCATCGGCTCTCAAAACGAAGCGGCACTCATTGCTAAAACCCACTCATCGCCAATCTGTGGCGTTCCACGTTGCTCTGGCCTGACACCACTGCAATCGGAGCCGGCGATGTTCCCGTGTTAACGGCAGCACACGTATGAGACACTAGGATCGCAGATTTGCTTCCTTCAGGCGAATAGATATGGTTCGTGGACAAATAGGAGCCGCTACGTGTGCCTGCACCTCTCATTCGCTCCCCGTGGGCTCTATACGTGCCTGCCGCACGATCATTCGATCCTGTCTACTCGTGGTATGCCTGGTCTGTTCCAGAGCCGGTACTCCGTGTATGGGAGGCGTTCCGTGACCAGTGCTCTCAACACCGTCGAACGGTATAGTCCGAACGATCCACATGGCGTGCTATCCGGCGCACTGACCACACTGCAGTTTTCAACCCGATGGTCAGGCCACCCTCGAAGTCCGTCAATTGCGTATATCGACTTTTCTGACACCTACCCACCATTCGTTTCACTCCGTACACGTACTTGGGTCGGCCGAAGCTTCTAGCATTGATGGAGCGTCGATTACAGGCCAGTTTATAAGACAGCTGGCTCATGCTTGCAGCGCCACTCACGGGTGTACGGCCATGTGCAATCACACCAGACTGAGATCATTTGCATACCAGACCACCCTCTAACTATTTACATAATTTAGCGATTGTACCAAGTTTTCTTCTTGGTACGCAACTTTTATTGTCCGTGAGTGTATATACATTATCATATATATATATATATATATATATATATATATATATATATATATATATATATATATATTTGAAATGTAATAATAAGAATTATGTAAAAATAAAAAAATACAATTCAAGTAATATTAACATCACCATAGAAGCAAATTCAAAGCCATAATGCCGATAAGAGAAAAGAACAGCACCATCCCAAATTCGATGATTAATTAGAATTAAATTAATCGTCAGGTCTGAGTATTTAATTCCAATTAACCCAAACAAATGCCTGTTTCAGATTAAGCAATAGTACATTACTATAAATACTTAAACTCAGACTACAGGCAACAAAAAATGAAAAAAGGATACATTAAGAAAATTGTATTACCATGCGGCATGAACCATTCTTCTACCACGTGTATACACGATCAACCTCAACAGCTTAATCTAGAAGCACCGGAATGAACAAGTCGAAATTCTACCAGGGAGGCAGTACGAACGTTCACGGAGTTACTCCCAAACCCGTCCAGTGAGTCTAAGCTGGAGACTGGACAAGCAATTCAGAATACAACTTCCCAAATATGCAAACATGAATATGAATATGAATCAAAGATGAAAATTCCTACTAAACAAGTAATTCATATGAAAAATGGATAACCGAGAATGCCACTATACACCATTATAAGGGCGCTCAAAACGTAGTTTCAATACTGACAAAAATTACAGTTTTTTGCGAAAATAAAATTCAAAACATTAATGTTAATGCATCTTATTTTCCTATTTTTTGATTTTTCTAATGTTTTTGACTTAGTTTATTATTTTTCATTTTTATTTATATAATTAATAATTATATATAATATATATATATATATATATACACATACATATATATATATATATATATATATATATACACATATACACATATATGCACATATATATATATATATATATATATATATTTTTTTTCCCTACTGTATGTTAGTCACTATAATTGGGAATGTTTTCTAGGATGTTATCGAGTGAAATTTGATACACTGAGTTGATAATTTTAATAACAAACTTGGGGGGATATGCATTATTAGTCGCTGTACTCAATAATTCCATAAAGTGCGCTAATTTATAATATTCATCACAAATTTTATTGATTCTAAGAGCCTGGTTTATTATAATATTTCTAAATACAGATATATGCAGACAAGAGTCAAAATGTTGAATTTTTGATGTATTAAATTTAAAATCCTGTCTTTTATCATACAAGTTTATAACCATATTACAATTTTGTAAATTTAAATTTAAATCTAAAAAGTTTGCAACATTTGTGTCATTATTACTTGCATTTAATTGTAAATTTCTTGGATAAAAGTTTAATACTATAGGGATATTATTATTTGGGGATACACATAAAATGTCATCTATATATCTAAACATGTGCATATTATGCAAGCTTGGATTAATGTTTTTTTCATAGAAGAATAAATACAGATTAGCTAACAATGATGAGGCACACCCCCCTTGTGGGATACCAACCTGTTGTTTAAAAATAGTACCACCATGTTGAATATAATTCTCATAAAGAGTGAAGTTAAGTAATTTTTTAAAAAGAAAATTTGAATATTTTAGGTTGATATTATATTTTTCAAAAATTCCTAAAATAATTCTATACAGATCATCTATATTAATATTATTAAACAAATCTTTGAAATCAAAGGTATAAATACTACGAATATTAGTAAGAGTTTTCAATTTCTTAACTACTTCAAAACTGTTTTTTACAATATGACAATTTTTTGAGATTTCATCTGACGAGGATACTTCATGTAATATCTTTAATAATAATTTTCCAGCATTAGTAATGTAAGAATTATGCCCACTGGTAATGGTTCGAAAAGCAACAGGGGATTTATGAAACTTGGGTACTAAAACAATATATGGAATGTTATTACAACTATTTTTTAGATGGATTTGCTTATATTTGGCTGATATTCTATTGTATAAGATTTTAAGGTTAGTTTTATGTAAATTATAGATTTGATTATTAAGTAAGTGTGACTGAAGGGTATTTTTATAGTAATATTTACATATAATTGAGTAGTTTCCACATGCTTTATCGACATATGTAATGACAAAATCATTTTGTATTTCTTTAATATCATTTTTAATTGAATTAAGTTTATATGAATTATTAATTTTCTGATTATATATATAATGATTTAAGTATTGCTCTATTAAGACTCTCCAGGGTTTAAAGGCTTCTACAGGGATTTGATATTTATAACTGATTTTATAGATAAATTTATTTAAGTCAAGAAATAAACCTTTACAAATTAATTTATGTTTAAATTTAGTAGGTAGACGGTACTTAGTACCCAGTAACATCAGTGATCTTAGTGCATCATAATTAATAATATTTAGATTTCCCGTTATAGCATGCCCATGGTGTTTATCTACGAAGTCTTTGTATTTTTCTAAATGACAGTGGCAATATGACTCTTTATCCAATTCATAGTTTTGATTAATATCTACTGATTTGGCAATTTGATTATAGTTGGAAATATAACGTCCTAGCGGTTTATCATATTTATAAGCAATTTTAGGATTTACATGTTTGACTGGAAAGTAATTGGAAACCGATTTTAAAAAATTATTTATCTTCAGATTATTTAAGACAGAATTAGTAAAATTCAAGGTACAATATTCGTTTATTTTAGTATTTTGTTTTGATTCGTCATTAAAGTTTACGTCTGTGACATATAAATAACCATTAAGATTTTTACTTCTGGTAATGAGCAAATCATAGAATAAATGTTTAAAATGAACGTTATCAAATGCAGTACTTAGAAAAAGGTTATATACCATATTTAATTGCTGTTTTTTAATTGCGAAAATCCAGTTTTTACATTGTTTCCAATCAAAAGTAATTTTAAAATTTGCATGTTGCTGAAGGATGGCATTTTTTAGTTCAGATAATGATGGCAATTTTTTATTATATTTACTTGCTCTTTTAGTTCTTTTTGATTTACTTTTATGATTGTTGAAGGAATTATAAATATTATGGTCTTCATTAGGAGAATTAAAGGACTTTTTAACTATATTATGATTATTAAATATTTGATTGAGTCCATATGGAAAAATAGTTTTATGTGCACAGATGAATTCATTTTCAAGAAACAATCTGTCATAGTAATTTTTTTGAATACACAGAATACTAATTTCAATGTTGTCGAACCCATGTTTAGAAAAATGTTCGTATTCAAATTTTGATTCATTAAAGGAAGTTGCATTATTTGAAAAAAATTTTATGTGATTCCTGTGTACGTTAATTCGGAGATGCAGAGGGTTGCTGGTTTGACCTATATATGACATATTACATTTTTACATACAATTTGGTAGATACAATTATATGTTTTACAGAAGACAAGATTATTGTTACAATTGATCTGATTACTATTAGCAAACGGACAAGTTTTACATCTATTAGATTTACAAGATTTAAATTTAAGTGTGTTATTTAGTGATGTATGGCTGTACGATTGAAAGTTATATGAAGTGAACAAGGAATACTGGCTGGAAGTACCGAATGAAGATGGAATAGTCATAGAGGATAAAGGATATTGTTGGTAGCTGGATAACGATCTAGGAGAACCCCAACAAGTTCTCGAATACCGAGCTTGGATGTTAGAGAGCATCCAGTTGCCAGTCGCTAATTTTTTATAATAAGACATCATGTAATAGGGAAAAATTGTAACCTTTATTTCCCCAAAATAAAGGCACTTGCATTAAAAAAAGTGACTCTTTATCTAAGAATGCACCTTAATTCAATTACAAAGGTGGAGACACAATTAGAACATATGAAAGGTACCATTATTTTTCAAAATAATGGATCATCTAAAACACTTTGAAAATATATAAACTAATGTGTAGACACATTAAAACCTGGATTAAATAAATGCTTAGGAATAAGCAAAACTAGGATAGATAGTGGAAAAATATACATATACACATTGACTATTCCAGAATAAATTGAGTCAAATTAACATCCATCAATACAACATGAAACACAATTTTTACTTCAGAACTAATATAATCTAAGAATAATATAGGAATAATACAACCATTGCTGTAAATACAGGATTCAAATTCTTCCAATAAATATACATTTATTTAATGGTTCAACAAATCAGAGATTCAACGTATGAAAGGCTACGTACGATCACAAAAAACAATAAGATATTCAATATATGAAAAACTAAGATCGATCACAAAAACAATGGCTAAGAATAGAGTTATTACCTAGGAATACAATTACAAGACATTTTAAAGTGATAAGATTAGGGATAATGAGATAAAAATAAAGTTAAAATTTGACACCAATTCAGCGCAAATGCAGCTAACTTTAGTCTAATTCAGTTCTAACTAATTAAAAATGAATATTACCACAGAAACTCGTAAACAACTAGACAGAAAATAAGAAACCAATATAAAATACGCGCATAATGCAGCAGACAAGTATATGGGTAAATATTTGAAATGTAATAATAAGAATTATGTAAAAATAAAAAAATACAATTCAAGTAATATTAACATCACCATAGAAGCAAATTCAAAGCCATAATGCCGATAAGAGAAAAGAACAGCACCATCCCAAATTCGATGATTAATTAGAATTAAATTAATCGTCAGGTCTGAGTATTTAATTCCAATTAACCCAAACAAATGCCTGTTTCAGATTAAGCAATAGTACATTACTATAAATACTTAAACTCAGACTACAGGCAACAAAAAATGAAAAAAGGATACATTAAGAAAATTGTATTACTATGCGGCATGAACCATTCTTCTACCACGTGTATACACGATCAACCTCAACAGCTTAATCTAGAAGCACCGGAATGAACAAGTCGAAATTCTACCAGCTAGGCAGTACGAACGTTCACGGAGTTACTCCCAAACCCGTCCAGTGAGTCTAAGCTGGAGACTGGACAAGCAATTCAGAATACAACTTCCCAAATATGCAAACATGAATATGAATATGAATCAAAGATGAAAATTCCTACTAAACAAGTAATTCATATGAAAAATGGATAATCGAGAATGCCACTATACACCATTATAAGGGCGCTCAAAACGTAGTTTCAATACTGACAAAAATTACATTTTTTTGCGAAAATAAAATTCAAAACATTAATGTTAATGCATCTTATTTTCCTATTTTTTGATTTTTCTAATGTTTTTGACTTAGTTTATTATTTTTCATTTTTATTTATATAATTAATAATTATATATAATATATATATATATATATATACACATACATATATATATATATATATATATATATATATATATACACATATACACATATATACACATATATATATATATATATATATATATATATATATATTTTTTTTTTTTTTTTTTCCCTACTGTATGTTAGTCACTATAATTGGGAATGTTTTCTAGGATGTTATCGAGTGAAATTTGATACACTGAGTTGATAATTTTAATAACAAACTTGGGGGGATATGCATTATTAGACGCTGTACTCAATAATTCCATAAAGTGCGCTAATTTATAATCTTCATCACAAATTTTATTGATTCTAAGAGCCTGCAATATATATATATATATATATATATATATGCAATATATATATATATATATATATATATATATATATATATATATTGCTTTTCATAAGTAGTACATTAAATCCAATTTTAAATTAAAAGATCGCACTTTGTTGAAATATAACATACGACACTAAGACACCATTTTGCACAATTTGGTATATTTTTAATCGAACAAAGGACTCCGACAAGCGTCGCCACGTTTGACAGTCTTGTGCCTGAGAAGTTACGACCCATAAATTAATGTCGTTAAAATAGCGAGGGTGACTTGGACGTAAAAATTACTTTCGGCCAAGACTTGCATAATTTTCATTGCTCCAGAAAAACTAGCCAAGAGGCACGCCAACTTTATGCAAAATGTATTAGCCAATGGAAGTCGGTGAAAGCGTGTTGACCCAAAGCAAAAAAAGTTTATTTTGCCTAACAAAAATAAATGAAGACATAGAGCAGGAGATCCTTGATCAGATGGACTTGAGATGTGGTTCAGTGCTGCAGAAATAAAACGAAAATAATTTCATAAGTACCAAAATGAAGTGCAGTCCTATTGCAGTAATGAGATGGAATTACGGCGCAGTCCTGCTGAGACAAAAAATAAGACGAGGTGTAGAACAAAAAAATAAGGTTAAGCACGTTTAACTGCAGTAACTATTAATTGCAGTGACGAAACATGCCAGATCAACGATACAGAAGGTATGTTCTAATTTCATTTTAAGAAGGTCGAGTCCTTGTTCTTTTGAGTATTTTCGATTAAAATAAAGGTCTCACACTGAGCCTTCCCCTCTTAGGGCACTTTTTGGAAGAGTAATTATTTAGGAAGCTATTTCCATAAGTTTATTCCTGATCGTAATTGTATGTTGATTAAATATTATTTTTTAATGTTAAGATTCGTTATTTCCTGAGTAATGTATTTGTTTTAGATATGGTAAGTGGGTTCGCACTTGACAAATTTGGTGTGTTATTGCGACACAAAGATTATTGTTTTTTATGCGATGTCCTTTATAAAACACTACTTATATGCCACATGTTTTGTGTAATGACTTAAAATAGAAAACGCAAATTGAGGCATAAATAAAATACCAACAAATAATTTGGAAGCTGTCTTGTTCACTGAGTGATATTCATAGGATCCAGAGAGTAGGCTACTGACATCCTTACTGCTGGTCACCTTGGCCTCCATAACGCAACTGTGACTACACGTCACTAACACTATGAACAATTCGAAATATGAATTTATATAGCACAAAACATTAACTTTATAATTTCTGATTAAAGACTAATAAAGTTCAATGTTAATCAATAATAAGTATAAAAAACCACACTTACCTTACAGAAGAATCGATTAAAAATACTTTATTAAATGTAAAACTGACCCTAAACAAACATAACCTCAGACAAACTGACATATCTCATTTCCAATACGTGACAAAAAAAAAATTAAAGATAAAGAAATAGTACATGTCCTCTCTACCCGCCATGACCACTTTACCCATCCCATCCGTATATTCCTTGAAACATGCTCAAACGACTTCACATTGTTTTGTGTTGCTTTGCTAATTCCTAAATTCCTACGTAAACAAATCATTAACCAAATCTATGGCAACATATATCTCCGACCAAGTTTATTTTGCTTTGTCTTTTATTTTTATTTTGTGTCCATTTATTTAGTGATTAGTTACTGTTCCAAGTTTATTTCGCTTTTTTCACAGTAGCGCTACTACTATTATAACTTATCCTTGATTAAGCTTTCATTTTTCGTCAAACTCCCGGTTTGTCCGTACTAAAGAATGAAACCCAAAAGTATTCGAAAATATCATATGCTTTTATCATTTAAATAGCCCAACGTCGTGATATATTAATTTATTATTATTGCACAGTCATTTTCTGTGAGCTTATATTTTAATTGTTTAATGCAGCATAAAGATTGATTCAATATTATTACTTTTCCTATATACATAGTAGTATAATGTGTAGGGAAATTATTGTGACGGTATCGAAAATTCGAATTCGACGGAAAAGCACGTTTGAAGCATTCCTGCACTCAAATCGAACGTTTTGAGTTGATGTCTTTATGTATGGGTATGTGTGTGTGTGGGGGGGGGGCGTGGGTATGGCCGTGTGGACTGTAGAAATGACATCTCATGAACAAATGCATCTCTTCAAATAAAATTTGGCACAGAAATTACAATCCGTGAATACTGGAAGCTCAAAACATATATATGTAATTGTAATTTATAGTTTTATTAATATAGTTATCTTCTCACTTATTAATATGTTAACATTCTCTGGAGTCTTATCTAGTAGTCAATTGAATACTTTTGTTTGTATTGGATGCTTTACTATATCTCTTTAAATTTTCTGCATCAATTAATATATTTAACTTATTAATTTCATCTTATTTATATGCTGCAACTAGCGCAAAAATAATTCGTTTCTAGATTTCTAAACTGATATCATTCTTAACAGATTATTTGAGAGCACAGGTTTTTAAAAATAAAATGCCACTGTCTTGAAATTTCAGGTAGAATATACGAGGCTACAATGGCAATGATCACAGACATGAACAGGGACGCCATTTTCGGAATTTCTTGTAGGAGGGCATTCATTTAGAGGGTAAACGTTGATGGCTTATTGTTCTAACGATAAAAATATGATTCGGTACGAAAAATTATATAAGAAATATGAAAACTTAGATATTCTTGGCCGGGCAACCAAATCACACAATCCCTACCCCTTAAATGGTATCTCTGTTTGCCAATAAAAACTTTCATGAATCTACGATATAAGCATTGCATACACTAGCATCTGCAGACAGGTTTTGTGCTATTCAGTACGAAATAGCCATAACTGAAATTAGAGCTGTATTATGTGCTGATATTTTCTAATCCTCCTTGGTGATTAACTAAATGAATAATACCCCTCTATCGACTAAAAATTTCAATACCATTGAACCATATAAATATTAGTCAATTTTAAGCAAATAGGCAGAATAAAAGAAGACAACGTATTTTCTCTGTCCTTCCCGGCCGTCCAACTAGTTACTCTAAGTCCTCTGGACGAGTCGGACGGTCTGGGTCTTCAACGTATTTTCTCTTTAAAACCATCGTATTAATGTAATATGTATTTTGTAATATAACTGTAACAAAATAAAAAAGACATTGTCTTCAAATTATACGAAATTAAAATTTCATATATATTTTTTTGCTTTGTTTTTGACAAAAGATTTCTTTTCATGTGCAAATAATTTTATAATGTATCTCTACGTTTTATTATTTGTTTTTCTTAACTGCACAATTTTTTCGCCAAACTTCATTTTTATATTGCAGTTTCTAATGTTTTAGTAGCACTATTTTTATATGTTCAAACGTCTTTAGGCAAAACTCTAATACTTAAAATTATAGCAATATATTTTATAAAATTCTCCCCAAAAAATAATATTTATTATATTTAAATCCATTATAGATCAAAAAATTGTAAACGATGTAGATTTTAATAAAAGATGAAAAACTACGAGAAGCGTATAATGCCATTCGTGTTCCGATTATAGCATTTTTACTTTTTAAAATATGTATAAAAACGGAAAATCTGGCATATTTTTATTTCTACCAGATTTAAAATTCACCTTAGTGTAAGAACTATAATTTATATTATACTACTTTTTCCACATATTAGCTCTGAATTATTATTTTAAACAAGAAAGATCAATCATGCATAAAGCATTGATTATGAAACACTTTCCAACTTCAATGCAATTTTATACAAACATCTCTAAAATGCAATGCATTCCTTGGCAATAATTTTAAAATTATCACAATACTACATTAATTATTTGAAAACTTCATCGAACAAAATGAACTTCATTCAAATGACGGCATTGAAATATAAATTGCCTGGTTTAAACATCTCTAAAATGCGATACAGTCCTCGGTAATATTTTTAAAATTATCATAACACTACAATAATTTATTATATTTGAAGACTTCATCGAAAACAAATGAACTTTATGCAAATGACGTCATCAAAATATAAATCGCCTCTATATAAAAGCAGCATTTCATTCATAAACATTTTTCCAATCGTTTCATTCATCACAATACTATAATAATTTATTGTATTTAAAAATTTGAAAAATTGTTATCTACCATATTTATTTTAAAATGTGAAACATTTATCATACATAAAATAATTATACTCTTGGAAAGATATTTATTATATAATGCACCTCTTTTTTTCTTTCTGGAGGATATAACGAGAGTCAGAATTTAATTGAATTTGTTTTTCTCCCTATATTAAATATTTTTCTTTTAGAAAACTACCCAACATAGTATTGTACTGAAATTTTTTTTATATATTTTATGGAATAATTTGAATATTTCCTAAAATTTTCGAAGCAATTTGTGAATTTTAAATTCGCTTAAAAAATGTTTGAAACATCAGGTCCCATAGGGTTCAATGTATTTCATTTTTTCAACCCGGGTTCAATAAAAAACTAATAGGATAATATTATTCATCTATATTCTCATTTAGTATGTTTTTCAGATGGTCTCACAGACCGTCTAAAAAGCATACTAAAATTTCATTTTGATAAAGCTATTTTTACGGCAGTTATCGTGCTAACGGACAGACAGACAGACAGAATGAACAAAGTCATAAACACTTTAAACTATGTTGTAATGTGTTAAAAATGCAATACAAAGACATCTTAAAAGTTCAAGTTATTTTATGGAGAAGTTCAATTTTACGTACACCAAGAATTTAATAAAAATATACGAATGAATCAAAAAGGTGATAAAATCTTATACTGGCCAAGGAATAAATTATATAGAATACATGGCTCAACTTTTTTTTGTAATAACGTATATGTTTCAGTTTTCTCTGAGGATAATGCATCAATCGATATCACTAAAAACTAATATCGATTTTATCGATATAATGTAAATATGTGAACAGTGATTTTTGATTTATAAATTCTTGCAGATCAAATTAATAACAAAAGATTTATCAACACCGTTGATGTTCAGTTTTATTGTCGATTCCTACTAGATAGTCAATGTTCTACAACTTTATAATTGTTTTTTTTTTAACTTAGTTACTGCCAAGTTCACAAAGCTAAGTTTCAATCACTTTTATTTGATCAAGCATAGTCACTTTAATACACTCTGTTGCAAAAAAAATGTATGCACCCAAAAACAATTGATCTACCGCAAAAAAAACTTAGCATGTATGTATTGTTTCAGAAAATATGCAAATGGTTAGAATTTAGGAGCAAATCACATTTTTTAATAAAATGATGCCATCAGGAAGACGACATTTTAGTAAGTGGTAAACCATCACCTGGTAGCTAGACAAGCCGATATGTAGTGCTACTTAGAGTCAATTAAGTTACTAATGTCCCTCAGCGGAAGTTTCTGCTACAAATATTGCTACTGGCCAGCTAAATGAATGGTATTATGTGAAAGTTGCAATTACCGTCCCAGACGTGTTCTATTGCTGATAGGTCTGAGGATTTGGATGCCACTGGGAGGGTATTAATTCTCAAATACATTGTTTTAGAATGTCTTACAGCATGTTGTCAATCGTTGTCTTATTGGTAAATGGAACCTGAGCTTCTTCAGTGAATAAACAGAACATACGGCTGTAGAGCGAGCCACCAGATTAGTTCTAGCACAACTAGAGGATGGTCGCGTGCCGCTCGACAACAAAAGCGGGATCAGAACGCTGGCTAGTCCTCCTCCACATACGTATGCGCCGAACATGATTACTGAAAGAGAAACAAAAATGTCGCTAAAGAGAACATGCATGCGATCGGACGCTATCGAGGCATAGCGAGGTCTGAGTCAACCCAGACAGCTATTTCAATGTTGAGAGGTCAGAGGTAGCCGCCTAAAGAGATATCGACACCTAATCCCACCTCCTGCCAGTCGTCTCCGAATGGTACCCCTAGATACAGGATGCATGGAGGATAACAAATGAATTTGAATGCCTCATAGCGACACCATTGGTGTAGACATACCTCTCCTCATGACAGCACGATTCTCTCGAGTAGTTATCTGTATATATGTGTGTTGAGCCTCTGCGATAGTTACATGTGCCGTCTCTGATCCACTGAAGCGAACACCGAGGAACTGCAATAGGAAGCCGGCCAAGATGGGGGCTGATACGGCTGTTGGATCAACTAGTTTCCCTAAGGCCTATGATGCAATCCCTCTCTAAATCTCACAAGTGATCGCATTGCCGTCGAGTACGTCCCAGACACATCTTTGTACACAACTTGCAATATCAAAACCAGTTCCAACTGCCCGTGAATGAGAACAGAGGTCATTTTAAGTTTTGCACAATACGTTTTCTCATTCTAGTTGCATGAGCCCTATAACATCATTGGCGCTGGCAGTTTGATAATTTACATAATTTTTAAAGCAATATTTGCATGCCGAATTTCACGGCTATAGCTCAATTTTATGGGTGTATATGTTTTTTGCAACGGAGTGTATATGTAAATCTAACGTGCACATTTATGAACCTTTCTTTACAAAGTTATTGGGTTAATGACTTTCCTAGAAGCCTTATATAAAAAAGTGTCAATCTTCTCATTGCAAAAACACCAATGCTTTGACTGCATCGATGGTAATGTCCCAGATTCAGACTTTCCCAGCGCATGACTTTATACACTTTAATGGATTCTAAACGGAAAAATTACCTAATAATTCATTTTACGGAATGCCATTTATTTTATTCAAAGCACATAAAGAATATAATTATAGACAATCTATTTATAAGAAGAAATATCCTCAATTTCCATCTGCAATATTTTCCCTCTCAATTACGTTTTTCTCCCCTTCTCGCATGGTTTGCACTTATCATTTTATGTTCATACTTTTTGTCAGCCATTATGAAGAGCGGATGATCTTTTTTTACAGATTACTACATTTAATTAAACCTTAAAATAAAAATATTATCAAATTAAAAAAATAATAATAATTACGGTTTTCTTTGACATTTTGTTAAAAGTCTAAAAAATAACCACTCGATGTCAAACTGTATAAAAGTGAAAAGCGGAAGTTCCAGATAATATTCGAAAAAAAATCGCATAAAAAATTTTAAAAAAAGGAATAAAAAGAAACACAATTTTTGTTAGGTTCTGATTCGATTTGAGTGGGGAGGTTAAAAGAGAAACAAACATACAATTGAAAAAAAACATTTTATAAATTAAAATAAGATTTATTTTTTCGTCAGTCAGTCCATCGTGAATTTCATTTTCTCTAATTTGAATAATTAACAATGGTAGTTAATTTTATCATTCGTCGAGAAGATTTATTCATGCAGGTTTTTCTCATATATATAAAAATTTGGCCAGTTGATATTATTAATGTGGTGTGTATGTTCAAGATATGGCTTTAAATACGAATATATATATATATGTATATATACATATATATATATATATATATATATATATATATATATATATATATATATATATATATATATATATATATATATATATATATATACTATATAATATAAGCGTGCAAATTATAAAATACCAGAAACCACACAAATAAGGCGCGATGCTGCACTACAATGGGGATTGAAATATCATACCAGAAAAGTAGACAAGTAAAATGAAGCAATATATCAAAGAATGGCCGGGGGGGGGGGGGTTGTGACCCCCACTCCCCGGTTACACAAGCTTTTCGTCTAGACAACACTCCCGGTAGCCGATATATGGGACAAGAAATGAATACCAAAGTATATCAAAATTTAAAAAGATGTAAAAAGAGGTACAGAACATGAAAACGTGGAATAATCCACTTGATATATAATCCAAAATCTGTATTAACGGTGTCAATTCCACAGGTTAAATGGCAAAAAGAATCAAAAAGCATAGATCATAAATACATATTGACATACTGTACCATGACCTCAATACTTCATGCAGCAAGACAATTACGCACCAATCTATTCACACGTCTATAATTATCATATAGGAAAGTGTACACAGCATTAAATTGTGTAAGGAAGGCGCGGACACCTGGGCGTGATCAACTTTTTGTCGGTTCGGCATCTAAATACATGCGGTAGCTCTCTGTTACGGTTAAATCTTAAAATCTGCAAATGATGTTGCTCAGAAAACGCTTCGGAAATCCTTATATATATACAGGGTGTCCCGAAAACATTGACCTCGGCTTTTATTCCTTAAATATTGATCTTAGACATATATAATAAATTATAAAGTTGCGTAAAAAAAGGTAGTTTTATGAAATCGATAAAAATTTTCAGGTGATTAAATTTGAAGAATACAAAGTTTAAATTTTTATACGCCTCCCGAACAAAAACATTTCCAATGAGTAACATGTGCCCCAAACTTCAATAAGGTGATGTGCAGAATTTCAGCATTTTACCATAAATATATCAGATATGTTTAAACAAAGTTGGTGAGGGATTAATCACTAATTAAAATGTAAATGTTTACAGCAACAGTGCAAATGCCGCAACGCAGAAATGCATTATAGGCAAATAATATCTGCCTCTTTAATGGATATTTGGCATGAATGGGAAATATTTTAAAAAAGCTTTGTAATGTTTGTTTAAAGTTATTATTTCTACACACTGTAGATACTTTTGTACTAATAAATAGCAAAATTATTATTTATTTATCTAATCATTGTTTTCTTTCGTAATATGTGTATCACCCCTGAAACGCGATCTGCCGACATGATTTTTTCACTCTGAAAACCCATGTCGATGCATCGAAAAGCGATTTAAGTCAGCATTTTTGTATTTTCATATATCTGGGACATTTTATGATAAAATGCTGAAATTTTGTACATCACCTTATTAGTGTATGGGACACATTTTACTCATTGGAAATGTTTTTCAACGGGGGACGTATAAAAATTTAAATTCTGAATTTCTTAAAATTTAATTCCCTTGAAAATTCTTATAGATATCATAAAATTCTGTGCCTTTTTTACGCAACTTTGTAATTTCTTATGTCTAAGATCAATATTTACCGAATAAAAGCCCAGGTCAATGTTTTTGGGACACCCTATATACTCCTGTATATATAAGACAAAAAAAATCGACACACCCAGAAATAATTATCCAAATGAGACAAAATTTGGTACTTGTAATGTGGATTTACAGTAAAAGAAATGAATACAATTTCAAAACAATTGGAGGATTTATTGCACTTAAAGATCTACACAAATTGAGCACGTCAATGTGGCGTTGGTAGACCTCTGGCCTTGATACAAACTGTTACCCGACGTGGCATTGATGCATAAAGTTGCCGGATGGTGTTCTGAGGGATGTCGTTCCAAATGATCTCCAAGTAACGAGCAAATTTGTCTACATTCTGGGATGATAGCAGGCGACGCCGTATCTCAGCCTGAATGTTCTCAATAGGCGAGAGATCTGGGGATCTGGCTGGCCAAGGAAGTATGTCGTAAGTGCGCAGATAATCAATAGAGATGCGTTCCATGTGTGGCCTGGCATTATTTTGCTGAAAAGTTAGCCTGGGGTGTAGCGAAAGGAATGACAATACAACCGGTCGTAGAATGTCGGCAACGTACCGCTGTGCTGTGATGGTGCCATGGAGGACTATTAAAGGGGTCCGGCTATCAAACGAAATGTTAACCCTGACCATTAATCCCTATTATCGGGCCGTGTGGGATGTGACAGTAAGAGCAGTATCCTGACGATGTCCGGGCTGTCTCCAGGCAATACGCTGGTCGTCGGGACTCAGTTCGAAACGGGACTCATCACTAAAGACAATTCGTCCCAATCGAAACAGTTCCACATTGATCGGGCCCAGCATCATCGCAATCGCTGTAGACGGTGCATTATGGTCAATGGTAGATGTCGTAATGGGCGCCCCGAGTATAGATTCCGCACCCACAGTCTTCTATTAATGGTCCGGGTGGTCACTTCCGCGTTTCTCACACTTTGGATAGTTGATAAAGACGAATTTCGTGCTGTCACAGCTGCTCTGGCAATCGCTCTATCTTCCCATCCAGTCGTCGCTCTAGACCGTCCTCTGCCCGCTTGCCGCTGATATCTGCCATTGCGGACCCATTCCTGCCAACATCTTCTAATTGCTGCATCGCTCCTACCCAAATGACGAGTGATTCGTAGATGTGCTCACCCCCAGCCTCATTCAGTCCGACCGTACGCTTTATTTCAAACTCCTTCATATGCTCGTATTGACCGCGAATTCGCCAGCGAGGCATTGTTACAATCAAGGTACGTAAACGCAATCGAAGTTCACTGCACGTTTTATTCCTGAGAGCAAAGTTAGCTCCTTATATACACACCATGGTGCTCAGTTTCAAACGCTGTATTTCCGACTATTTAATCATTGGCTTCGAATTTTTGATCATTTGCATATTCGATCTAAAGGTGTTTGCATGTAAAGTTTCATTACTATCGGATTATTTTGCGGAGCGCGTCCATTTTATATATGTATACCATATATGTGTGTGTGTGTGTGTGTGTGCGTGCATATGTTAATGTGTGTGGGTTTGTTATCCTGTGGATGCACTATTTCACAAATGGTGTTTCCCGAGAGCAAGTTGATACGATTATTATTAAGAGTGAACACAAGACAAGTAGTGATTTTAAATGTAATCGAATATTCAAAAGACCCCTCAACCCCAATTTTTGATTGAATTTTTAAAAACTCATTGAAAGATTAAACCTTCAATAATGATATATAAACCAAGATTTCATACGTAATTTTTTATTAAAAAGCGGATGAAATAAATTTTAGAATGCTAGCACGAACCTCATTCTATATATTGCAAGTTCTTTTATATTCAATAACTGTGTGAAAAAATTATATGAAGTGAAAACAGTAGTATGTTTTATCTAGAATCTATCTTAAGGTTACTTTCAATGTGCAATAATTCGCGTTACATCTGTTAATATTAATCTCGTGGGTCTAGTTCGTTTCATTCACAAAAGAAGTTACTTTTTGTAATAATTTTGTATTCTGACACCAAAGAAGTCGTCAATAATTATTTATTTCATGGGATATTAATTAAATATTTTTTGGAGTTTGATGAATAATTTTGAGCAGTTATTCCGTTTGGACTAATAAGTTTCCAAAAACACGCAATTTCAATTTATGTAGCCTTAATTCAATACCAAGAACATTGTGAATATTGTAAGCCATTATGTCACCGGGAAAGAAATAAAGTCATTGCATTATAAAGTCATGTGTTGTGCATGTCAGACATTTATTATTCTTTTATTATCTGTCACCAGTGTTTTGATGAAATCTACTTAACCTACAAATTTATTTATTTATTTATTTTTTAAAAAAAGATCCTGAATAAAAGACGTATGAAAATTTAAACAAAATTTAGATAGCACATTTACCTCAAACATACCGAAATTTAAATATTTAAATTAGATAAAGCGAACAAAAGCTTATTACTTCCCTTATATACATAGTAGTATGTAAAATGAAAGTATTGTGACGGGATAAAAAATTCAAAATCGAGTTTTCCACGAGGCAGCACGTTTCAAGCATGCCTGAACACGAATTAAACGTTGAGGTTATGTCTATGTGTCTGTGTGTGCATGCGTATGTATGTGTAAATATCTTGGATCAGTACCGTGGATATTATACATTGACTTCCAAAAGTTAAGCACGGACGGTAAAATCAACCAAAATAGAAAAGTAAAACTTTGATTAACTCAAAATTGTACATGAACGTAGCAAACGTGTCTACTTCTTGCAACACAAATGATGACATACCATCAATTATGTGAACATTAACAAATTGGACATATTTTATAATTTCGATCTGAAGAATAGTGCTGACGCACAGGCGCCTCGAAACATATTGTTTTGACTTTGCTACTGCCATCTACATCCGCAGCGATTTTCAGCCACTCAAATTCAAATACTTTTTCAAAAAATGAAAATTTGCATTACGTGCTTAACTTTTGGAAGTGAGTTACATTATTATTTTACTATGAAAGAAATAAATGCATTGCAGTATATAAGGAAAGTCATGTTTTGTCCACATCAGATTTTTTATTACACGTGTTGACAATACCTAACAAAATATTACTTTTGCTGTTCTACTACTCTTGCTATTTAAATGCAACGTGTTTTAGGTGACAATTCTGACGTTTTACGCAATTGTTCTGTACCCAAGTTTGTAGGTATTGTACATATGCTGGTGAGCGTGGCGTACATTAAAATAACACAGTATGTATAACAGTCACATTACAAAAAATGTCTTTAAAAATAATCACACATATTAAATCAATATTAAGAAAAGAGCTTAACGATTTAACTGCATTTCGAAATACTTTTTTCTCCTAAAAGTTGCCATGTTTCTTGATAGATATCCATACATAAAATATCCTCTACCAATGCGGCATCGATGGCTTCAAAAAAGAAACTTCATGTCAGTTCTCTTCTGAAGAGAGAGAGATGCTAAAGACAAATGCAAACAGCAGACATGATTCGAAGCGATAGATGAAGTGCGGAAATCGGACAGGCAGGAAATACAGTTCCAAAAGTTATTGACATCCTCTTCTCCCCCCTTAACTTTCTGACATCCAAGTTGGAACATTTCTTGATGCTTCATCTGCAGATTGGAAAAATATGTGTATGTTTATTTCTTCGGTCAGTTCACTATGCTGAAATTGAATTTTTTGCTGTTGTTGTTGTTGTTTTCGTTATACTAAAATAAGAACAAGGAAGATCAATCATGCATTGATTATGAAACACTTTCCAACTTCAATGCAATTTTATTAAAACCTGTCTAAAATGTAATACATTCCTCGGTAATATTTTAAAACTTATTACAATACTACATTTATTTATTATATTTGAAAACTTAAACCTTCATCGAAAAAAATTAACTTCATTCAAATGACGACATTGAAATATAAATTGTCTGGTTTAAACATCTCTAAAATGTGATACATTCCTCGATAATAATTTTAGAATTATCATAATACTACGATAATTTATTATATTTGAAAACTTCATCGAAAACAACTGAAATTCATTCAAATGACGTCATAGAAAAAATAATAGGCCTGGCCCTCTCCATAAAAGCAGCATTTCATTCATAAATAATTTCCCATTCATGTCATTCATCACCATACTATAATAATTTATTTTATTTAAAAATTTAGACCATGGAGCTACATGGAATTAAACTCTATGCTTAAAACTTCATCGAAAAAAATCGTCCTTCTCTTTGTAAAATCAATGAATACTTCATTCATATCAGCTATGCAGACTCCATGAACTAAATGATTTTGTGTTAAAGAAATACAGCAATTCTAATACAACTCACTCTACATATTTTGCTGTTTACATTTTACATAGGTGAAAAATAGGCTTCGTTGTAGAAATAATCAAATCTGGATGAGCATTTAAACACAAATATATTGTAATTGCGTTGTTTCAGTATGTAGATGCACAAAATTTAAACAATAATAAAGTGGGTTTCGGACGGATACAACACTCAATATGAATTGAAAAAACTTTCAAAATCACGATTTTGAGATAAGACGGATGCCATACATCATTTTGATGTGGGTCACGTGATCTTTTCATATCATGGTCACGTGGTCAAGAGGTGCTATTATTATTTTAATTTTTATTTGAAAAACTACTAAATATATTTCGCTGAATTTTTTTATATATTTCATAGAACAATTTAAATATTACCTAAAAATTTCGAAGCAATTTGTGAATTTTAAATCCGCTTAAAAAATGTTTGAAAAATTAGGTCCGTCAGGGCTCAATGTATTTCATTTTTTCATCCCGGGTTCAATCCATAACTAATTGGGTGATATTATTCATTTATATTTCCATAGGTCCTACAGACACTCTGAACAACAGACTAATTTTGATTAAGTCATTTTTACGACAGTTAGCGTGCTAACGGGCAGACAGACAGAATGAACAAAGTCATAAACACTTTTCAACTTCGTTGTAAAGTGTTAAAAACGGTAATCAAAATTTTAAGTTCAGAATTCCGAAAAAATAATTGCTGGGTAATTTGTGAATGAGTATATTTGGTAATCCTAGATGATTTCACAAACGTTTTGATTGTTACAGTAAACATTTTGAATTAAACGTTGACAATTATCTTACATTTATCTGTTAAAAGACTTATCATAGTATTTTCAGTTTAAATCGAAAAAATGATGATTTTTTTTCACTTCCGAGACATACCTTATATATATTCAAATATGTCCTGCGAAAATCTCCAAAATTGTGCAAAAATTATTTCTTTAAGCAGTCTGACTTTACAACAACATGTCTTCGATGATCACATGTGCTACAATGTTCTCTCGTCTATTTTTAATTTGTAATCTATTGTCAAATCAGGAGAAGAAGATGTAAATGTACTGTAACTTTAAAGCTGTTTTTACGTTTTTATCATTCCTAGAAAACGAAAGTCTAGAAATCATTGTCAGATGATGGAGATATATTCTCCTATATATGGCTTCTTCATTAATTAGAAAAAATCTGCAAATTCTATGCAGATGCCACTAAGACCCTGATGAAAACCCAGAAGTGGCTGTAAAAATAGTTATTGGACTTGAAACTGTGAAAATAGTAAATATACGAGAATTTTTTAAAGGTCAATGTCAGAAAAAGACGTTGTCTACCTATGAAAAGGGTAAAAATTCTGAGAGAAAGTGCCTCTAAATGTAGGAGTTTATAATGATATAACAACTACAACGAATTTGTTTGATGAAAAAAGGTCATTAATATTTGCACCATCTATGACGTACATTAAATTATAGCATTAACTACAAATCCAAAGCACTTTCAGACATCACTGCATCTTTCATAAGTGACAATGTATATTGTTAAAGACTTAAAGGTAGCACGGATGAACTTCAGATGCCAAGGGTGAATAAACCGAGAAAGAGCTAAACGTTTAAAAAAATTCGAAGATAATAATTATTCATTAAAATGTGGCAGGAATAGCTGTTTTAAAGTTATTTAAAATCGTTTAACATCATATAAGTGTTAACATGTGACATTAAATAAAAATCGCTCATTTTATTTCTAAATTTGGTGTAAAGCACATATTTTATTCTATTTACTGAGCTTGATCAAGATCGTTCCATGTGTGAAAATATGGAATTTCCAATATCTCAAAAACTGCTCATGATAACTTCCAAATAATGATATCTATCCGTGTCCAGTTAAAGGTATTTATAAGTCATTCACCCATCTGAAAATAGTGAATTTATTTTATTCTTTATAATCATTTTTATTTTATATAAAAAACAATAATAAATATCTCGAGAACGGAGCATGTTAGCGTCTTTAAAAGGATGGCATTTGCTTTTAACCAAACGTTACACATTAAATAGCTATGCTTGTAAACGGTTCAAATCTGTCCTAGAAACGTCAGGTACAGAGGGTGTTCACACATTTTTGTAACGGTTTTGATTTTCTTCATGAATTAAATTTAAATAAAAACAAACAAACCTGACTCAAGTCGGAATAGAGTTTAATTATCGTCTGCATCATTAAAAATATTCTTTGCTTTAAAATGTCGCTAGAAAATAAACGATGGATCGAAGGCTATATTTTTGCGCTTTCCGAAGACAAATACTCTTATTAAATAATAATACTCTTATTCGATTATTAAACAAGAAAGATCAATCATGCTTAAAGCATTGATTATGAAACACTTTCCAACTTCAATGCAATTTTATTTAAACATATCTAAAATGCAATACATTCCTCGGTAATATTTTAAAACTTATCATAATACTACATTAATGTATTATATGACAGAATGAACAAAGTCATAAACACTTTTCAACTATTGTTGTAAAGTGTTAAAAACTGCTTCATGTTTTATAAAGAAACATAACTGGAAAAATACCGATATGGAACTTTCCATCTTTATATTTAAAGTGTTGATATATAAACCGACAAAATATGAAAAGATTATATATTATATATACTATCGTTGTTATCTGAATCATAGTTTTCTCTAAAAGCAAATTTGTAAGTACTTATCGTATGCGCACTCAATAAATGTTGTTGATAATTTTTCTGAATATCAAAAACTATTTCAGATTTAAGAATGACAAGAAAGATCAATCATGCTTAAAGCATTGAATATGAAACACTTTCCAACTTCTATGCAATTTTATTTAAACATGTCTAAAATGTCATTCCTCGGTAATATATTAAAACATATCACAATACTACATTAATTTATTATATTTGAAAACTTAAACCTTCATCGAAAAAAATGAACTTCATTCAAATGACGGCATTGAAATATAAATTGCCTGGTTTCAAAATCTCTAAAATGCGATACATTCATCGGTAATATTTTAAAAATAATCATAATACTACAATAATATATTATATTTGAAAACTTCATCGAAAACAACTAAAATTCATTCAAATGACGTCATAGAAAAAATAGCCCGCCTGGCTCTCTTTATAAAAGCAGCATTTCATTCATAAACATTTCCCATTCATTTCATTCATCACAGTACTAAAACAATTTATTTTATTTAAAAACTTGAGACCGTGGAGCTACAAGTAATTAAACTCTATGCTTAAAACTTCATCGAGAAAAATCGTTATTCTCTCTGTAAAATCAAAGAATATTTCATTCATATTGCCTATTCAGACTCCATGAGCTAAATAATTTTGCGCTAAATAATAATAAGCGCACTGGATAATAATAATTTTGAACTAAATAATACTAAATTACAACACTCAATATGAATTAAAAAGAACTTTAAAAATCACGATTTTGAGACAAGATGGATGCTATATTTCATTTTGAAGAGGGTCACGTGATCTTTTCATATCATGGTCAAGTGATCGCTTCATATAAGAGAGGTAATTATTATTTTAATTTTTATTTAAAAAACTACTGAATATATTTTGATGAAATTTTTTTTATATATTTTATGGAAAAATTTAAATATTACCTAAAATTTTCGAAGCAATTTGTGAATTTTACATCCGCTTAAAAAATGCTTGAAAAATTAGGTCCCATAGGGTTCAATGTATTTCATTTTTTCAACCCGGGTTCAATCCAAAACTAATTGTGTTATATTATTTATTTATATTTCCGTGGGTCCTCCAGATCTTCTGAACAACATACTAAAATTTCATTTTGATTAAGTCATTTTTACGGCAGTTATCGTGCTAACGGACAGACAGGCAGACAGACAGATAGACAGACAGACAGACAGAATGAACAAAGTCATAACCACTTTTCAACTTTGTTGTAAAGTCTTTATAAAAACGCGATTTTATATTATATTGCTGCCAATAGGAAAAATTAAATAATTAAATAATTTTGTCGTGCTCGGAAATGAAATTCAATCACAGACGGTTAGAGTATTAACATGTAACAATGTTAAAAAAAATATAAAATACGCCCCATTTTCATTCTTAAAACTAAATTCTAATTAATAAAATTTAAATCTAAATAATAAAAATCGTTTCACAGTAATTATATAATTTTATCTCATGGAAATGATATGCAAGGTATTCACGAGCCAAAAGTAGTAAAAACGCGATTTTATATCCTTTCGCTGCCAGTAGGAAAAATTAAACAATTAAATCATTTTGTCGTGCTCGGAAATGAAATTCAATAACAGACGGTCAGTGGATTTAATATATTTTCCCATGTAACAATATTGAAACAGTTATGAAGTGCGCGGCATTTTTAACACTTTACAACAAAGTTGAAAAATGTTTATGACTTTGTTTATTCTGTCTGTCTGTCTGTCCGTTAGCACGATAACTGCCGTAAAAATGACTTAATAAAAATGAAATTTAAGTATGTTGTTCAGACGGTCTGTAGGACCTATGAGAATATAAATGAATTATATAAATGAATTATATAAATGAATTACATAAATGAATCAACCAATTAGTTCTGGATTGAACCCGGGTTGAAGAAATGAAATAGATTGAGCCCTATGGGACCTAATTTTTCGAACATTTTTTAAGCGGATTTAAAATTCACAAATTGCTTCGAAAATTTGAGGTAATATTTAAATTGCTCCATAAAATATATAAAAAAAATCAGCGAAATATATTCAGTAGTTTTTTTAAATAAAAATTAAAATAATACTAACACCTCTTATATGAAGCGATCAAGTGACCATGATATGAAAAGATCACGTGACCAACTTCAAAATGATATATGGCATACATCTTATCTCAAAATCGTGATTTTTAATGTTTTTTTCAATTCATATTGAGTGTTGTATCCGTCCTAAAACCACTTTAATTTTGCTTAAATTCTGTGCATCTACATACTAAAACAACGCAATGACAATATATTTGAGTTTAAATGCTCATCTAAATTTGATTATTTCTACAACTAAGCCTATTTTTCACCTATGTAAAATGTAAACAGCAAAATATATAGAATGAGTTGTATTAGAATTCCTGTATTTTTTTAACACAAAATAATTTAGTCCATGGAGTCTGCATGGCTGATATGAATGAAATATTAATTGATTTCATAAAGAGAAGGACGATTTTTTTCGATGAAGTTTCAAGCATAGAGTTCAATTTTTTGTAGCTCCATGGTCTTAAACAAAATGCTTAAATAAAATAAATTATTATAGTATTGTGATGAATGAAATGAATGGGAGAAAGTTATGAATGGAATCCTGTTTTTATAGAGAGATCCAGGCGTGTTATTTTTTCCATGACGTCATTTGAATTAATTTCAGTTGTTTTCGATGAAGTTTTCAAATATAATAAATTATCGTAGTATTATGATAATTCTAAAACTATTACCGAGGAATGTATAACATTTTAGGGATGTTTAAACCAGGCAATTTATATTTCAATTTCGTCATTTGAATGAAGTTCATTTTTTTGGATGAAGGTTTAAGTTTTCAAATATAATAAATTAATGTAGTATTGTGATATGTTTTAAAATATTACCGAGGAATGACATTTTAGACATGTTTAAATAAAATTGCATAGAAGTTGGAAAGTGTTTCATAATCAATGCTTTAAGCATGATTGATCTTTCTTGTCATTCTTAAATCTGAAATAGTTTTTGATATTCAGAAAAATTATCAACAACATTTATTGAGTGCGCATACGATAAGTACTTACAAATTTGCTTTTAGAGAAAACTATGATTCAGATAACAACGATAGTATATATAATATATAATCTTTTCATATTTTGTCGGTTTATATATCAACACTTTAAATATAAAGATGGAAAGTTCCATATCGGTATTTTTCCAGTTATGTTTCTTTATAAAACATGAAGCAGTTTTTAACACTTTACAACAAAAGTTGAAAAGTGTTTATGACTTTGTTCATTCTGTCTGTCAGTCCGTCCGTTAGCACGATAACTGCCGTAAAAATGATTTTATCAAAACGAAATTTTAATATCTTGTTCAGACAGTCTGTGGGACCTATGGGAATATAAATGAAGATTATCACCCAATTAGTTTTGGGTTGAACCCGGGTTGATAAAATGAAAGACAATTAACCCTATAGGACCTAATTTTTCAAACATTTAAGCGAATTTAAAATTCACAAATTGCTTCGAAAGTTTTAGGAACTATTCAAAATATCCCATAAAATATTAAAAAAAATCAGCAAAATATATGCAGTAGTTTTTTAAATAAAAATTAAAATAATAATTACACCCTGTATATGAAGAGATCACGTGACTAAGACTATTATTTGAAGAGATCACGTGACCCACTTCAAAAAGAAAATATGGCATCCATCTTGTGTCAAAATCGTGATTTGTTGTATCTGTCCTAAAACCGTTTTTTTCTTTGCTTAAATTCTGTGCATCTACATTCCGAAACAACGCAATTACAATATATTTGAGTTTAAATGAACATCCAAATTTGATTATTTCTACAACGAAGCCTAGTTTTCACTTATGTAAAATGTAAACAGCAAAATATGTAGAATGAGTTGTATAAGCATTGCTGTATTTCTTTAACGCAAAATTATTTAGCTCAAGAGTCTGCAATATAGCTGATATGAATAATACATTCAGTGATTTTACGCAGAGAACCAGACGATTTTTCCGATGAAGTTTTAAGCATAGAGTTAAATTACTTGTACCTCCATGGTTTTAAGTTTTTAAATAAAATAAATTATTATAGTATTGTGATGAATGGAAAATGTTTATGAATGAAATGCTGCTTTTATATAGAGACGATTTATATTTCGATGACGTCATTTGAATAATTTTCATTTGTTTTCGATGAAGTTTTCAAATTCAGTAAATCATTGCAGTATTAAGATAATTTTTAAAATATTACCGAAGAATGTATCGCATTTTAGAGATGTTTAAACCAGGCAATTTATATGTCAATGCCGTCATTTGAATGAAGTTCATTTTTATCGATGAAGTTTTAAGTTTTCAAATAAAACAAATTAATGTAGTATTGTGATAATTTTAAAAATATTACCGAGGAATGTTTCCCATTTTAGAGATGTTCATATAAAATTGCATTGAAGTTGGAAAGTGCTTCATAATCAATGATTTATGAATGATTAATCTTTCTTGTTTACAATGCAATTAACGATTTTGCTTCTCAACTCCTTTGTTTTCGACTTGGAAAATTTCTTTCGTTTAATGAAGATAGATTTGTTGTGAATGGTATACAAACTAATAAAATATTTGAAGTGTCAAATTTTAAAATTATGGGATACAAGATAATAAAATTCGTACATGTGTAATAATAATACTTCTTTAAAAATAATACTCTTTGATAGCTATCTAGGAAGGGGTATAACTTCTTAAAATAGTAAGGTATTCATAAGTTATGGACATTAATAATAAAATATATCCTCGGCGGTTCATGCATGGCGAAGACAGAAACGTGAAACAGATAGAAAGTAACCACTTTCTGTGATACAAGCAAATCACAAAATAAAACAAAAAAAAAACATTGCATTTAATATACGTAACACCGTTGAATTCACCTTGAGAGAATATTTTGAGAAATGAATCATAACATCTTTTTTTTACACACTTCTTTTTTATCACTGCTTTGTAACTTTAACCGTCCCTGTGTTAATGCGTTTCGATATTTGTCTGGGAAAGATGGTTGTCAAATCGGACAACCGAAAACTGGAACTACGTCTGCGTATATTCAGAATTGACATACCCAGTTGGATTTTCTGGTTTTGTTGGTGTTTTTTCCGAGGGGGAGTCTTTTCTTGTTTTGCGTTTGAAATGGAAAAGCTTGAAAAGGTCAAAGAGTCATAGCTTTATGTTCCGGGTTGGAACTACGACCTCTGTCGGCGATTTTGAACTCTTCCTAGGGGAGGTTATTGCTTGTTGAAGAGGAAGGACGACAACTTAAGTCACCATAACGAATAGCATGTCATTTCATCAAATTCCAAGGAAATATCCACTTCCATAACATATAAAAGTTATGCAATTCCCGTTTAAATCTGAACTGATTGCACTGAAGAGTATCCTTAGCAATGTAATGTATGTGACACTGGAAAAAACACTGGGAAAAATGTGACACTGGAATATGTTTTGTTGTAGATTTTTGCTTTGCCATAATAGAAGTGAAATATTGGTAGATCGTAAAAGTGTTATTCAATCAATAACTGTAAAACCATTGCAAATCCTTGCAGTTAACGATTAATCCGGATGAGCGCATAATACTGCGTCCATAGATACTGTTGCATGGATCTGCGATGGGATTATGTTTCTGTATTTGGAAACGTCCTCTTCTAGTGGATTCTTATAATTTTGAAACTTAGACAGTGTACAGTTTTATGTAGCCCAAACTAAATTGCATACGAATTTTATAGCGGCTACGTAGGAGGATTGAATTTATGATTATGATTTTTAAGAAAGTGATGACTTTGATTCAGTCTCTTATACAGATTCAACAGATAGTATAGCTGATCAAGAAAATGTTTTAGTTTCTAGTGCAGGGAGGAATTCAATATCAGGAAGCTGACATATATTTCCTGCAAATGAAAATGTTTCCAGTGGCTTCTAAAATCAGTCTCCTGAAGTTAAGAAAATTGTACACCAGTCTTCTGAAATAAAAAAAATCAAGAGAAAACATTTTTACGGATGAGTAATCGCTCTTCTCTTCCTTTTCTACACGATCGAGATTTATTTCAGGCATTTCAAACTCATGTGTTCTATCTTTCCTTTCTCCGTAACCTATCAAATTTTCTAAAATACCTCGGACCATGTCTTTATAACTTTTATTATTTAAAATCAATTTTCTTAGCTCAGGAACTTTTAATTCATCAGTTTTAATTTCGCCAAGTTCTTCACCAATACTACGTGGTTCGTCTTTGCGGGGTCGGGGTAAAAATGACATTTTTTATAATAAAAGAAATACAATTATCTTTACTACAAAAATTACACTTGAATATCAGTTAACTATCCTATTCCTGATATTGTAGTCTTAACATTAACAAAATTTTTGGTTTAGAAATGGAAACAAAATTTGTATTCTTTTCATTTCCTATATTTGCTCTTTTTGCATCAACTGGTCTATACTTATATTATAATTTTGTAAAATAAGATGGCAATCTTTATTATAGAATTCGTGTGGCGATTGTGTTACTAAAAATGGCTTAAGTTCGAAGCAATGAAAAAAATTGCAATAAAATTGCTTTCCGAGGTTTGTAGTTATTTCTGTAACATTTTATTAATGTTAAGTCTACAGTTCATACAGAAGTTAGCAAATCTGCGGTAAATAGTAAGTTTTCTTGAAGCTATTACAGTTAACGGTTACTCCGTGCTGATAAGGCCATAATCATTGCTAAACTGGTCCATGGATAACATTATCTGCAATAGAAGTGTCTTCCTTAATAACTGTAAATTGGAAAGAAATTATTTCATTTATCAGATAAATTGTGAGTTTAGAATAAAATATATTACATTGTAGGTTTATAATTCATATTTATTAAAAAAAGGAGTGTGAGCAGTTGCGAAACTAAGGATTTGACGCGCCTTTTTAACATAAATGTTTTTATAATACTCATCATGGGTGCGTTTCGGAAGTTGAGATAGCTCTCCTATTGCAGATAACAGCATTCATAAGTAAAAACATCCATGCATCCTTATTTTAATTACTTGTTTAAGAAATTTAAAGGTTTGCGAGGCAGCATAAATTATGGTTTTCTAGCTGTCATTACAGATATTGTCTATTTTATGAAGACAGATGCATAACGAGTCCGTGCATGCGCTTGTAAGTCACCATAAGGTTCATGAAATTGCAGATAATAACAATGTTTCTAGTTCCAATTGCAGGTATCAGCTATTTCATGCCGACAAACTCACAATAATCGTTAAATTGGCATATGCAGGAGTTTGTAGGTCTCCTTAAAGTTTGCAAAAATGAAGTATACATCATTTTTAATACATTACGACAGAGTTGAACACCTTGGGAGATCTTAAATATTTTAATCAGTTTTAAGATTGAAATTTTCTTGTTTAATGTATTATTAGATGTATTCTACTGTAAGTTAAGTAATAATTAATCACACCTTTTAATTTTTATAACCGTCAAACAGCTTTTAAGTAAATTTTGTTGACAGTAACGGTGGGATTGTAATTTATTTAAATGATACCACATAAAGAAATATGTATGTTTATTCTAAAATTAGATATAAAAAGGTAATTGAGGATTTAAGCCTAAAAGCATGGGGAATTTCAGAAAGAATTTGATCAGTTAGGGCACCTTGAGACACATATGATAGTGGAGTTTCTTAGAACACATAATGTAATTGTCTTCTGGAAAAACTACTGTATATTATTACTTTAATTTTTCGCAGACGTTTTGCTTAGGCCTTTGTTACTCAGAATGTCTCTAAATTTTTCATCTGTTAAAATAGTGGATTTTTTTCTGGATTTTCTAATCTGAGTTCAATACATGTGTATAATATGAAATTATTTCTGTTTAAATTCAAATATGCTGTGTTAGTTATTTAAATATAGCAATATAACTAAAAATCTGATGTGAGGAGCAGATGACTTTCATTATATAATGCAACAAATTTACTACTTTTACAGTTTAAAAAAATGTCATTCTTATATTCTTTCCAAGATATTGAACTTTCTTCAATCAGTCGTCATTTTCATTGATTTAGCGTCATTTTTTTTTCCATTCTGCGAGATTTTAGTTAATTTGACAAAATTTAAAAATGTGGCCAAGTTGGCGACATTTCCGCCAAATTCGTCGTCAAAATCTCGCCAAGCATTATGTAAGGAGAAATAAGATATTCTTACAGCAGATAAATGACTATTGGCGCTCAAATACAAAAATATTACTCAAAGTATCTTTACTCGTGAATAGAACGAGTTAGATTCACGAGAATAATGTCACCAAATTTATCGTATGGTATTACCTATGAAAAATGAACATGTTTCTGAACAGTTAATAAATTCTTTAATTTATTGGATTTTTTGATAAATGTATTTGAAAAACGTGCAATATCTCAAAAACGGTTCGTGCTACTGTTCTAAAATTTATGTCAATCGTTTTCAAAGGAAAAATTACATAAGAAATGACTATTGGCGTAACTTTATTAACGGTTTTGATTTCTTAATGATATTTTCTAAATTTCACTCCAAAATTTAGGGAAGTCCTGAACATTCGATTGTGTTTTAAAACAATAGGCTTCCAGTACTCACGGATTGTGATTTTTGTACCAAATTTCATTCGAATAGCTCCATTCGTTCGTGAGATATCGTGTCCACAGACTCACTGACACACACACACACAACACGCGCACACACACACACACACACACACACACATACTTTCACACACACACGCAAACATCACTTCAAAAATGTTCGATTGGTGATCGTATACTTGAAACGTGCCCTCCCGTCGAAAACTCGAATGCGAATTTTTCACCCCTTCACAATACTTTCCTTATACAATATGTATATAAGGAAAGTTCAAACGCGTATCAGAAAGGTTGACAACTAGCAATATTTTATCCATGGAGACATAGTTCCAAATTGTCCCACTAGGTGGAGCGATCTGAGATACTTGAAGTATTCTGGAAACACAATATTTAATTATCATTTATAAGACATTTGCAACGTATCGTGCTTTTATCTTCTGCAGAAGAGTTTAATGTACATGAGGTAAGCGTTTCGTTAAAATAGAAATATAAGAAAAAATAGACGGTGTTGGAGTCGAAATAGTTTTGCGAAAATAACATTTTGTAAAATAAAACTCCAGTAAAGTTCAATAAGTTTAAGTTTATTCAATTTTTTAGACTCATTTGTTTCGTTTATGGGCTTTCAAATAGCTACAAATTATTTGCAAACTGTTTATAGCTAGTACTTTTAGTTTTCACCCCGATTTCATGTAGATAGACCGATAATAAACTTCACATCAAAATATTAAATTATTTTACTAACTTTAATGGCGATATATAAACTAAACTTATATATCTGACGAGGTTTTTGATTCAAGTTAATCTATGATCTTGCCTAGCGACACATTAATACGTATATTTCCATCTATTCAGTTCCAACCTCATCAATCATTAGACACGTTTAGAATCGCCAAGTTCATTAACCATCCTAAGTCTTTTAAACAAAATAAAATATCTCGCACTTATGAACCAATCAAAGAGTAAATAAACAGATGCAGCAATCGTGACATTTTAAATCGTAACATTTTAACACAGCTTTTCCACCCATTGGAGAACCCAAATTGAAATACTGAAATATCGGAATTATAACCATTCAACTTACTGAAAACTAAGAGTTTAAGCCAAAATCCAATTATAGATACATGTATTAGGAATTTGAAAGAGCTACAAATTTTAGTTTAGCTCACACTTTTAATTGAAACATAAGCATAGCAAACTTGGAAAACGGAAAATTTTCAATCTTCTTCAACTTGACAATTACTCGAAAACCAAGTTTTTAAATAAATATAGATTTAGATACTATATTTCCTAATGAACACTTTTTTCTTACTATTGATATCTATATTTTATAGTTTAAGATATTTCGAATGAAAGTTAAAGAAATGGGAAAAAAATCGCTTACACACATACTTAAGATTTTTCTTACAAAAAAAACGTTCAAAATTATAAAATATTGAAATTATTTTTAAATATTCATAATGTAAACTCTATTTCCGACAAAACGAGAAAGTTCATTTATATTTTTATCGATTAGATTCGACGGTATCAGCGTACAAAATGTTTGCATTTTTCAAAACGCTCCTTTGTCTGCCACAGAAACCCCAAGCATAGATGTTATTCTTATCAAAAATATAAAAATCAAAAGCTGGAAAGTGCATCGGGCTGCCCTACTTTCCCCTACAGTTAAGAATTTATCACCATGAAAATATCTTTATATACATTAGATATATCTTGGTGAGTCAGGATTTTAGGGGAGTGATAGTTCAAAAAATGGAATATAAATGTTTTCTGAAGGAAAATAATGATCCATTACATTTATCATTTTAATATGTGCAAATCCTATAAAGCATTTATCTCTAAAAGGAAGAATCGGAAGATAGCTGCAATGAAGACCAAGAGATCGATCATACTAGTGAATCCACCATGTCTGGAATTGAGATGGTTGTGTGCCTGTTGATATAATGATGAACTTCATCATACAAAAGAAGAAAAATATTATCAAAAAAATACGTAGCGAAACTAACATGGATATCCTAAAAATAATAAGGAAAACTATTTAGTATCCACTATTAACTATTTTAAATTAACTATTAACTATTTTAAATTAGATCTTGCATTTCCGTCCTAGTAACTCAACAGTAGAGTGTCGGCTGGCCAGTACGAAGATCCATGGTTCGATTCCCAGTTGAAACAGAACAGGTCTTTACAACAGACGTCATTTCAAAAACATTCAATTTGTGTTTAGAAATGTTTGAAATGTTTTCCGTCATCGAAAACCCCAATTTACATTTTTGACGACACTGTCACAATATCTTTCCTGCGAAAATAAGAATGAACCGAAATTTAGAATTTCTGTTTTTATTATAAGCCAGTAAATTTATGAAAAAATGCTATTAAAATTAATTTAAATTAAAATATTTAAAATAATTATGTATAAAATTATACTATTAGTATATGTTTAAAAGTTATTTATGCTCTTCAATGTGTAGCATAAATAACTTACCATTAAAGGAATACTTTATGTCTGTAAATATTTTGCCTATAATTTTTTTCCTGACCTATACAGGTATATCTTTAGCTCGGATCTTTTCAGAACTCATCAAAAACGAGTTCTGTAAATGACGTAATCTTTTTGAAGAGCTTAGGTTGCAAAACATGCGATAATATGACATTGTTATCGGTAACTTTGACGTCCTGTTTTAGAAATTTTTGAAGCGACGTGAATAGAACCTTGTTGTCAAGCTACCTTCTTTGTATCGGAAGATAAAACTTTACCTTCTTTTGGGGAGTAACTTCGGCATTTGTTTTTCCTTTTGGTTAGAATATGCCTAGGGGTTTTTTTACATTATATTTTGCTAAATTCAACATTTATCTTCCTTTAAAACTGAAAGTTAATGGATACATCAGATAACAATTTTGATTTCACTAGATATCATTTATAAATTTCTTTAATTAAATTTTAGTTAATGACTAGGATGTAACTTAATCAAAAACAAACAGTATTTATTACTTTCCTTATATACATAATGTATAAGGAAAGTATTGTGACGGATCGAAAATTCGAATTCGAGTTTTCGACGGGAGAGCAGGTTTCAAGCATCCCTGATCACGAATCAAACATTTTTGAAGTGATGTCTGTGTGTGTGTGTGAAAGTATGTGTGTGTGTATCAAAGTATGTGAGTGTGTGTGTGTGTGTGTGTGTGTGTGTGTGTGTGTGTGTGTGTGTGTGTGTGTGTGTGTCAGTGAGTCTCTGGAGACGATAACCGACGAACGAATGGACCGATTCGAACGAAATTTGGTACAAAAATCACAATCCATAAACACTGGAAGCTTATAGATTTTTATACGCAATCTAGAATGTTCACAATGTTCAGAACCCCCCCCCCCCCCTACATTTTGAAGTGCAATTTTGAAAAATCATCAAAAAATCAAAACCGCTAATAAAGTTACGCAAATAGACATTTTTGATGTAATTTTTCATTAGAAAACGATTGACATAAATTTTAGACCGCTGAAATGAACCGTTCTTGAGATATTGCACATTTTCCAAAAAAAAGTATCAAAAGTCATATAAAATAAAAAAAAATTTCTATTGAGGAACATGTTCACTTTTCATATGTAATACCATGCGATAAATTTGAAGACATCATTCTCGTGGATCTAGCTCGTTCCATTCATGAAAAAAGATACTTTGAGAAATATTTTTGTTTTTGAAAGCCAATAATCTGCTGTAAGAATAACTTATTTCTTCGTCCATAACGCTTGGCGAGATTTTTGCGACGAATTTGGTAGAATGAGGCCAAATTGGCGACTTTTTTAAATGTTGCTAAATTAACGAAAAACTCGCCAAATGGATAAAAATGACGCTAAATCAATGACGACTCATTGATGATGACGACATAGAAAATGACGACCCATTGACGAAAATTCAATATCTTGGAAAGAATATAAATAACTACTATAAAAATAATCTATTTTTTTACTGGAAAAGTAGTAAATTCATTGCATTATATAAGGAAAGTCATGTGCTGCCCACATCAGATTTTTTTTATATTTATATTGATTAAAAAACAATACTTAATATCTGTTATCTAAAGTTTTGTATACAGTTATAAACATTTAAAAATGACAGTGCATTCGTAATTTTTGAATAATGGAATTGGTGTTTACTTGTCAAGTAATTTACTAAAATTTAAATTTAAATTTTATGAGTGAAAACTGTTTTCAAACTTAATGATAGTAGTCTCATTAGTTATATTGATTGTAAAATTGTATAAAACTTAACTTTATATATTTCTCGAAACACTGTATAACAAAATACGTATTTCTTAATATGATTTATTTTTTAATTAATATTCGGAAAGTTTTTGAACCTGCCATAGCACTGCAGAATTATTATTTGCAGAAAATTTTCCAAACTAATATTTCATGAAATCTACTATAGCATTTAAAAGTCGCCTAATTAATTTTTTTCTGTGTAAATGCATATATAACATGTCGCTTGACATAGTTAACAACTTTTAATTTTTCTTTCTCATTTTCTGTGCTCCTGCCAAAATGGCCACTATTTTCGAAGCTAGAATATTATTATGCCCAGAAATATGAAATAACATTATTAGAACAATATAATGTATAAAGATAAAAAACATTTATATAAGAAATGTAAGTTACATAAGTTCATCCAAGAAAATTAACTTTATTCAAGTGAGGTCATCGAAATATAAATCGTCTGCTTCTCTATGTAAAAGCAGTAAATATTCCATTCATATACTTTTATTCCAGACTCCAGAGTAAAATAATTTTGCGTGAAAAAAAATTCAGCAATTCTTATACAACACATCTTACAATCACTTGTTTGCATTCTGCATCCATTAAAATTAGGCTTCGTTGTAAAAATACTCAAAATTTGATGATCATTTAAACTCAAAAATATTGTAATTACGTTGCCTCAGAATATAGATGCACAGAAAATGTGCAAAAATAAATCGGTTTTAGGACAGATGCAATACTAAATATAAATTTAAAAAAACTTTATAAATCACGATTTTTACTCTGGGAAAAAAGATGGATTCCATATTTTATTTTGAAGTGGATCACGTGATTCCTTCATATAATATAGATGCAATTATTATTTTAATTTCTATTTTAAAAAAATACCAAATATATTTTTTTTAATTTTTTATATACTTTATAGAATAATTTTAATATTTTCTAACATTTTGAGAGATATTTGTGAATTTTAACTTTGCTTAAAAAATATTTGAAAAATTAGGTCTCATAGGGTTTAGGGTATTCCATTTTTTCAACCCGGGCTCAATCCAAAACTGATTAGGTCGTATTATTCATTTACATTTCCATATGTCCCACAGATTGTCTCAACAACATACTGAAATTTCATTTTGATAAAGACATTTTTACGGCAGTTACCGTATGAACAGATTGACAGGCAGAATGAACAAAGTCATAAATATTTTTCAACTATGTTGTAAAGAGATAAAAAGTAGTGAAAAAATAGCTTTATTTTACTTTAGTGAAAAATTACGAGTTTACTTTAGCGAAAAAGTAAAAAATATTTTTTAGCTATCACAACATTATTTGTCATATATGTGACTCAGAATAAAGCCTAAGGCGCCCACAAAATAATTGTATTTATTGGGAATGCATATTATTTAGTAAAGAGTAATGTTAAATATATTTTGAAATGAAATTGATTTAAGCAGTTGTCAGCATATTCATATATACATATATTCTTAACTATATAAAATGATTTATTAAATTCTTCAATTTCAAAGACATATTGGTTAAAAATTTAAATCAACATTAACAAATATTTAACTTATAATACGATATATAAGGCTGTAAGGCAGTTAGCTAATCTTTAAAACGAGAGGTCCAGCATAACTTACTGTAATTGTACATCCGATCCATAGATCTATATACTCAACTCCGATCTATATACTCAACTCCGATGTATATACTCAACTCCGATCTATATACACAACTTATCACTAGGCAAGTATCCATTGCGGTTGAATACAAGCCACATGTCACAAACATACTTATGAACTGACAATGGAAAGACAGTTTGTTAGTAAGGACAAGGAAGTGGTTGTGATTTATAACCCCAGTAATCACAGTTTAACAACATTTACAATTAGTATTTTCTAAATGCTAACAGTGACGGATTTTTAAATCAAAATATAAAAAATAAATTCAAATGAATTGAATGTAATCATTCATGTCATTTCTGTGACATCACATCTATTGTTTCTTAAAATTTTGTTAATTTCAAAATACAATTCTTTTATGGGTACCCTGTGATTAGTCAGATTTTTTTATGGGTAGTCAGATATGATCAAGAATGTTGGAGTGGCTAAACATTATTTTTTGCTTTTAAGTGCATTTTACTAAAATCATGTAACTAAAAATGTTTTTTTTTATGTATATTTATTTTATTTTATACTTTTTAATATTTTGCGATTTTGTAATCCTTTTTTTCTTCAGATATCAAATTAAAACATTCTGTAATGCATTTATATAGAATCTTTATATAAAAGACAATGTATCCTTGGTATTTCCCTGTTAATATGCTATCTGAGAGTATGCTCGTTATGTGGGCGGAGAATCAACTCAATTTTGATGAAATATTCTACTGTCATTGCAAATGCGTATATGCGTAAAATTTCAAGAAAATCGGAGTGGAAGAAATGGGTCAAAAATTGATTTCAGGATTTTATCTAGACAAACAAACTAAAGAAAACATAACCTAAAATAACCCAAATAATAGAAAATAACCTAAATAAAATCGTGTAAAAGAACCTGTTCATAAAAATCATTGAGAAGAACATGCGTAAAAAGCCTGTTTTATGATGGCGATATTCAGAGCGTTTTTGAATGATGCCATCGTGTAAAATATTATACATAAAATACATAAACGTTGTTATTTCTTTAATATAACATCCTCTAAATCCGTTTACTCGATTTCCCGTGCAAAATTCCGATAAAATACTTGACATACTTGAAATTGTTTTGAGTGATTTCTAATCCAAAATATTCGTCAAAAAATTCTGAAATTTTTTTTTCTTGAAAACGGTTGTTTATAAAAGGTTAAAATTGATTCAATTCGCTTTCTTGAACAAAAATACCTAAATACTGATTACTCCTTTAACCAAATTTTACATTTTAATTGTTTGATTGTAAATTTAAAATATTTAAAATGTTTCCCATTTTGGCAACATTGCCAGCTTTTTTTTCACTAGAAACATCATTCAATGATTGTAGTACCGCCCGGTAAGGTATAAAAATATTTAATCTCGAAGAATAGGAGGAGAGTGAGTCCCTCTGGCACCCGCACTAGAGCATGTAAGTACTAAATTAAACCATGTTATAAATGAAATATGTTGCATATTTTCAAAACAATTTCCTCAACAGAAAATGTATCTAAAATTCAATTCCTCAAATGGTGGAATATTGCTGCGGTCCTGCTCAATTCAAGAGACCACGCTGGGAGAGCAAATTAAGTTTTCTCCCGTTTGAAAAGAAACATTTCTTCCTGCAACATTCCATTAAAACCTAAAGAGCGCAGGGTGATCTTGTTGACAACTGCTGAACATAGCATACTAGAATTCATCAGACTCTATAGCAAGAAAGGAAATATTTTATATATATTTTATCAGAAAGTGAACAACATTTATAACAGAAAATCGTACTTGTCCAAAACATGACTTTCCCAAAAAACTAACAAATTTTGGGGGAAATCAATCACAAAAATTGCCATGTTCTAATTTTGAGAGTTGTCTCTTTTCCCAGAAATTAAATTTGGAATAATTAGATAATATTTTCTTTATAACACTGAAACAGAGTTGTTAAGCAACTTCTATTAAAATGTACTTAACAATTTTTATAATAACTAACTGTCATTTTTCACTAGCTTAAACCAGATATCTGCAAACTGTTGCTCACAAGCACCACAGTAGTTATAGAACGGAATTTAGCGCTATCCAAGGGACAGTAAAATGTTACTAGAGAGTACTCATAACAACATTTGGAAATCAATTCTAAAACTAAAATTTTATCTTTATTATACTTTGGGGCTTTCACCCCTGCACGATGCCACTCCAGTTTTTTTTATTTTACACGAGCTCTTCCATGCAGTTTGTTATGTAGGCATGATACGTCTGTTGAGAGTCCGCCCCTTGTTCTCTTGCAATCAGTCGACTCACACGACCGTCTTAGTGCTCCCAATCAGCTCAACCAATTAAATATTTTCCCATACTGATGTAAAATCTTCATTTTAATACAGCATAAATAGGGAATAACTCATAAATTAATTCGACATTTAGAAAACGTACTTTTTTACAAAAATTCAACTATGTAGGTACATGCTTGCAAAAAATCATCGTTTTACTACAGCTAATCTATCCAAGATACTAACTAGCATATTAAATGTTTTTTCTTTGAATTTGGAATTAAATATATTTCAACCTAGAGACTAGATAAAACGGGTTATTGCTACGTGTTCTTCTAAAGTTCCTCTACAACTGCACCAAATTTCATATTTCTGTATGCTATAGTTTTTGCGGTTCGAGGCAGAGAACCTTGAGGACCACAAAGTTTGTCAAACAGCGGAGACGGCATCAGCTACATTTTTAATATATGGAAGCTTAACTTTCATTGTTCTTCACAATCGATATAAATAAAATTGAAAATATGTCTGACTGTCTGTCCGTCTGTTTGTCCAGTCATAACAGGAGAACAGCTGAACCGAATTTAACATAATTTCGTAGGTAGCCTGGAAATAGTGCCACTTAAAATTTAGTCCCTATTTGGAGATTTTACTATCAGTGGTTCTCGAGATATTAGTAAAAAACGAAATTTTCGTTTGTCTCATCATCACGGAAGAACTGGCGAACTTAATTTGATAAAATTTTGTGGATAGCCTTGAAATAGCGCCCCATAAATTTCGCCCAAGTTTCGAGTATCTAAGATCAGAGTTTGTCGAGATATTAATGAAAAACGAAACTTTTTCCTAGGAGTTCTGCTCTCCAACTCCGTGGTTTTTTCCAAACGAAGAGCTTGAAAATCGTTTGAAAGTGAATTAAAGCTTTATCTCTGAGTTTGCTGGGTAATTTTTTGAGCCAATTAGTCTTTTTCTGAAAACATAAATTGTTTGAAACATGATTTAAATGGGGAATCTATCTCCATGCTTTATATTTCACAAGCTTTTACTGAACAATGGAAAGTATAAAGAAATCAAAATGGTTATTTAATTTGGCAGTTTATGAGAAAGATTCTATTTTATATCATGTTGCTCAGAAACGCAATTAAATTAAATCTGTCTGTTAATTTTAATTATTATTTTTTCGATTTGAATAATAAATAAGTGGATATAAAAATATATTTTTGAAAAGAACGATTTGATTTTTCTTACAGCATTTTTGACTGGATAATATCGATTACGGTCTTCAGGTTTAAACGTTGTTATTATTGATAATTTCGGGGATTATTGATTCAGGAATTATTGATATTTTCAAGTTATTAGGCAATTGTTTTATTACGACAGAAATTGTTTAAACTCATATATTGTACGTTGTACGAGTTACATTCAACAAATACACGTGTATATCTTCTAATCTACGAAATACATGTAGTACAGGTATATTGGCATATGTTTTGAAATACATTGGCATATATTGGAATCAATTACGACCTTCTGGTATAAAGAGTACGGGGATTATTGATATTTTCATTTTATTACGTCATCTCTTTTATTTTGGCAAAGATTTTTGAGACTCATATTGTAATACGTGCAATCTCCTACTAACACACAGACATATTTTCTAATCTGCGATAATATAAGTAGTACGGGGTTGCATATATTGATTCAATTCCTTTTTTCTGTAAATTTACTTACACAAGGGGCCAGGATGTTTTATTCCTCAGATCTGCCCGTGAAGATAATTTTGCATAGTGAGAACAGATATTCTTAAACTTCTCTTTAGGAGCAATAAATTTAATATTTTAACATAATTGCACATGATTGCGAACTATAAGTTTCTTTATATTATATTCTCCGTACGAAGAACTGGTATGCTGCTAGTAGAATAATATAATCATCTGCCTCTGATTCTTTCTATTGAGTACGCTGATTTCTTTGCAAACGGTATAGCAAGAAATATATATGTACTTATATAAAGCATTTTTGCTTTTTTTTCCGCCGTACTATTAGGTAAATTAGTTAAGTTTAAAATAATTTTAGGAAGTCCTTAAATTTATGTCTGCTACAAGTTTGATCGCTTTGCTGATCTATTGATTATACTATATAACAAAAGAAAATCCTGTTTCTGGGTAATAATTGTTATTTCCTAATTTTATCTGTTTCAAAAGTATAGAAAATGAGTATTAGTCCTCATAAACTTTGTTTTAGTAACCGGGACAATGATATTTTGGGATTTACTCTTTTCCAGTAAATTTTTTTTCTCATTATGAATAAATAAGATAAATAACGTTTTATATTGCGCTGTAGCAATATACTGGTCTTCCCTATAACTGGAATGGATAGGTCTTAGCATTCTGCCAGCAAAAATAGTGCAAATCCTGTAGCGTGAAGCCCATAAGTTCAGTTTAGCTCTAACTGCCTAATTGGATACACACCTACAATGTCATCAAGAGGCTTCAAGTATATGGCAGACGCATTTTGCTATGTCTGTGGTCACTTAATCAAGAAAAGAGGAAATAAGTACTTTGTGAAAGCATCTGCTAAAATGCGTGAAGCATACAGAGCATATTTTGGTATGTCTGTTGTTGATCAAGAGAAAACCTGGGCACCTCATTTCACTTTGCGAGAACTGCAAAAAACTCTGGAAGATAAGACGTAAAATTAAAATGTTATTGAACAACGTAATTTAATTAATATAATATCACATCTAGAGCCCTGATTAATATGCAAAGACATAATATTAATATACAAATAAATGCTTGGATGCACCTGTGCATCTGATTTAAAAAGTTAATTTTGGTCTTTTGCAGGATGGTACAGAGGAAAAAAGAGGGCCATGAGGTTCGCTGTCCCAAGAATTTGGCAGAAACCCACTAATCACTCAAGTAATTGCTACTTTTGCATGGTGGATCCTTCCAAACGTCGGTCTGGAACGAATACACATGCTATCATATATCCGGATCTACCTTCGTCCATCGTCCCTGTGCCACATTGCCCTGAGTACCACGTGACCACTCTTCTGGAGAAAAAGCGGCCGTCTTCAGACGAGAGTAGTAAACCAGAGAGGGATGAAGACATTGAATATCTAAATTACAATTTTAGAGCCGAGAAGAGAAACCCATACTACCCCAATCACAAAGATCTTAATAACTTAATCAGAGATCTTATTCTCACCAAGTCCAATACTGAACTCTTCACGTCCAGGCTTAAGCAGTGGAATTTCGTAAAGTAATTTACAGTATAATCGTGAAACTCGGAAATCTATTCATTTTTAAATCTTTTGTAATAATTATGTTCACAATTGTAGTGCAAATATATGTCATTTTTGACGTATATTCTATCTTTTACTTTATGTAAACGAAAAACACGAATTTGTACATTTTCTCATTCAAAGCAGGTAAAATTCAAAATTACACTGTCCTGGTTACAAAAAAAAATTGAGGGGAATAACAGGCATTTTCTTCTGATTTCCAGGCATAAACTATTAGAAAATAGTACTTGCTACCCAGGATAAAAAACGTGTTACATGGTGTTATTTTTCTTTATCGACTTCTATTCCTACTAGTTTTCTCTTGTCTATTTTGTAATGACTTTTGTTCTACCACTGACTATTGATTTTATGCTAGCGTGTTGTCAGTTTAAATAGAAGCTGTGGACTAAAGTGTATTTTCCCCCAGTTCCTTGCCCCACTGCTATACATCATTGATATGGTGAAATTATTCTTATTGAGTGGAAAAATAAAGTTTATTTATTTATTTACTTGATGATCGATAGTGATGTCTCAATTTCAAGAAAACTCTCGAACTCCCAATACTTTACCATACAAGGACAAATGTTCGTAATTTCCAATAAATTAAAATATTTTATATTAAGATACAAATCAAATACATTATTTGAGTTTCATCTTTATCTGCCAATCTTCATTTGCGACGTGTAATTAAATTATTTGGGCTAAAAACCGCTTTCGACAAGCTTGAAACCGTTTCATGGGTGGTGTTATGATGGTTCTTGTGATTTTGAACTTGGCCTTTAAAACTTCGTGTAACCCGAGATTTGTTGTAGAGAATAATTGTATAAAAAGTTGATGCCGGTTACGTGGAAGGACAGAAATTGTCAGTTCCCACATAAGATCGTAAAATTGAAGTATATATAAAGTTTTCTTACTGCCATTGAGGATAACATCTATTCCATGCTGACGAGCGCATAATACGTGTGAAACCGATCCATGGATGCTGTTATTTGCAATGGGAATATATTCAATATGTAGTTTTTGTTAAGTAGTAGACGATTGATAGCGATGTTTCAATTTCAAAAAGACTTCCATGCTTTCAGTACTTAACCATGCAAGGACAAATATTCGTAATTTCAAATTAATGCAAATATTTTATAAGATCGGATATATTTCTTGAGTTTCACCTTTATCTGTCAATCTTCATTTGCATCGTGTAATAAAATTATTGCTGGATAAAATTATTAATTGGATGCTGTTATGATGGTTCTCGTAATTTTAAGCTTGGCCTTTGTAACTTCGTATAGCCTGCGATTTGTTGCAAAGAATAATTGTAGAAGAATTTGATTTCGGTTACGCGGAAGAACAAATAATTGTCAGTTCTCACAGAAAATCGCAAAATTGCAGTATATGGCAAGTTTTCTTACTGCCATTGGGGATAACATCTATTCCATGTTGACGATTTCATAAAAATCTGATAGTTCTTGATTTATACAGTAGTTGTGCATAAGTGGACTGCATTTCAATTGTAATAATAGACACGCAGCACATATACACGAAAAGAGCTGCACATCTGAAAATAGCTTTACTTGTTCTAAAATCCACAACATATGTGTATTTAATAAAAATTCATTAATTTAAATTATCGGTTTATGATCGACCGGATACCAGCATTCCAATAATTCGTGCCTTCAAAAACATGTCCAGTTGGCATCAATGGCATCTTTGTTAAAGGCCCAGACCATACAGCCAACCCAGGGGTTTACGGCAATTGAACGTATGGCCGGCAATGGCATCTTTGTGACATATTTCGTCTTTTTTTATTGTTAACAACGCTCCATACCACAGCAATTGCGAAATTCTGCCTCAACTAGTCATGCCGCTCGAGACCGTTTTATACTCGTTCCGACGTGCGCCGGGGCTTTGCGCATGTCGACTTCTTCGACTGAACTGTTTTGCATATGCACAATGATTTACCTTCTTCCCACGATTCCCCACAACTGATTGTGAACCATTGTATCCATATTAACTCCGAATTTTTCGCATTTTACGAATAATGCTTAACTATTGGATATGAGCGTATATATATATATATATATATATATATATCTGTGTGTGTGTGTGTGTGCGTGTGTGTATTGTTACAAACGTATCCTCTGGAATCGTGGGTGTACATTGTACATGCAGGACAGAAGAATGAGTCCAAATTTTTGGATAACTAAACCCGTTTATTCACAAGCACAAAGTAAACAGGATCAATATACAATCAAACAGCACTTAAGTGCTCCAATAATTTCACAAAATAACTGATAATAATCTCAAAGCATTGGCAAAAGTAATTTCACAAAACAGCGACTAATATTCTCGAAATATTGACAAAAAGTAAGATTTCAGTGTAGTTCATATCTTGTCAACTCGTCAGCTAAACTCTCTGAGACTCAGAGATGAATCATATTTATAGACTCCAAATGGAAACCTCTGGAAATCTCTACTATCATATAGAATAATCATGATTTGGAGATGCATCTTGAATATTCAGCAATTCGCCAAATGTCGCCAAATTGGCGATGAATCGCCAAAACTAAAAGCCCTTCTTGAACGTTGAAATTCTGGAAACCCAACGATCACGCCATATTCATATCATATAGACTGCTCACCTCAACGTGCTTTTTCCACCGCTTTATATATATATATGTGTGTGTGTGTGTGTGTATGTGTGTGTTTAGAGCCCAATAGTGAGAAAACTGTTGAGCCAAACTCGACCAAATTTGCAATAAATACTATTTCGACCACGGGGTTTTAATTTTTAAAAGGAAAAAAAATAGCCACCGCGGACTAAAGTGGCACTGTATGGTGCATTTTTGGAGTAAAATAGGCATAAGAAATGTAGATAGTTAACATTTTACATGCATTTTGAAAAGGACATCACATTTCCATTTTATACATATTTAGTACATTTTATATTTATATTTGTATCTTACATTTACATACGTATGACATTAATTTTTACATTGGCATCATTTACATGTGTGACTCAATATGTTGCCCTTGCATTTGTTCCAAAAAGTTCATTCTCTGAACAGCATTTTCTACTACAGAATGCAACAGATCTCCATTGATTTGCTTGACGTGCAATGTTACTCGGTCCTTCAAAGTGGCTAAATTATCCACATTCCCTTGGTATGCCAAGGCTTTGCATGACTCCACAACCAAAAGTCACAAGGGTCAGATCAGGAGAACAGGTTTGCCACTTCATAGGAAACGCTCGACTAATTTTTCGGTTGTTGGTAAAATGTTGTCGTAGGACTTCAATCCAATATGAGGGGGGCTCCATCCTGCATAAATCTCGTAGATTCAAGACATCCACGCTGTTGAAGTTGCGAAATAACAAAGTTCAGCAGCATTGTTTGATTCTCTCAGCATTGACGGAACTTTCTGTACTTCCTATGCCTATTTTACTCCAAAAATGAACCTTACAGCGCCACTTTGTCCCACGGTGGGAAAAATACGAAATACTTTTTTCCTTTTAAAAATTAAAACCCTATGGGCTAAATAGTATTTACTGCAAATTTGGTTAAGTTTGCCCTAACAGTTTTCTCACTATCGGACTATAAACACCTCTAGCTTAACTATGGCCACCCTGTATATATATATATATATATATCTCCACTATCTCACGGCTAGATTTGCGCAGCTCTGAATCCAGATCAATGGCAGTTGCGATACTGGGGTCATAATTGCAAGAAAGTTTATACCGGGTGGTCAGAATTAAAACACCCCTACTCTGAGCTCTCTATACATCGAACTACTCAGTGTAAAGACTCCAAAACTGTTGAACCTACTATTCAAGATATGGGGAAAGGGATTACGCAAAAAAAAATTAGTTCCAGAAACACCGATAGGTGGCGTTGTACAACAGAAAATATGCTGAAAAGACACAAAATAATCACAAAAAAACAAACACATGCGATATGGAATTTTTCCTTTTTAATTTATTTTGCTGATATGAAAAAAAAAAGAAGATAAAAAGTGAAGAAACTTAAACTGTCATTGTAACTACAATTTCGCACTGTAAGCACAAAATTTTTTATAAACCCTTGGTTTGCAGCTACTATGTTCTGGGCATAAAAGGGGATAAAACTGGGAAATATTCATTCTTATCAGCGATGGCTGTTACACTGCCAGAACGCCCTTTGCTTGTGAAGCTGTTTTATGAAAGCAAAGGACATGCTGCAGCTGTATTTCAAGAGTTTCGTCGACTTAAGAATTTGCGCAAAGGACCATTACTTCCACAAGCTCTCAGGAGATTGATCGCTCGATTCGGGAAAACTGGACATCTTGGAGTTCAGCTAGGTCGAGGACGCAAATCGACTCGTTCAGATGTCGTCGACGATGTTGCCACCGCTATTGTTGAACAATCAATGGATAACGTTATACGCAGCATTCCCTGCATCGATAAGGTCCTTGTGATCTGAATGTTTGGTACGTTCGAATAAAATGTGTTACAAATGTGTATTTTGTGTCTTTTCAGTATATTTTCTGTTGTACAGCGCCACCTGTTCGGTGTTTCTGGAATTTTTTTTTTTCGCGTAATCCATTTCCCCATGTCTTGAATAGTATGTTCAACAATTTTGGTGCCTTTACACTGAGTAGTTCGATCTATAGAGAGCTCAGAGTAAGGGTGTTTTAATTCTGACCAGACGGTGCATAGTTCCCTTTACAAACATCTCAGACTTTCAGAACACTTTTATCTCTCTTTAAATCTTGCAACTTCACCCGTCCACGTTTACCCTCCACCTAACACAATGAAATATTGATTCGCATTTTTCGCTCTTGAAGTGCCCAAATGGGAGAGAATTGAGTTTTCCCCCATTGAAAGGAACAGTTCCTGTCCTGTCGTACATTCCATTATGAGTCCGCAACCGGAAGTCCTCGCAGAACGTAGTAATTATCTGCGTTCTTCTGTTGACGGCTTGTCTACAGGAAAGCTAACATAGAACGTAAGAATGCCGGCGTTAAAATATCACTGTTCGATTATGGACAAGTCGCTAATAGATAATTGAATTTTACGAGACCGTAAAGACGGGTGGAAAATGTTTATGCATGTATTTTACAAGTTTCTGTCGCATTTGCTCATTTGTTTCTATACAACATATTAGTCAAAAATTAAAAAGACACAAATGATAGTTTCGTTTAGAACATTCTCTGTGGAAGTTTTCCTTCCTTCAGCATGACTACATAGTCCAATTTCAATATCGCTCTCAGAACAGCTGAACTCAAAATCGGTATGTAATAAAAGTTTGCACAATATAGCTGTTAGATATACACATAAATTTTGTGCAGGTAGATATACACATAAATACTTCTCAGTTGCTAAGCAAGCGATAATAACTTGTGAAGTGCAGGATAAGTTAAAAAGAAATAAGTTAAATAGGATATGTTGAAGAGGATTTCTTCACAGACTGTTTCATTATTTTTTATAGAAATTATGCATAAATTATGCTTTGGCCTATATGACTTTATATTATTGTAGATCTTATACCATTTTCTATTCATTAAAACTTTTCGACAATAAGTTAGTGCTCATTTTGTTACGCATAAGATATATGAATATAAAGAGCAGAACTACAGTGTTTTACGTAGTGTATGACATCAGATACTAAAAGTGAAACCATGATGTGGACAGCTCGTTCTCTACATAATGCAATGAAACCTTCTTTCACAGAAAAATTCTGACGCAACCATTAAGTTTTATGTACCTAATGCTTAACGTCTTTTTTTCTTTTCATGCACAAAAGTTAGAAAGAATACTGATTTTAATTTGATTTATCCATGGATTTAAGAATCATTTTACCTCCATAGATTGATGTCTTGTGTAACCTATGTACTTATTGCACGAGTTAAGATGTAATTTCATTTCATTTATTATTAAAAGTTTTTATCACAGATTCTAACCATTGTTATTTTATCATTTTTATAAACTAAAGATCGAAATCGAATTAGTACTAAGATCAAAATTGAGCGATAGGCAGTTCGCCACTTTCTGAAAAATAAAACAGTGATGCTATTATGACTGTTATACAGAACTTGTCCCAAGAATAAGCCTTTTTTCTTTCCTTATATATATATAGTATAACGTAAAATGAAAGTATTGTGATGAGGTCGAAAATTCGAATTTAAGTTTTCTACGGGAGAGCATGTTTCAAGCATCCCTGATCACGAATTGAACATTTTTGGGGTGATGTTTGTGTGTATGTGTGTGAAAGTATATGTGTGAAAACAGTGTCAAAGTATTTGTGTGTGTCAGTGAGTCGGTGGAGACGAGATCTCAAGAACTAATGGAGCGATTCGAATGAAATTTGCTACAAAAATTACAAGCCATGAATACTGGAAGCCTATTGTTTTTACATACAATCCAATGGTCAGAACCCTCCTAAATTTTCGAGTGAAATTTTGAAAAAATTATCAAACAATCAAAACCTTTAAAAAAGTTATGCTAATAGCCATTTCTTATGTAATTTTTCCTTAGAAAACTATTAACATATACTTTAGAACGCTAGCATGAACCGTTTTCGAGATATTGCACATTTTTCAAATAAATTTATCAAAAAACCTCATAAATTAAAAAAAAGATTAACTATTGAGAATCGTGTTCACTTTTCATATGTAATATCATGCGATAAATTTGGTGACATCCTTCTCGTCGATCTAGCTCGTTCCATTTATGAGAAAATATGCTTTGAATAATACTATTTTATTTGGTATTTCAACGCCAATAGTCATTTATCTGCTATAAGAATAGCTGATTTCTCCGTCCATAACACTTGACGAGATTTTGACGACAAATTTGGCGGAATGTCATTAACTTGACGACTTTTTTAAATGTTGCCAAATTTACGAAAATCTGGTCAACTGGATAAAAATGACGCTAAATCAATGAAAATGACGACTAATTGACGAAAATTTAATATCTTGGAAAGAATATAAGTATCTACTATAAGAATAACCTATTTTTTTACTGTAAGAGTAGTAAATCCATTACATTATATAAGGAAAATCATGTGTTGCCCACTTCAGATTTTTTTTAATTACTTATAGGGTTGAATGTCAGCTATTCTCACTAATTGAAGATAATGTTATGCGCAATTTTGTTCACTTTACAGTAGGTAAAATACTAGCAGAACTTAAAAAAAACCATGAAGTGTAAATTTTGGGAACATCACATTTTAAAAAAAAATCTGATGTGGGGACAACATGACTTTCCTTATATAATGTAATGAATTTACTACTTTTCCAGTAAAAAAATAGGTTTTTCTTATAGTAGATACTAATATTCTTTCCAAGATATTGAATTTTCGACAATTAGTAGTCATTTTCATTGATTTAGCGTCATTTTTATCCATTTGGCGAGATTTTCGTTAATTTGATGACATTTCAAAAAGTCGCCAAGTTGACGGCATTTCGCCAAATTCGTCGCCAAAATCTCGCCAAGCGTTATGGACGAAGAAATAAGTTATTCTTGCAGCAGATAAATGACTATTGGCTTTCAAATACAAAAGTTTTCCTATAGATCCATATAAAAATTCTCATTAAAGTATCTTTTTCATGAATGGAACGATCTAAATCCACGAGAATGATGTCACCCAATTTATCGCATGGTATTACATATGAAAAGTGAACATGTTTCTCAATAGAAATTTTTTTTTTATTTTATATGACGTTTTGATAATTTTTTTGAAAAATGTGCAATATCTCGAGAACGGTTCATGATAGCGTTCTAAAATTTATGTCAATCGTTTTCTAATGAAAAATTACATAAGAAATGTCTATTTGCGTAACTTTATTAGCGGTTTTGATCTTTAGACGATTTTTTCAGAATTTCATTCGAAAATTTAGGTGGGTTCTGAACATTCGATTGCGTATAAAAACAATAGGCTTCCAGTGTTTAAGGATTGTGATTTTTGTACCAAATTTTGTTCGAATCGATCCATTTGTTCGTCAGTTATCGTCTCCACAGACTCACTGACACACACCCACACACACACATACTTTCACACACACACAGACATCACTTCAAAAATGTTTGATTCGTGATCAGGGATGCTTGAAACGTGCTCTCCCGTCGAAAACTCGAATTCGAATTTTCGACCCCGTCACAATACTTTCCTTATACTTTCATTATACTTTCATTATGTATATAAGAAAAGTAAAAATGCTATGCTCAATCAATATGTTGATTGAACTCATGCAGAATTTAGACAGCGCAAAAAATATAAGGTGAAAAATTATTCTTTAGAAATTTATTTATTAGCAGCAAGTGAAATTCTTGAAACTTCAAACGATATAATATAGGGTACACTTGAATGAGAATGATTTCATATCTTATCCTCATAGCTCAATGGTTGAAGCTTCGGCTGTTCACCTAGAACAGTCGCTGTGAATTCTCGGCTGAAACGATGAAAACTTTACAGCCGCACGCCAATGCATAACCCTGAAGGTTAAATGCAATAATGATGGGGGTCTTAAAAATATCCAGTTACGAATTTTTAATCGATCTTGTGAATTTTGTCGCCAGTTTCATCATAACGACCCTCACAGGATATATACAGGATGTTTCAAAACGATGGGACAAAACTTTAAAGGGTGATAGCACACACATAAACAAACACTTTTCATCATATAGTGCATGGTCGTAACGCTCGCGATTAAGCACTAGAGGGTCCTGTCCATCGAACTCATTAAGTGCCTGTTGTCACAATAGTCGTCAGTTCTCCAGTAGATTACTGAAGGAACGGATTGTTTCACAAATCAGAAGACGAACGACATGCAATTCATGTACGGAGGTGCGGACGGGAATGCACGGAATCATAAATCCGTATGTAGTTCCAACACGACCGAGTGCCACCCCATTTAAACGTAGCAACATTCATAGACTGATGGATTGATCAAGGTGGTCCCATCACTTGGTCGGCTCGATCTCTTATGCCTGAACTTTTTCCTATAGATCCATATAAAAATTCTCAGCAATGATCACCCCGTCGATTCCGGTGAGGACCTTGTTGCCAGGCTTTCTGTTTCTGCTGACGTTGTACGAGAAATGCTGGTGTTTTCGCCAATATACGACGATCGCCAGCCACATCGCAGGTGTGAAGACTGTATTCATGTTATCGGTCGCTGTTGTTAAGCAGTTATCCATTGTAATTTGTTTTGTAATTTCTTCTATTTCTTGTTTTGAACAGTTTTTCTAAGTCAACCGTTAAAATGTGTTCTGTAAATTCTACACTTTTTTCATACCTCTTTGTCATACTTGTGTTCCATCATTTCAAGCAACAGTACCTGCTAACCTCTAGTGATTAACCGCTTGAGTTATGACCATGCATTGTACGACGAAAATTGCTTGTTTGGGTGTGTTACCTCACCCCTTACAGTTTTGCCGCATCGTTTTGAATCACCCTGTATAGCAACATTGCACAAGAAATGTTTTCCGTTTATATAATTATATGTAGTTGTATCGTTTATTTATTATATCATATTTTGTTGGAACATATTTTGATCCTTTGTAAATACAATTTGTGAACAATTGCATTTGAGTTTTATTTTCTCGGAATAAATTTATTTGAATCAGATCTCACTGCAAGTCATTTTATCATATTATATCAAAAATACACGGTGCGCTTATCATAAAACATTCCTCCTATGGCACTCTTTATATATTTTTGAAAGCATTTTTCCTTTTTTGTCGCATACAAGCGCCTTTTCCCCTACTCTTCCCAAGGCTAAGTACTGACAAGTTGTCTTATTCAGTCTGCACTTTTTTCGGCTTATACTGGAGTGACTTTCGATTGTCGGTCTTAATGGAATTGGCTGAAGAAAGCCCTCTCCTGAAAAGAAAAGACACCTTAATTATTTTTTCTGAGAAAAGTGCCGCTAAATAAACCGAACGACTGATATTTGCGGATATGTGAAATATATATTTTAATAGTTAGATATAAGTTGACTGTTATGTAATTCTATGAACAACAGCTAAATGATAAAACAGTTAACTACATTTCCAACATGCACGAAAACAATATTTAAGTGTTTTAAACTTTTAGGATATACATATATATGTATATATATATATATATATATATATTTGAAATGTAATAATAAGAATTATGTAAAAATACAGTATTGTGGCAATTTATTGAGAAATGCAGTTTTTTTTATAAAATTCAGTTTTATTCAAGTTTTCTATGGATACATTTAAAACTAATAAGTGATATGACCTCCCCCAGACTTTATAACATCACAGACACGTTTCGGCATGGAATGTACTGGACTAGCACATGTAGTTTTAATTTCAACGTCTCTGAACCATATGTCAATAACGGCCGAAATTAGCTTGTCCATCGTCGTACAGTCAAATTTGTGAAGCCGTTTTTTGACAATAGCCCACAAATTTTCTATGGGATTCAAGTCTGGTGAATTCCCGGGCCAATCCAGTACGGTAATATTTTTTTTTGAGCAGAAATATTTGATTCGCTTCGAAGTGTGACATGGCGGGCTGTCTTGTTGGAAAACGCAATCTCCGTTCGGCCACAGTTTAGCCATGGTTGGAAGCACTTTTCGGGTCAATATGACTTCGTAACTGGCACTGTTCATCATTCCCTCTACGGGAACATGAGATTCTGTCCCCAAAACGCTGAAACAACCCCAAAACATCTTTTTGGGCGTATGCTTGGGTGCTTGATTGATGTGGTGCTGATTGAGAGGTTCTCCTTGGCTCCTTCTCACGAACATAGATCTAAATCCCTGAACCACAAAATGTGTTTGTCAGAAAAGAGAACTTTCTCCCAGTCCTTCTCACTCCCTGTTTTGTATTTTCGTGCCCATTCCAACCTTTTTTTCTTCATGCGAAGCGTCAGAAGCTGCTTCTTGTACGGTCGACGTGCTCTCCGTCCGCGTTCTAACAGCCTGTATCACACTGTTGAAGGTGCAATATCAACACCAGCTGCCACCATGGACTTAGACAGGTCAAAACTGGTTAATCGAGGATTTTTAACACTCATTCGATGTAAAGTTTTGTCGTCACGAGTCGAAGTTGATCTTTTTCGGCCGCATCTTCCAGAGCGGTTGGTTCCAGCATTTCCTGTTTCCTGAAACCGCTTCCAGATCCTCCCGACACTTACTGTGCTCACTCCACATATTTTACCTATTTCCTCGAACGTCTTAGAAGTGTGTTCTCTAAGCACAATCACTTTAGCACGTGTTTCCGCACTGATATCCATGACGCTAATGAGCCCCGCAACAACTAAGAAACTACCACTGCGGAACACCTGCCACCTGGCGGAGGAATTTGAACACCTGCTACTTACCAGGTGCATACGAACACCTGCTACTTTGAAAATAACTGCAATTTGAACTCTGAGCTAATTTGGAGTGCTTCTTCCTAAGCTTACGTGTGATAAAACGAAAACAATGACATTTCTCAATTAATTGCCACAATACTGAAAAAAATAAAAATACAATTTAAGTAATATTAACATCACCATAGAAGCAAATTCACGGCCATAATGCCGATAAGAGAAAAGAACAGAACCTTCCCAAATTCGATGATTAATCAGAATTAAATTCATCTTCAGGTCTGAGTATTTAATTCTAATTAACCCAAACAAATGCCTGTTTCTGATTAAGCAATAGTACATTACTATAAATGATTAAACTCAGACTACAGGCATCAAAAAATGAAAAAAGGATACATTAAGAAAATTGTATTACCATGCGGCATGAACCATTCCTCTTCTACCACGTGTATACACGATCAACCTCAACAACTTAATCTAGAAGCACCGGAATGAACAAGTCGAAATTCTACCAGGGAGGCAGTACGAACGTTCACGGAAATACTCATATATATATATATATATATATATATATATATACAGGGTGAGTCAGAACTCTTGGGCCAAACTTTAAGGGGTGATAAATCACATCTAAATAAGCAATTTTTGTCATACAACGCAGGGTCGTAACGCAAGAGGTGAACAACTAGACGTCGCTGACATTGAAAGCAGTAATGACTGCATCGGATCTAGCCAGGGTTTAAGCTGATCGCCTGATCTCTGCTGTCTGGACTCTTTCTTATGAGGCCGTATGAAAAGTGTCATCTACGGTAGCCCCATCGACTCCAACGAGGACCTTGTTGCTAGGATTGCTGTTACCGCCGAAGTTGTACAAGATATGCCGTGTGTTTTTGCTAACGTGCGCCGCTTGCTACGTTGCAGGTGTGAAGCCTGCATTACTGCTGGTAGTCGCACTTTTCAGCAGTTTCTGTAATTCTGTCCATGCATTCTGCAATTTCTGTCAGTAAAACGTACTTCATGCCTACTCTGTCATTTTAGTGTTTCCTCTTTTCACGAGAGAGTCATCCTTTCCTCATTTCATGAGCAATAACCTAGCGGTTCACCTCTTGAGTGACGAACCTGCTTTGCATGACAAAAATTGCTTGTTGAGATATTGTGCGTGCCGACTGACTTCAAATCTTCAACGTAATTTCTGAAAAAGCAGGAATTTCGTAAAGGAGCTGCCAAGCTATCCTGATGGACAAACTGTACATGCATCGTGTGTGTCAACAAATTGTGCCAAAAATGCTAACCGAGGATCAGTGTGATGAGCGCATGCGGATTTGTGAAGAACTGATTGATTTTGCTGACAAAGATCCGTCATTTCTTTAAAAACTTATCATCTATTTCAACGGTGATCTGATAAACGGTGATGGGACGTGGTGTTTGTTGTACGACCCACAAACGAAACGGCAGTCCTCACAGTGGAAGTCACCATCGTCGCCGAAGTTTAAAATGTTCCGTTTGGACCGTTCAAAGGGGAAGGTAATGCTGGAGGTTTTTTTACCAGAAGAGCTTGTTGCATTACGAGTTCATACCGAAAGGGCTACAGTGAAGAAGGAGAGGTACACACAGATCATAACTCGTCTCCGTGATGCTACTCGCTGGAAACATCCAGAACTCTGGAAAAGCAAGAATTGAGTGTTGCAACATGACAATGCCCCCGTTCATCGGTCTTTCGTGGTGCAATCCGCACTGGCCAAACATGGAACGTCAACCCTTCCACACCCTCTCTACTCACCCAATCTCGCTGCATGCTAGGTTTATCTGTTCCCCCGTCTCAAATACGAACTCAAAGGACACCGTTTCAAAAGTGCATTTGAGGTTGAGAAAACTGCGATGGTCGCACTGAAGACCATCTCGTCCAAAGGCTTCTAGGAATGTTTTCAGTACTTCTACTCACGCTGGCACAAGTGCATAGCTGTAGAGGGGGGTACTTTGAAGGTGATTGTGTGTAAACATCATATCAATAAATCCTATATATATATATATATATATATATATATATATTCATATTTTTAAGTATAGTTAATAGTTATTTTTATGTATAGTTTTTAAATTAAGTTAGCCACTATAATTGGGAAAGTTTTCTTGAAAGTTATCGAGTGGAAGTTGATAGATTGAGTTGATAATTTTAATAACGAACTTGTGAGGATATGCATTATTAGTCGCTGTACTCAATAATTCCATAAAATGTGCTAATTTATAATTTTCATCACAAATTTTATTGATTCTAAGATCCTGGTTTATTATAATATTTCTAAAAACAGATATAAGCAAACAAGGGTCAAATTGTTGAATTTTTGATGTAATAAATTTAAAATCCTGTGCTTTATCATACAAATTTATAACTATAATAAAATTTTGTAAATTTAAATTCAAAACGTTTGCAACATTAGAGTCATTATTACTTGCATTCAATTGTAAATTATTAGGCTAAAAGTAAAAAGGGATAATATACACACACACATATATATATATGTATATATATATATATATATATATATATATATATATGTATACACACTGCTCACATCTGAAATCGCCACAGTATGAAGAAATTGATGTATTCTTCTGAAATTTACAGAATATAATTGCAATATGAGAATGTGCAAATGATCAAAAAATCATTCCTGAAAAATGAAAGCATGGATCTTTATTGACATTAGATCAATATCGAATAGGTCCACCACGAGCGGCTATGCAGGATAAATTCAACGAGGCATCCCGTCAATGAGATGGTCAATGGTGTGCTGAAGAATGGCATTCCACACAGCATGCAACTGAGCATGATTTGCTCGAATTGGGAGTTCCCTTAATCGGCGACCCATGATGTCCCAGATATGGTCAATTGGCGACAAATTCAGAGAATATGCTGGCCAGGGCAGGATAACAAAACCTTGTAGACTATTCATAGTTACCCGTGCAGTATGTGGCCTAACAATATCCTGCTGAAAAAGCAGTCCAGACCTGGTTGACAGATATGGTTTTCCACAGGTCCCACAATGTCAGAGACGTCTATTTCTGCCATGATACTGCCAGAAATGTGGACCAAATGTGATTTGTTCACCAAATGTTAAATCCCCCCAAACAATGATACCACTTAGGGGACTGTATGGCGACTGAGAGAAAAAGCTTCCTGGTGGCGTTGTTGAAAGCGCGTTCATACGCGAATACGGCCATCTGGCATGCCAACACAGAATCGTGATTCATCTGTGATTACATCAATTCATCCGTGAACAGAATGTTTCGACATTCTGTAGACCAATTAAGACTCATTTGACACGACTGGAGGCGACGTAACCGATAAAGACATTGACACGGTAGGTGTCGAAAAGGTCGTCTACCTCAGAGTCCTGCGTCATGCAAATGGTTTCGAATTATTTGAGTCGAACCCATGTTGCCTGTAGTATAGGATAAATATCGTTGTAACACGGATGCTGTGGTAAACAGCTTACGCAATAAGCTTCTCAGAATCACACGATCTGCACGTGGTGTGGTACACTTGGAAGCTCTACTACCGGATCTTCATGTCGTTTCGTTGTGTCTCACAAACCGTAACACACACCGCTGAACATGTGCTCACATCACTACCCAATAGTTCAGCGATCCTTCGAAGGCTAATTCCACCCTCACGTAAGACAATGATTTGGTCCCATTTTGTTGAAGACAACTGAACGTATGGGGTACGTCGATGTGCTCTTGAAATACTCTGATTATTTTTACAATCTGAAACCAATGACGCTACAATTAGCTGTGATATCTCTCCTCATTGACCTGACGTTTTATGCTGCTCGGCAAGGTATTACGTCACCATGCGTAACGAAACTGTGATCATTTGCATATCTCGCCTTGCTGTTTCCATTGTCTGATTTACATAAAACTACACCTACAACTTTATGGTGTTGCGATTTCAGTTATGAGCAGTGTACATACATATGGAATTATATGCTTTTTGTTTAGTATATATAGTACATGTGCCGCGTATTTTCATGTTGCTGTTGAATGTATTGCATTACGGTCTTAATTTCATTTAAACATTCCGTATTCGAAATTGAGCCTTCTCTTGAAGGCATATCATGCTTCTCTTCCCTAACAGCATTTTTGTTTTCGTAGTGACGTAAGATTTACGTCACATTGTGACTTTGGGACGTCACAGGACGTCGCAGTACGTCTTGGCAATGTCATATTGAGCTCACAGCGAAGTCATTTTGGTCATTTTCATGGTCGTTTGTAACGTCGCATATTAACTTGTTTGTGACGTCACATTGTAATTGCCATTGTAATGTCGTCACATTGTTATGTGTTAACTAAATTGTGGAAACGTCACAGAATATAGTCACAATGAAGTGACAAAGTTGCTAATACGTAACGTCGCATAGAACTCACAAATATGATGCCAAATAGTGACCCAGGTGTCACGTAACTACAACGTCACTGTCACACATGTGACGATCTTTGCTGTGAGGGTTGTTTTCATTATTCATTGAATTTATCATTATATCATTGGTTACCTCCTGCTGTTCGTCTTCATTCATTCAATCTTTAATGCCTTCTACTGTAAGATGTTTTGAAATTGAAATATTACTTTATTAGCTCTATGAGCAGAATATTATTTTCATTATTTTCTTCCTCGTTTTCTACCTCGTTTTCTTCTTCGTTTATTATCTTCCTTTTTATCCTCTTCACATCGCGACCCAATAGTTCAGCCATCCTTCGAAGGATCCGTCCATCCTCACGTAAAAGAATGATTTGTTGCTATTTCGTTGACGACAACTGAGCGTATGCTGTACGTCAACGTACTCTTCGCATACTGTGATGGTTTTTACAACCTGAAATCAAAGACGCTGCAATTTAGCTGTTACACCGCTCCTCTTTGACTTTACTCTTTTATGCTTCTCGGGAAGGTATTACGTCACTATGCGTAACGAAACTGTGATCATTTGCATATATACCCTTGCTGTTTACATTGCCTGATTTACATAAAGTACACATACAACTTTATGGTGTTGCGATTTCATATGTGAGCAGTGTACATAAAACGATTGACATAAATTTTAAACTCTAGCATTAGCTGTTTTTGAGATACTGCATATGTATCAAATCAATTTATCAAAAAATCACATAAAATTAAACTTTTTTTTAGCTATTTTGAGAAAAATTCACGAGAAAAGACATTTTAGATAATAACGTTGCATTTGGACGCCAGTAGTCAGTTATCTTCTATTAGAATGATATGTTTATCCATCCATTACGCTTAGCAACATTTTGGCGATGCATTTAGCGGAATATCGCCAACTTGGCGAATTTTTTTTTAAATGATGCCAACTTGACAAAAATGTCACCTGATTGATAAAAATACCTCCAAATTAGTAAAAAATACTATCTATTTCTGTTTCTCACAAACAACTGTCATCATATTAAATATTTTGAATTATTGTTCACCATATAATGCAACAAACATGTAATATTCGAAAAATTATTTCTTATTTATAAGTTTTACTATTTTTTTTTCATACATAGACATTTTTATGCCAGAGCTTTAAAAAATGACTTCAAGTTTTATATCCATAAATTATAAACGACTTATCTCTTTGCAGCGCTGCCAATCTTAGTACACAACTTCCATTCCGCCCGAAAGCGCATAAAATTGCAAATTTGCCCATATGCGCAAATACGAAAATCACTCTTCCAAATATGACAGACAGATGTGGGTGAAGGAAAATACATCGCTCTCGTGATTTTCGATATTAAATTTTAGCATTTTTCTGCATTCATTCATGGAGATGCAGGAGGAAGATACACATCTTTATTATTGTCTTCAGATTATTTGGATGTGCGTTTGAATCTTTCTCTTTGACTTCTTTGTAAAAATCATCATTGTTATTGTCTTCATTGTTAAGATTAGAATAAGGTAACTTAAATAAAGCTTTTCCTGTGTATTTAAAACTTCCCATTTAATTAAACTAAATCGCATTTTTTTTCGTTATTTTTTATTGAATACAATTCTTGATTGAACACTGATTTTGATAAAACAAGTAAAACATCTCTTAAATTCGACAATTTTGCTTAACATAATTAGTCGTCCCAAACAATGTATTTTTCTTAAAATATGGGAATTTCTGCATATTGAGTTTTACAAGATATATTGACGTTTAACTTGACAATCTGACTGACCACTTTCTGCTGTTTTTACTTCTAGTTTGTCTCCAGATATTACCATTTTAACCCAGGTTATTAACCTGAAAAGTCGCTGACCAAATCGGCGACCAATATGCTTGTGTCCACTGAATCCCTACTTATCGAACTAGGGTCCCTTTTAAACCCCGACATCACTGTACTAACATACAGGTACTCTGTGCTAATCACTGTACTAACCTACTGTACTACCCCTACATCACGTTACCTTAGTCGTCCCAGACAATGTATTTTTCTTAGAATATGGGAATTTCTGCATATTGAGTTTTACAAGATATATGCTTCTCTTACTGTTCTATTTTTGGTAAATTTCTCTATGAAACCACCTCACTACTATCATTCTCTTAGGCTAGATGCATACAGAGTCTAACACTGCACGACGGTTTCGTTTTAAGACGTTTCTTAACATCTGCTAATGCATTAATGATGGCACCGTGTGTTTATGACAATCCTCGTTATGAAGATATAGAAGATGAAATATTCAGTTTTATCACTGTTGCCAATCAATGACGGCGAAGAGCTTCGGATTAAGATGGGCTTTTGAAAAGAACCTTGTTGTCCCCACCGGGAATCGAACTACGGATCTTCGTATTGGCTTTCCTACGTTCTGCCGTTGACTCACTGCGACGGAATTGCAATCAAGGAATTGCTATCTCTTTAAGGAGTTCACTCCTATTTTTACAGATGGCTCCAAAACAGCAGCTCATGTCGGATTTGCTTATGTATGTAATGATATAGTGAAGTCTTTTAAGCTTCATACCTCATGTTCCATTTTAACTGCTGAAATCACTGCAGTTCACCAATCTTTAATTTTCATCTCCCATCAAAGGGTAAAAAAATACATCATATATACAGATTCGTTAAGTTATTTGCAATTACTTTAATCCAGAATGGCCATGCTCTATCCCATTGCCTCAGATATCCTCCAACTTGTGCATCGTCTGAAGGCACGAGGACACCATATTTAATTTTGATGGGTTCCGAGTCATGTTGGTATAAAGGGAAACGAATTGGCTGATACCGCCGCAAAAACAGCTGGTCATATTTTGAATCATCCCATTCCTTTGACAGATATAAACAAAACTATTAGTAAAATATTGTATGATAAATGGCAACACCTATGGAATCAGGAAACTCAAAATAAATTGTATGAGATAAAGCCTTTAATACAAAAGTGGACTAGTTTTCAGTGTAGGAAACTTGATGTTATATTAACTCGTTTGCGCATTGGTCATACTCGTTTTACCCATAGACACTTACTTTTAGGAGAAATTGAACCCCTTTGTAATAGTTGTCAGACCTCAGCAAGTATCAAACATATTTTAATTGAGTGTTCGAAATACAAACAGTATCGTTTCAAGCATTTCAACACGTATACTATACATGTGGCAGAATTGATTGAAGAAAATCCTCATTTGGAGCTTTTCCCATTCCTATTGGACATTGGTTTTTTCCATCATTTTTAACTGCACCTTTTAGAACCTTTTTGCCTTTTTCCATCTCGTTTGCATTGTTGTACATGTTCCATAGTCATTGTTTTTTCACACATTATCACTCTTTTTATTTATACACATGTTTTAATCCATACTAATTTATGTATCTTGGTACCATATGTCTGGCGCAGAATATCCTCTTTGGATCTTGAGCCATAAAACCTTAATCAGCCAACCAACTAATTGTTGAATAGTACTGCATTCTCATCCGACTAATGTCAAATTGCCGTTTAACTTGACAATCTGGCTGACCACTCTCTGCTGTTTTTACTTCAGGTTTGCCTCCAGATACTACTATTTTTACCCAGGTTATTACCCTGAATAGTCGTTGGCCAAATCGGCGACCAATATGCTTGTGTCCACTGGAGCCCTACTTATCGCACTAGGGTCGTTTTCAGACCCCGACATCACTGTACTAACTTACAGGGTTAATTCGTTCGGGCGCCATTGCAAAGAACCTTGCTGATCAACCTAGAATCGAACCACGGATATTCATATTCACCAGCTCGACGCTCAATCGTGGAGCTACTAAGTTGGAATTGGATTGCACATAAGAGAAGGATATTTATATCGCTTCAGGGTTGATACCATATTGTACAAGAATATATTTTTAACAGGTTTTAACTTTTATACATGTACAGATAAGTCTCTACAGAGGGAAAAGAAATATGATGTGGGTAGCACATGCCTTTCCTTACATAATATAATGAATTTACTACTTTTACAGTAAAAGAAAATAGGTTATTCTTGAAGCACATAGATACTGATATTCCTTCAAGATATTGAATTTTCGTAAATTAATCGTCATTTTCATTGATTTAGCGTTAATTTTATCCATTTAGCGAGATTTTCGTCATTATCGCGAGATTTTCGCATTTTAAAAAGTCGCCAATTTGGCGACATTCCGTCAAATTCCTCGCCAAAATCTAGACAAGCGTTATGGACGTAGAAATAAGTTTTTCTTATAGCATATAATGACTATTGGCGCTCAAATACAAAAGTATTTCTCAAAATATATTTTCTCATGAACGGAATGAGCTAGATCCACGACAATGATGTCACCAAATGGATCGCAAGATATTACATATGAAAAGTGAACATGTTTCTCAACAGTTAATTTTTTTTTTTATTTATGCGATTTTTTGATGAATTTATTTGGAAAATGGGCAATATCTCGAGAACGGTTCATGCTAGCGTTATAAAGTTTATGTCAATCGTTTTTAAGGAAAAATTACATTAGAAATGTCTATTTGTACAACTTTACTAAAGGTTTTAATTTATTGATGATTTTTCAAAATTTCACTCGAAAATTTAGAGGGGTTCTGAACATTCGATTGTGTTTGAAAACAACAGGGTTCCTGTATTCACGGATTGTAATTTGTGTACCCAATTTTATTCGAATCGCTCCATTCGTTCGGGAGATATCGTCTCAACAGTCTCATTGACACACACACACACACACACACACACACACACACACACACATATATATATATATATATATATATATATATATATACTTTCACACACACACACACATACTTTCACACCCACCCACCCACAGGCATTATCTAAAAAATGTTCGATTCGTGATCAGGGATGCTTGAAACGTAAACACTCGAATTCGTATTTCCGACCCCATCACAATAATTTCCTTATACATTATACTTTGCATATAAGGAAAATAAAATGGTTCAATCATACATTTAAAAGTATTATGCCTTTGTAATTTTACAGAGGAAGGATACCATTTCAATGGCTTGCATATCCATACTCTTTCAAGAGATTCGAAACCACGTTTCACCGGATTCGCGAGATGTAGCCCAAGTGCCTTACCTCACCGAGGTGGCCTTAAACATGTTTTTCGCTTTATTGTCGAATAAATATGTTAATATATATTCCAGTGCGATAAGCGAACGGTTTGTCACGCCACGTCTCATCGTATAATGTATGCACATGATAATATAAATACAAATCCGTCACGAACCATGAGACATTGTAAAGCAATACTGTCTAAATAGCAAAGCAATGCTGTCTAAATAGCAAAGCAATACTGTCTAAATAGCAAAACAATACTGTCTAAATAGCAAAGCAATACTGTCTAAATAGCAAAGCAATACTGTCTAAATAGCAAAGCAATGCTGTCTAAATAGCAAAGCAATGCTGTCTAAATAGCAAAGCAATACTGTCTAAATTGCAAAGCAATACTGCATCTTACATCGCGTTTCATAATATGCGTATCGAACTTAACTTTACTGTTTGGAATATAGAGCACGGGACAACTATGGGTACTAGGTGCGTTAGTTATGAAATTGTTGCAATTCTGGGATTAGTAAAATTACAAATTACTTACGTACGAACGTCAATTATTTAATCATTGGACATTATATAAGGTTGTGCTAGTCCGTCAATAAAAATATACAGGGTGTTCCAAGATATCTTGAAATGACCTTCATTTCCTTGACCTTTAGTCGTAGATATATACTTCCAAATTAAAAACTGTTTCAAGGAAGTTTACAATTTATTTTATAACAGTTTGAAATCGAGAAGAATATTTGTCTGTAAAATATGAAATCTAATTTGTTATACGGTTCCTCAATCCAAAATTTTCTAATTACTAAAATTGTCATTTACTAACATGCAAAACCAAAAGCAAAGTCGATTTTATTTTCTGCGAGCAAATTTTACCAATATATCGCATAGCATATACAAACTGATTTGCGAGTCATGCCAATTTGTAAGCAAATACACCATATTATGCATACCTGTAGTCTCCCTTTTAAGTAAATTATAATGTGTTAAAGGATTTTCTGGGACATCATCATCTCCTTCTTGGACCAAACCGCCCAACCTACCCAAATGTGTAAGGTATCTTCTTAAACGGTTGGGAAGTGTCACCCAATTTAAACCGGAACCCAGTGGGAGCGGCATCTACAAGGACCGTATACCCTCCTTCCCCTACCACTAACCTCTCGTAAGGACTTACGGATCCACATATTTAACGTGCAAATACTCCGAGTGAACACAGAGACAGTTTGGGCAAAGCCTGGGTATGAACCCATGTCGTCCAAGTAGAATCCCCAAGCATTAAACACTAAGATATTCCACACCCTCTGGGACACTCTAATATATGCTATTGAATGACATGCAAAACAAATATCCTGACAATCTTTATTTTTATTTTGCACAGCCTGAAATGATGAATTCGCAGACGTGGGGGAGTGATTTAAGTCATAAAATCCAATGTTTCATATCTCGAAAACTTTTGCTTGTAAAAGAATCGCACGTTTTCAATATTTCATGTTAACTAACTGCGATGACTACAGCTAGCGGTCACTAAATATAGCAATTAGTTTTATAGCGATCAGATTTTTACCCATTACTGTACAGAAGCATATAAACAAGAATTTGATGTGGGCAACACATAACTTTTCTTGTATAATGCAAGGAATTTACTTTTTTAAAAGTGAAAAAGTGATGAAAAGATCCACGACACAGTGTTTGTAACGTTAAATTGTACTTTTAGAGCTTTTCGGGATGACAACATGTAAAATTATTTCACACCCAATTAACTGATATTTTACCAAACACTAAATTAACAATTATTAATATTGATTGCATCCTCAATAAGCAATATGGTCCATATATTTAAATATTTTAATTATAAATTCATGAATTAGGCATCATTTTCATTAACTTAGCGTCATTGTTGCAATTTTGGCAGCATTTTCGTAAATGTGGGGCCAAATATCGCCAAATTGGCGATATGTAGAAGACCATTTCGTATATAATAAAAGGTATGCCAATCATATGACGAAATTAAAAATTTGATAACATTTTCATTAATTTGGCAATAATTTCGTCAATTAGGTAACATTTAAAAAAGTCGCCAAGTTGGCGACATGCCGCCAAAATTTGTCGCCAGAATTTTTCCAAGCGTTGCAGATGGAGTCTTATGGTAGAGTCGTGTATTCTTTCCAAAATATTGAATTTAATCAATTAGTTGTCATTCTCATTGATTTAGCGCCATTCTTATTAATTTGGCTACATTTTTATCAATTAGGCGACGCTTTCATCAATTTGGCGAAATTTCAAAAACTCACCAAGTTGGCGATAATCCGCCAAATTTGTCGCAAAATTTCGTCAGGCATTAGGTTCGGAGAAATAGATTATTCGTATAGCAGATAAACAACTAATGGTTTCCAAATACAAAACTATTACCCAAAATATCTTCACTTATATTAGATTCTTATTCTTTCTAAGATATTGGATTTTCATCAATTAGCCTTCATTTTCTCATGGAACGAGCTAGGTCTTCGAGAATGATGATAATAAATTTGTCGCATAATATTACATATGAAAAGTGAAAAGATTTCACAATAGTTAATATTTTTTTAATTGTATGTGATTTTTTATACAGTTATTTGAAAAATGTGCAATATCTCGAGAACGGTTCATGCTCGCATTCTAAAGTTTATGTCAATCGCTTTATAATGAAAAAATACATAAGAAATTATTCTTTACGTAACTTTATTGAATGTTTTAAATTTTTGGTGAATTTTTTAAAACTTTATTTCAAAATTTAGGAGGGTTCCGAACATTCGATTGCGTGTATAAACGTTAAGCTTCCAGTATTCACTGACTGTGATTTTTGTACCAAATTTTGTTCGGATCGCCTGATTCGTTCGTGAGATATCGTCTTCACAGTTTCACTGAAACACACACTCACACAGACATCACTTCAAAAACGTCTGATTCGTGTTCAGGGATGCTTGAAACGTTCTTTCCCATCGAAAACTCGAATTCGAATCTCGACCCAATCACAATACTTTCCTTATACTTTATACTATGTATGTAAGCAAAGTAATAACAAAGAAACGCGCCCGCTAGCCTAATGCAGAAGTCGCAAAGCAACAAAAGTAGGGGGTAACGACCTCTCCCCTCCCCCCAAACTGATACTACCCCCCGCCGGACGAATACAAAGAATTATTCAATTATAATCAACAATGGCGCGGTCACATTGGTACTCACCAAAAACAGGTAAGTTTATTTTAGACAAGTGACGCAAAAATCCAGGTGAAACGTAGTGATGGAACAGTTACTATATCCACCAACAAAACGAAAACTATTCAATAAGGAACCAAGATGTGAAATTGGGATATACGCTAATACTAGTAAAAGTTACTATCAGATGAATGCCACAAAAGTGAGGTATATCCAGGTAACATGCACGGATGGTATAGAGAATATACTCACAGGCAGAAGCAAAACTGCTAAGAGCCAATATATGAAATTAGGGGTGGAGACTAGTTGAAGTGGAATTTACCCCTATATGGTTGACAAAGAAATTGGATATTCATGTGATGCGTACAGATGTTGCAGAGGCTAACTACAACCAATAGCAGAATCAAAATTGCTCAGTTATGGGCGGATACGTTAAACTGGAGGATGTGTTGAGAAAGTAGGTAGGGTAACCACCATAATCAATTTTATTCGATCGGTAATAGTCACATTGCTCTTGGGGCGAATAAAATAATTTATTATATTTATGCAATTACTTCCGTTATATACATAGTATATTGCATAAGGAAAGTATTGTGACGGGGTCGGAAATTCGAATTCGAGTTTTCGACGAGAGAGCGCTTTTCAAGCATCCCTTAACACGAATCAAACGTTTTTGAGGCGATGTTTGCATGTGTGCGTGCGTGTGTGTGTGTGTGTGTGCGTGTGGGGAGACGATATTTCAAGAAAGAATTAAGCGATCCGAACAAAATTTGGTACAAATATCCCAATCAGTGAATAATAGAAGCATATTGTTTTTACACGTAATCGAATGTCCAGAACCCTCCTGAATTTTGAAATGAACATTTAAAAAAATCATCACAAAATTAAAACAGTTAATAAAGTTACGTAAATAATTTTTTTATGTAATTTGTCAATAGAAAACGATTGACATAAACTTTATAATGCTAGTATGAACCGTTCTCGAGATATTGCACATTTGCCAAATGCATTTATCAAAAAATCACATAGAATTCATAAAAAGTATTAACAATTGTGAAATCTGCTCACTTTTCATAGGTAATATCATGCGATAAATTTGTTATCATCATTGTCGTAAATTTAGCTCGTTCCATTCACGAGAGAATACACTTTGGGTAATAGCATTCTAATTTGACGTCATTAGTCGTTTATCTACTATAAGAATAACTTATTTCTCCCGACCATAAAGCTTAACGAAATTTGAGCGACGTATTTGGCTCCGTCTTGGCGAGTTTTTTACATGCCGCCAAACTGATAAGAATGACGCTAAATCAATAAAAATGCCAACTCATTGATAAAAGTCAATATTTTGGAAAGAATATAGACTCTAGCATAATACTCCGTCTTTAACTCTTGGTAAAATTCTGGCAACGAATTATGGCGGCATATCGCCAATTTGCCGACTTTTTAAATATTGCCTAATTGACGAAACTGTTGCCAAATTGATAAAAATGTTATTAAATTGATAAAAATTACGCAAAAATGATAAAAATGATGCCAAATAGATGCACTTTTTTGCAAATTTTTAATTCTATCATATGCCGGGCATACCTTTTATTATATAAGACATGCCCTTCTAAATATCGTCAACTAGGCGGTATTTTGCCCTACATTGACAAAAATATCGTCAAAATTGCAAAAATGACTTCAAGTTAATGAAAATGACGCCTAATTGATGAATGTATTATTAAAATCAAATATATGGATATATTGCTTATTGAGTATGCTATCAATATTGATAATTGTTAATTTAGAGTTGCGTAAAATATAAGTTAATTGGGTACGAATAATTGGTTAATAGTTAATTGGAAACGAAGTTAATGGGTAAAATATAAGTTAATTGGGGAGCACATTTTTAAGTGCTTATTTCATAGAAAATTCCATCATAAGTTGGGAGCACATTTTTATGTGCTTATTCCCAGCGACAATCATAACGATAGTGTCTTAACATTCACTTGTTGCACAGGGGTAAATCTGATTTCCCCCCTGGTTCTCATTGGTTCCACCATGTCTATGTGCTAATTTTCTCCAGTCACCTGGGCGTGGCCTATATCGGCTTTCATTGGTTATTTCATTATGGTCACGGGCTAGCTTGAGTCCATAGCTGTATTTCTCATTTTGCCATTCTTCATTTATTGCTCGTAAATAAATTCTGCGCCCATTATAAAATTATGCTTCATCGAATCTTTGGCTGATTGCCGCCTTGTTGTAGAGCCATTTCTGAAATATGAAAATACCTTTTGCGCGACTGTATCGCAACTGTGGGTAACCTTAACGTGTAACCTTAATGATCCTTACTTGCAAAATTTTTGGTTTGCTTAAAAACTTTCTTTGTGCCCTGTATATTACATTCTTCAACCCTCACATTTTGTTAAAGTCAAAAAAATAATGATTATAAATTGAAACATTTTTAAATTCATATATAAAATTAAAATCAATTCAGTATTTCAATCAATTCAGCGTCAAGTTTTGATACAACACAGAATATTTATTGCATTTTATTGCATAGCATAACTTCGTTGAATCACGAAACCCACTTTCAACTCGATTGTTTCAAAAACTATTTTAAACCAACTTAAATTCAACTTCATTTCTAGAAAACGAAGATAAGTTCTTGATACACTTTCAATATTTTTCAAATTTTCGGCGAAGAAATATAAGTGCATTTCTTTCAAAGTTGTCTGGAGCTTATTTTGAAAAATGAGAGTTTGAAAACTACATCTTCTAACAGTTATATCTATTCCTGCGTAATTTTCGTTGGTCAATTTTGAAGAATGGGTTAAGCAGGCTACAAGATAGATGCATTTCCGATAGTAGACGATAAAAATTCTTCCAAGGTAAAGTTTTATTTTTAGAGTACTACGCAGAGAGCTGTATCCATTTTATGACTGTATGCATTTACGTCAAAATATATTTCATTATTTTTGAAAATTAATGATCTTTTCCTCCTAATGAATTTATAAATCCTCTTTACGGACATATACCTACAGGAAATACGGATTTTATAGAAGATGACAATTTAAAATAAATTTTTAAACTAGGTACAAAATACAGAATGCCTTCAAAATGCTCCTATGAAGAAGCTAAAAGTATTTTTACTGTTGAAATTAATAAATTTTTGTACAATATGGCTATTGAAAAGGGAATAACGGATGAAATATTCGCCGAATGAAAACATAGTATTATTGAACAACTGATGTATTACTATAACCCTGATTCATATTTTAAATTAGACATTATCTATATAAATAAAAATGAAAATCTGTCTGTCTGTCTGTCTGTCTGTCTGTCTGTCTGTCTGTTTGTCACACCATCACGGAAGAACGGCTGAACCGAATTTGATAAAATTTTGTGGGTAGCCCAGAAATAGCCCCACTTAAAATTATATCCGTGTTTTGAGTTTCTACGACCAGTGGTTCTCGAGATATTAGTAAAAAACGAAATTTTCGTTTGTCTCATCATCACGGAAAAACGGCTGAACCGAATTTAATGAAATTTGGTGAATAGCCTTGAAATATCCCCCCATAAATTTTGTCCAAGTTTCGAGTTTCTAAGACCTGGGGTTGTCGAGATATTAATGAAAAACGGAACTTTTTCCTAGGAGTTCTACTCTCTAACTCCGTGGTTTATCCAAACGAAAAGCTTGAAAATCGTTTGAAAGTGAATTAAAATTTAATCTCTGAGTTTGATGGGAGATTTTTTGCGTTAATTAGTCACTTTCTGAAAACATGAATTGTTTGAAACATGATTTAAAGGGGAAATCTATCTCCATGGTTCATGGTTTATTTAAAACACGCTTTTACGGAACAATGAGAAGTATAGAGAAATCAAAATCGTTATTTAATTTCGCAGTTTATGTTATAAGACATGACATATTTAACATGTTATAAGATTCTATCTTATATCATGTTACTCAGAAACGCAATTAAATTAAATCTGTCTGTTAATTTTAATAATTATTTTTTCGATTTGAATAATAAATAAATGGATATAAAAATATATTTTAGAAAAGAACGATTTGATTTTTCTTATAGCATTTTTGACTGGATAATATCAATTACGGTCTTCAGGTTTAAAAATTATTATTATTTATATTTTCGGGGATTATTGATTCAAGGATTATTGATATTTTCAAGTTATTATGCAATTATTTTATTATGACAAAAATTGTTTAAACTCATATATTGTATGTTGTACGAATCTTTTACAAATACACGCGTATATATTTTAATCTACGAGAATATAAGTAGTACAGGTATATTGACATATGTTTTGATATATATTGGCATATATTGGAATCAATTACGACCTTCTGGTATAAAGATCACGGATATTATTGATGTTTTCAATTTATTACGTCATCTCTTTTATTTTGGCAAATATTTTTGAGACGCATATTGTAATACGGGTAATCTTCTACTAACACATTGGCATATTTTCTGATCTGCGACAATATAATTAGTACGGGGTTGCATATATTCATTCAATTCCTATTTTCTCTTCTGTAAATTTGCTTACAAAAGGGGACAGGATGTTTTATTCTTCAGATCTGATCGTGAAGATAATTTTGCATAGTGAGAACATATATTCTTAAACTTCTCTTTAGGAGCAATAAATTTCATATTTTAACAGAATTTGCACATGATTGCGAACTTTAAGTTTCTTTAAATTATACACTCCGTACGAATAACGGGTCTGCTGTTAGTGGTTAATAAATTTTAACATTTTAGGAGGATATATCATGTTGCTCGGCATCGCAATTAAATTAAATGTGTTTGTTAATGTTTTTATTATTTTTTTTCGATTTAAATAATAAATAAATGGATAAATGGATATAAAAGTATATCTTATGAATGGACGGTTTGATTTTTCTTTTAATTATATTAATTGCTGACTGCGTACATCAATTTCATTTATTTTGGCAAAGAGTTTTCAAGCTTATATCGTATTTAGCTACTAAACTCATATATTGTGTTTAGCCAATAAATTCATATAGCCGATTGTTGAAACAGAAAAAGAGTAGAGCGGGTATATCTTCAAATACAATTGTAGTGTTTTCATTTAGTATATTGAAACGGGATAAGAATGTTTCATTCAGATCTGCAAATTCAAAGCTACGAATTTGGAGGGATTTCGCTAATTTGACAACTTTTCTTAAACTTTGCCAAATTGACGGAAATGTCGCCAAATTGACGGAAATGTCGCCAAATTGATATAAACGACACACAAACAGCTGCCATAAACCTTCGGGTTGGTCGTGTGGCTTGGGTCTTCTACATATCAATGAAATTTTTTTTTGTTTTGTTAGAAGAGAGTACTGAAATGATGTTTGGTTAGCATTTATCTGTCAGACCAACCATCCTACTTAGTAATACATTTAGCTAATTTTTAAAATGTCACCAAATTGATAAAAATGTTTTCAAATCTATAAAAATATCTTGAAATTGATAAAATGGCGCTACATAAATGATATTAATTGTTTTTTGTTAGGGGATAGTATTGTGATGATATTTCGTCAATTTGTCGCAAAGTGGAACTGTCAGTTCTACAGTCCCACTTGGCGATAAATTTGGCGATTTTTTAAAATGTCGCAAATTTGACGAAACTGTCGCCAAATGTTCCATAGAAATATAACTATTTAGACGATATTTTTTCTACCAATTTATTTGAAGCAAATGATATCATGTCGCTTAGCAACGGAATTAAATCCAATGTGTTTATGCGGCAGACGATTTTTATTAAATCCTTCCCGATTTGAATAATGAAGATATGTATATAAAATAAATTTCATTGCCATTTCATTTTGGACTGGATAATATCAATTATACTCTTCAGGTTTAAACATTATTATTATTGATATTTTCCGGAATTATTGATTCAGGGATTATTGATATTTTTAAGTTATTACGCCATTGTTTTATTGCGGCAAAAATTGCTGACACACGCATATTGTACGTTGTACGAGTAATCTTCTAGGAATGCACGGGTATATCTTCTAACCTACGAGAATATAAGTAGTACAGGTATATTGGCATATATTTTGACATATATTGGCATATATATTGGAATCAAGTACAGTCTTCTGGTATGAAGATTAAGGGGATTAATTATATATTCAATTTATTACGTCGTCTGTTGTATTTTACCAAAAAACATTTGTGACTCATATTGCAAAACGGGTAATCTTCTACTAATAATCGGACATTATAAGTAGTACGTGTATATCTCCCCATATAATTTTAGCACTTTAATTTTGACATATATTGGAATAAATGACTGTCTTCAGATTTAAAGATTACGGGTTTATTGGTATTTTCAATTTATACATGTAATCTACTAATACAGGTTATATTTTCTAATATTCGCGTATATAATTAGTACGGGTCCCATACAATTTTAACGCTTTTATTTTGCATATATTGATTCAATTCCATATTTTTTTTTATATTTGCTTACATAAGGGGTCCAAGATGTTTTCTTCTTCAGATATGTCCATGAAGATAATTTTATATAGCGAGAACAGAGATTCTTAAACTTCTTTTTAGGAGCATTATATTAAATATTTTAACAGAATATTTTGATTAAACATGTCATTTAGTATACTATAAAAATTTGGGCATGATTATGAATTTCAAGTTTCTTTATATTATATACTCCGTACGAAGAACGGGTATGCTGCTAGTCTATATAAATAAAAATGAAAATCTGTCTGTCTGTCTGTCTGTCTGTCTGTTTGTCACACCATCACGGGAGAACGGCTGAACCGAATTTGATGAAATTTTGTGGGTAGCCCAGAAATAGCCCCACTTAAAATTATATCCGTGTTTTGAGTTTCTACGACCAGTGGTTCTCGAGATATCAGTAAAAAACGAAATTTTCGTTTTTCTCATCGTCACGGAAAAACGGCTGAACCGAATTTAATGAAATTTGGTGAATAGCCTTGAAATATCCCCCCATAAATTTTGTCCAAGTTTCGAGTTTCTAAGACCTGGGGTTGTCGAGATATTAATGAAAAACGGAACTTTTTCCTAGGAGTTCTACTCCCTAACTCCGTGGTTTATCCAAACGAAAAGCTTGAAAATCGTTTGAAAGTGAATTAAAATTTAATCTCTGAGTTTGATGGGAGATTTTTTGCGTTAATTAGTCACTTTCTGAAAACATGAATTGTTTGAAACATGATTTAAAGGGGAAATCTATCTCCATGGTTCATGGTTTATTTAAAACAAGCTTTTACGGAACAATGAGAAGTATAGAGAAATCAAAATCGTTATTTAATTTCGCAGTTTATGTTATAAGACATGACATATTTAACATGTTATAAGATTCTATCTTATATCATGTTACTCAGAAACGCAATTAAATTAAATCTGTCTGTTAATTTTAATAATTATTTTTTCGATTTGAATAATAAATAAATGGATATAAAAATATATTTTAGAAAAGAACGATTTGATTTTTCTTATAGCATTTTTGACTGGATAATATCAATTACGGTCTTCAGGTTTAAAAATTATTATTATTTATATTTTCGGGGATTATTGATTCAAGGATTATTGATATTTTCAAGTTATTATGCAATTATTTTATTATGACAAAAATTGTTTAAACTCATATATTGTATGTTGTACGAATCTTCTACAAATACACGTGTATATCTTTTAATCTACGAGAATATAAGTAGTACAGGTATATTGACATATGTTTTGATATATATTGGCATATATTGGAATCAATTACGACCTTCTGGTATAAAGAGTACGGATATTATTGATGTTTTCAATTTATTACGTCATCTCTTTTATTTTGGCAAATATTTTTGAGACGCATATTGTAATACGGGTAATCTTCTACTAACACATTGGCATATTTTCTGATCTGCGACAATATAATTAGTACGGAGTTGCATATATTCATTCAATTCCTATTTTTTCTTCTGTAAATTTGCTTACAAAAGGGGGCAGGATGTTTTATTCTTCAGATCTGATCGTGAAGATAATTTTTCATAGTGAGAACATATATTCTTAAACTTCTCTTTAGGAGCAATAAATTTAATATTTTAACAGAATTTGCACATGATTGCGAACTTGAAGTTTCTTTAAATTATACACTCCGTACGAATAACGGGTGTGCTGTTAGTGGTTAATAAATTTTAACATTTTAGGAGGATATATCATGTTGCTCGGCATCGTAATTAAATTAAATGTGTTTGTTAATGTTTTTATTATTTTTTTTCGATTTAAATAATAAATAAATGGATAAATGGGTATAAAAGTATATCTTATGAATGGACGGTTTGATTTTTCTTTTAATTATATTAATTGCTGACTGCGTACATCAATTGCATTTATTTTGGCAAAGAGTTTTCAAGCTTATATCGTATTTAGCTACTAAACTCATATATTGTGTTTAGCCAATAAATTCATATAGCCGATTGTTGAAACAGAAAAAGAGTAGAGCGGGTATATCTTCTAATACAATTGTAGTGTTTTCATTTAGTATATTGAAACGGGATAAGAATGTTTCATTCAGATCTGCAAATTCAAAGCTACGAATTTGGAGGGATATCGCTAATTTGACAACTTTTCTTAAACTTTGCCAAATTGACGGAAATGTCGCCAAATTGATATAAACGACACACAAACAGCTGCCATAATCCTTCGGGTTGGTCGTGTGGCTTGGGTCTTCTACATATCAATGAAATTTTTTTTTGTTTTGTTAGAAGAGAGTACTGAAATGATGTTTGGTTAGCATTTATTTGTCAGACCAACCATCCTACTTAGTAATACATTTAGCGAATTTTTAAAATGTCACCAAATTGATAAAAATGTTTTCAAATCTATAAAAATATCTTGAAATTGATAAAATTGCGCTACATAAATGATATTAATTGTTTTTTGTTAGGGGATAGTATTGTGATGATATTTCGTCAATTTGTCGCAAAGTGGAACTGTCAGTTCTACAGTCCCACTTGGCGATAAATTTGGCGATTTTTTAAAATGTCGCTAATTTGACGAAACTGTCGCCAAATGTTCCATAGAAATATAACTATTTAGACGATATTTTTTCTACCAATTTATTTGAAGCAAATGATATCATGTCGCTTAGCAACGGATTTAAATCCAATGTGTTTATGCGGCAGACGATTTTTATTAAATCCTTTCCGATTTGAATAATGAAGATATGTATATAAAATAAATTTCATTGCCATTTCATTTTGGACTGGATAATATCAATTATACTCTTCAGGTTTAAACATTATTATTATTGATATTTTCCGGAATGATTGATTCAGGGATTATTGATATTTTAAGTTATTACGCCATTGTTTTATTGCGGCAAAAATTGCTGACACACGCATATTGTACGTTGTACGAGTAATCTTCTAGGAATGCACGGGTATATCTTCTAACCTACGAGAATATAAGTAGTACAGGTATATTGGCATATATTTTGACATATATTGGCATATATATTGGAATCAAGTACAGTCTTCTGGTATGAAGATTAAGGGGATTAATTATATATTCAATTTATTACGTCGTCTGTTGTATTTTACCAAAAAACATTTGTGACTCATATTGCAAAACGGGTAATCTTCTACTAATAATCGGACATTATAAGTAGTACGTGTATATCTTCCCATATAATTTTAGCACTTTAATTTTGACATGTATTGGAATAAATGACTGACTTCAGATTTAAAGATTACGGGTTTATTTGTATTTTCAATTTATACATGTAATCTACTAATACAGGTTATATTTTCTAATATTCGCGTATATAATTAGTACGGGTCCCATACAATTTTAACGCTTTTATTTTGCATATATTGATTCAATTCCATATTTTTTTTATATTTGCTTACATAAGGGGTCCAAGATGTTTTATTCTTCAGATATGTCCATGAAGATAATTTTATATAGCGAGAACAGAGATTCTTAAACTTCTTTTTAGGAGCATTATATTAAATATTTTAACAGAATATTTTGATTAAACATGTCATTTAGTATACTATAAGAATTTGGGCATGATTATGAATTTCAAGTTTCTTTATATTATATACTCCGTACGAAGAACGGGTATGCTGCTAGTATTAAATAAGACTAAAATAAATGAGATACATAATCGTTTTCTCATAAGCTATGTGGATAAAATGCCAAATACTAATGCATATACATGCAAATGTTTACATTTAAAACAACTGAATAATTTATATGAAAATAATGGGTTATACACCAAGATATACCAACCACGGATCTCTGTTGAAAATCGTATTAAAGCATTATACAAAAAAACCAAATATGATATTTAAAATATTCGTTTTCCTTACCTGGTAATGATACCAAAGTTACATAAAAATGCTGTTAACTTCAAGCCAGTTACTATTGGATATAAAGCATACCTTACTATAGCTAACAAAAAGTTACTCCATATTTTAAAACCTGCCTTCATTTTTTTTTGTAACAATGGGATCTCGTTCAGTAAAAAACAGTCTTGAAGTAAAAAATATATTTTCATGTATACCAGATTAAATACTCATCATGTATACCAGATCATGTATACCAGACTTTATTTAAACACATATAACTTTAAAGAGTTATTTAATAACGCTGATATTAACAACATGAAAAAATCCTCCTAAAGGTATACGATGATTATGAACTAAAGAAAACAATTGACATCAAAATTTACAGGTCTTTGATTCAAATAGTAGTATTTGAGAATCTATATAAATAAAATTGAAAATCTGTCTGTCTGTCTGTTTGTCCCATCATCACGGGAGAACGGCTGAACGGAATTTGATGAAATTTTGTGGGTAACCTAGAAATAGCCCCATTTAAAATTTAGTCCATGTTTGGAGTTTCCACAACCAGTGGTTCTCGAGATATTAGTGAAAAACGAATATTTCGTTTGTCTCATCATCACGGGAGAACGGCTGAATCGAATTTAATGAAATTTTGTGAGTAGCCTTAAAATAGCCCCCTATAAATTTTGCCCAAGTTTCGAGTTTCTAATACCAGGGGTTGTCGATATATTAATGAAAAACGAAACTTTATCCTAGGAGATCTACTCGCTAACTCCGTGGATTAACCAAACGGAAAGGATGAAAATCGTTTGTTTAAAACGTCAACGTGAATTAAAACTTCATTTCTGAGCTTAGTGCAGGATTTTTGCATTAATTAGTCACTATCTGAAAGCATGAATTGTTTGAAACATGAATTTAAATGGAAAATCTAACTCCATGGTCAAGCATTTACTAAACAATGGAAAGTATTAAGAAATCAAAATGGTTATTATTTTTGCATTTTATGGCGAAGAGATCAAAATGGTTATTTAATTTCGCAGTTTATGAGGAAGATTCTTTATTATATAATGTTGCTCAGCAACGCAATTAAATTAAATGTGTTTCTTAATATTTGTTATTATTTTTTCTATTTGAATAATAAATAAATAGATGTAAAAATATATTTTGTAAATGAACGGTTTGATTTTTTTTAATTATATTAATTACGGACTACATACATCCCTTTCATTTATTTTGACAAAAAGTTTTTAAGCTTTTATATTGTGTTTAGCTAATAAACTCATACTGTGTTTACCAATAAATTCATTTATCCGATTGTTGAAACAGAAAAAGTGTAGAAAGGGTATATCTTCTAATACAATTTTAGTGTTTGCATTTAGTATATACAAACGGGATCAGGATATTTTATCTTCAGATCTGCAATTTCAGAGCTACGAATTTGGTGGAATATCGCTAACTCTAGCAACTTTTCTTAAACTTTGCCAAATTGACGGAAATGTCGCCAAATTGCTAAAAATGACGCAAATCAATGAAATTAAATTCATTTTTTTAGAAGACTGTACTGAAATGATATTTCGGTAGCATTTGTGGGTGAGTCTATCCATCCTACTTAGTAACACATTTATCGAATTTTTAAAATATCAACAAATTGATAAAAATATTTGTAAATCTATAAAAATTTCATGAAATTGATAAAATTGCGCTTAATAAATGAAATTAATAGTGTTTTGTTAGGGGATAATATTATGATGATGTTTCGTCAATTTGTCGCAAAATGGGACTATCAGTTTTACAGTCCCACTTGGCGATTTTTTAAGTCATCGCTAAATTGAAGAAAATATCGCCAAACCCTTCATGGAGATAGCATTATTCAGACCATATGATTTCCATCAATTTATTTGAAGCACCTGATATCATATCGTTTAGCAATGGATGTAAATCCAATGTGTTATGTGGCATACAATTTTAATTAAATCTTTTCCGATTAGAATAATAAAGATAAGTACAAAAATTACAATCCATTGATACTGGAAGCCTATTGTTTTTATACCCAATCGAATGTTCAGAACCCCCCTAAATTTTGAAATTTTGAAAAAATCATAAAAATATCAAAACCTCTAATAAATTTATGCCAATAGACATGTCCTATATAATTCTTCGTTAGAAAACAATTAACATAAACTTTAGAACGCTAGCATGATTTGTTCTCGAGATATTGCACGTTTTTCAAAAAAATTATCAAGAAATGATATAAAATTAAAAAAACAATATTTCCTATTGAGAAACATGTTCACTTTTCATATGTAATATCATGCGATAAATTTGGTGCCATCATTCTCGTGGATCTAGCTCGTTCCAGTCATGAAAAAATATACTTTGAGTAATACCTTTGTATTTGAACACCAACAGTAATTTGTCTGCTATAAGAATAAATTATTTCTCCGTCCATAACGCTTGGCGAGATTTCGGCCACAAATTCGGCGGATATTTGAAATGTTACCAAATCAAAGAAAATCTCTCTAAATGAATATTAATGACTCTAAATCAATGAAAATAACAACTATTTAACGAAAATTCATATATATATATATATATATATATATATATATATATATATAAATATATATATATATATATATATATATATATATACATATATATATATATATATA